>OX155904.1:52991057-53453557 GCA_944588485.1 Phosphuga atrata
AAGCTGATCAACGTTTTTTACACAGCCCAGGAACGACACGAGAAAACGCAAGATCAGAGGAAAACGTATGCAGACAAAAAAAAGAATTTGCGCAGACTCATACCTGCCCGGAGAGCTGATATGGGTTACATCGCACCCAGTCAGCAGAGCGAAAAACAAATCAACGGCAAAATTTGCGCCAAAACGGGACGTAACGTAATCCTGACAGCCAAAGGAACCTTGCTCCTACGAGATCGCAGCCAGAGATGCACCATACACCCCATTGGATACATACCACGTGTCTGCATTACGAAAATGCAACGAGAAAGAAGGACTTCCCACCTAACCAATACGAAAGAGAGGTCGACCCCGGAAAATCCAGGACCCTCCGCCGGGACGTCTTACGGGTCCTGAGGGGGAGATTGTAACGGGACGTACGCAGCGCCGGTAGTACCAGAGCGCTCCGTACTACCCTTACCGCATGCGCCACCGTCGCACCCCCAAACGCACCCCCTTACACACACCACGGCAGCAGAGGGAGGAACCACACCCTCGCAGAATCATATAAAAGTAGCCCCTTCGCCACCAGAAGGCAAAAAAAAAACACAAGATGGTGGCACAGCTGGGCAAAAGCCCAAGACCGCTAGACCAGAACAGGACACATGATGACCAGAAGGCAGAGCAGTGCTATCTCTCTAACTTGAAACATTTGCGCCCTTGTGTGGACAGATCGTTGGCGAGCGAAAGAACAGCGACCACTCTCAGCACTTGAAACTTTCTGCGCCCGTGTGTGGACAGAAGGTTTGCAAGCCCCAGAGCCGTAACGACTCTAAGAAGTAAAAGTTCCGCGCCCCGGTGTGGACGAAACGTTCAAGAGCCAATTCGACTCCGCTCGCCCGGAGCCCTGCACACTGGGCCTCAGCCGGGCATCGCCGACCCTCCAGAAGGACGCCGTTTTACCCACCAGCTCTGTCGCCGTGCAGATCCCACGCCGAAATCTCCACCTCGCCGATCACCCCCTTGTAAATTTGTATATATTAAAGAACCTCCTCGGAGGAAACAACAACGCCTATTTTCTCTACGAGCTAGCCACTCATCCACCCCCACAGTATGATATATTTCGTGCGAATGTTTTACACATTACATTTTATCAAAGTAAGAAGGATGTAAGTTGCGAAGAGTATACTGTTTTCACAGTCGCAGTGCGTTTCGCATTGCATTGCGTTTGCAATGTTTGCAAGAATATTATCCTATTGAACGTGTATAATTAATCTCTGCTTTAAATTTGACTTATTTATGCATTTATTTTTCCGACAGAAAACATCATTATCAAACGGTCCATCCGGAGGAATTACGATACCAGTGCACTAAATGTGAAAAGTCTTTTGCAACCAGGTCGGCACTGCATAACCATTATAAAACACACAGCGAAGTTTTCAACGTGTGTTCCTACTGTGGTAAAGAATTTTCCGTAAGTAATGTTTTCCGGCGGGATTCTCGAGATGTTACTCACAATATTTGCCTATTTTCCTTATTTGCTTATTTGTTCTTAGCGTCGAGACTCCTACAAGGAACACCTCTTGATCCACATCGGTCCAAAAAACAGATGCCCGCACTGTCCAAAGTTCTTCACGCAGAAATCGAACTTGCGCCGTCACGTCCGGCTGCACACCGGCGAAAAACCCTACAGCTGTCCCCACTGTACCAAAAGGTTCAGCGACAAGGGCGCCTGTAACTCGCACGTTTCCGCCCACGCCTACGAGGCGGAGTGCTTCTGCGGCAGGAAGTTCAGCAGCCAGGAGAAACTTGAGGGACACAAGAAAAGATGCACAGGAAAAGGCAAGACATCGAAAAAAAAAATTTTTTTAAATCCTGGATATAATTTTTACAGGACAGGTGGTTCACAATTGTGGTACTTGCAATGAGAGTTTCACGAATCGAAAAGTCTTGAGGAAACATGAGATGACGCATAAGACGAATTATCGGGTTGGAAAATCTAATTATCAGGTAAAACTAGTCTATTATTGGTGAAGAAATTTTTTAAGACATTTTTGCAGGCCTTTCTATGGATTATCTTGTCTTGTTAAGACTTGCCCAGTTTTGTTGGGTATCGTCTACTTTAGTGCAGTTGTTGAGGCTTACCTTGTATTGTCCAGACTTGTAAAGTAGTGTCTCATCTTGTTTTATCTAGTTTTGTCTAGTCTTGTCTAGCCTTGTCTCATCTTGAATAGTCTTGTGTCATCTTGACCTAGAAAAAATCCTAGAAAACCTAGAAACCTAGAAAATCGAACGTTATCTTTGGAGTAAATGTTGAGGAGTCCAATTTCAAAGCGGCAAGGAGATATGCCCATGTTCATGTGTTTAAATTAGGCCCAGCACTTACAGAGGGAGATGTTATCAACTATCTAAACAAAACAAAATTCATTTCGGTCTTATGTAAGAAGCTTAACTCTAAGTTCCCGGACGAGTATTCCTCGTTTAAAGTATCTATTCTAGCAGAAGATAGAGTAAATATTATGAAACCGGAATTGTGGCCTACAAATACATGCGTGAAACGATTTTTTCACAATTGGGAAACAAACCGGCGGGGCAATTAGTCTAACGCCACGTAGAGGTAGAAAAAATAATATCTTACACTCAACAGTCAATCCCTCCAGAGCAAAATTGCAGAACTAGAACTATATTTGGAGAAAACAAAACCACAATTTGTTTGTCTAACGGAAACCTGGTTGACAAACGATAAAGCTTCTCTTATTAATATAAGTAATTGTTCGGAACGTGTCTCTCCAAATTTCACAATTTCTAAACAAAACACAGGCTGGTTCGATAACTTACCTGATTGGGCTGCCAGCGTCTCCGCCACGTGGAATCGTCCTTCCGGCGCTTCCTCTAAGGGAGGAAATGGGAATAAAAGGGTAAAGGAATTCCCTTAAATCGGCGTCTTTGGGACGTCCGGCTCCGCTTCAGCCCTTGGGCTCGTGATCACCGCTGGTTAATTTGGATGGGAAATTCAAATTACGCACATGTGCCAGTTTGCGTGGATTTCACGTTTTTTGTTCGCACTCGCCGAGCGTGTTTAGTCGACTCTACGCAGCTAACTGATTAAGTTAATCTATTCGCGAAAATGTTAATAAATCGCGCGACTTCGACACCGATCGGTACACCTGTTTCCCCGTCTATCGATTGAAGCCGAAGTTAATCCAAATAAATGAATTGAAAAATCTGGACGCGCCAAATTGGCGCGAACATCCCGCCGCCCCTGAAGTAACCCACTTCAGCACAAAACTGAACAATAATAGGCCAGGAGGGGCCAAATCAAATCCAGATAGAAAAGAAAATAAACAAACTTCTATCAAGAAAAATAAAGGAAAATGAAATCAACTTCTTCAAAATAGAAGCAAACGACAGGGTCCCAAATTTTAGACAAAATAAAAATAAATGAGACCACTGAGACAATTTTCACCCTCGGGGTGTTCAAAACAAAACAGTCAACAAGTTAAAACAAATAAAAGAAATTCCGAACGACCAATTATGGCTGTAGTAGACATAATTTGGACCGAAGAGTCACTAGGATAGCTAAGCTATGTCCGGCATACAGTCGCTCAATTCTGAAACAGCACCAAGGATGTTAAAGTGCAATAAATAACAAGATCAGCCAATCACTTATGCTATTGATCTTGACCGCTACGTTGACAACAATAACAGCGGAGATGCGTTTACACTGACAACATCTTATTTTTCGGATTCAGAATAATGATCGCGGTCAGAGAGGTGAACGAAACAAGGACAATCAACCTCACTCGCCGAGATACGGAAATCTTATTAGACTTTGCGCTCACTAGACCAATGAATTACGTCACGAGTACAAGTGGTCGCGACAAACAAAAGCAAACAAACACAAAACAAAGTGTTTGTCCTTAGTAAGAGAATCGCGACAAGGATCAAAGAAAGCAAACACGACAAGTGTTTGACCTTGTACAAAATGATCGCAACAAAGATCAGAGAACAAACAAACACAACAAAAAGTGTTTGTCCTTTAACAAGATGATCACAACAAGGACCAAAAAGCGAAACAACGACAAGTCTTTGTCCTTTAACAAGATGATCACAACAAGGACCAAAGAAAACAAACAGAATTCCAAAGTGTTTGTCCTTGGACCAGATGATCACGACAAGGACCAAAAAAAAAGGAAAACACAACGACAAAGTGTTTGTCCTTGAACAAGATGATCACGACAAAGACCAAAGAAAACAAACACAACAACAAGTGTTTGTCCTGTACAAAATGATCGCTATAAGGACCAAAGAAAACAAACACAACCAGTGTTTGTCAAAGGACCTAAGCGAACATACGAACAATAATGGAATGCTAGTAAATGCTAAATCCTTTCAAAACGGCATCATCCATCCACATCCGAAACAAAGCAAATAAACAGGTCATCAAGCTCGAACCCTACAATATCGCAAGACGAAATCGAGACCCCTACTTAACTATTCACCGTTTGTAAGACGGTGAGTTATGGCGAAAGATCACGACACAACCTATTTTTATTGCAGCAGACTAGGGACCGCGGGGTCAGAGGAAAGCTCAAGCGCTACACGTGACAAGGGGGGTGCAGTTATAGCCTACCGCTAACAATAACCCTGCAACACAAGACCTTGGAACATAATACTTGATAAAACTTGACATCTGACCTAAACAGATCTGAAACAAACGTAGACGAGGCATTTGGTAAATAGGTTACACATGACAAGGAGATGCAGTTACAGCCTATCGCTACCAATAACCCTGCAACATGAGACCTTGTAACATATGTCGATTCAGATCTAGGGGACCGCGGGTGCCAAAGAGGTACTCATCAACGACAAGGCACTTAAGCCAAGGAAATATTCGAGGAACTATTCTATCGACCAGCTCAAGCGGAGAAAGGCACTTATGCATGAAAATTCTGAAACAAACACACGAGGTGTAAAAAGTGTTATTATCGCCTAACTCCCAGCGTCTTATGCGATGCGCTGGCTATGGTTAGGGCAGGGTTGCGCCCCGCTCGGATACACAGTGATCCAATAAATCAACAACGACGAAGACTGTGTTCCGACAATAATCGATTCAGATTGGAAGGGCACGAAAACAAACGGAAATCTTCAGTAACATTGGATCTGCCGGTGCCAAACAATTACGCACACCATAAACAGAAGCAAGGACAGAACAAACAGAAGCCTACTTGCTACAAACCAATGGAAAGTTACATGGAAACTGCCGATTGTGGTACCCTACCCCAATAAAAACGGGTTGTAAGACCGTTCTTATTTACTCCATGACAAAACTCAATGGAGCAGAGGGTGATGATGGTGCACTAGCGAGCGCTGGAGGCGGTACCATCAGATAGAAAGAGTGATGGAAAGAGTCCTGGAACTGCCACAACATATATAAATAAGGTAGAAGCGCACCGGGAATCTTCTGACGGGAACTATTACGGAAAGACACCGACAGAAGTTCGGCTTGAATCTGGAGTGGATACGCGATGATGAGAAACGGATCCCCAATGCGATGAGCAATATGAAACTACTAAAGAAAGAATGAAAAACGAAAATTGACAAAATAAGTCAAACAAAATCGAACATACCAAAAGCTGAGTCAGACAATAATTGAATAAACAAACCAAAATCGAATATTCAAATGTGAACTGAATAACCAAACCAAAATGGAACATTCAAAGGAAAAACTGTAGACAGAATCACTGTCAAACAGAATCGGATATTCACAAATCGAATATTCACAAATCGAATATTCAAACGACAGCTGCAAACAGCCAAAATCGAATATTCACAAATCGAATATTCACAAAATCGAATATTCCCAAACGAGAGCTGAAAATAGTCAACATCGAATATTCACAAATCGAATATTCACAAGCCAGCCAAAATCGAATATTCACAAATCGAATATTCACAAAATCGAATATTCCTATGAAAGCTGAAAATTGCCAAAATCGAATATTCACAAAATCGAATATTCACAAATCGAATATTCAAACTGCACCCAGACAAAGTTCAATAATCAACGAAATTGAATAAGCTACGACAAATGAATAACCAGACAACAGCTGATTATTCCAACGAAATTGCTAAACCAGATGAAATTAATAATTAACGAAATTGATTAACTAGACAATCAATTAATTATCCCGACAAAACTGGATAACCAGATGGAAATTAATAATTAACAAAATTGATTAACTAGACAATCAATCAATTATTACAACAAACTCGGGATATCCTTCAAACTTGATAATCAACAACGAGATGATTAACTATATAATCAATTAATTATTACAACAAATCGGAATCCGCGCAAACTTAATAATCAACAACGAAATGATTAACGATATAATCAGTTAATTATTACAACAAATGGAGTACACCCGGTAGGTTTCCGCCGAGACCGGAAACAAAATGGCGGATCCCACAGCGCCCGAGCACATGGACGTATTCAACTAACTGACCCCGATCCGGTTCGAAGGACCATTGTTCGGATCGTGTCTCTCCAAATTTCACAATTTCCAAACAAAACACAGGCTGGTTAGATCACTTACCTGATTGGGCTGCCAGCGTCTCCGCCACGTGGAATCGTCCTTCCGGCGCTTCGTCTAGGGGAGGAAATGGGAATAAAAGGGTAAAGGAATTCCCTTAAATCGGCGTCTTTCGGACGTCCGGCTCCGCTTCAGCCCTTGGGCTCGTGATCACCCCTGATTAATTTGGATGGGAAATTCAAATTACGCACATGTGCCAGTTTGCGTGGATTTCACGTTTTTTGTTCGCACTCGCCGAGCGTGTTTAGTCGACTCTACGCAGCTAACTGATTAAGTTAATCTATTCGCGAAAAAGTTAATAAACTTAATAAAGACGGAACAAAGCTTGAATATATAAATATACTCAACCTTTCCGGAACTCTATAATACTAATGAGTCTTTTTAGGACTACCAAAAACAAATCTCGTATGAAATTTGTCAGTTATTCTATAGCTTTCTATAGGGTTTTCAAGTGAGTGATTTACAAAATATTGTTCATGGAAGCAAAGCTGTGCTGATGAGAGATAAATCTCGAAACGCGTCCACAGATGGCTATCCACTCAAGGTATCAGAGGGGCATGATCTTAAAAATCAATGTTATTTTTATGGTTTTTGTTGAGTGCCACGAAGGTGGACTGAAAGCTATAGAATAACTGACAAATTTCATACGAGATTTGTTTTTGGTAGTCCTAAAAAGACTCATTAGTATTATAGAGTTCCGGAAAGGTTGAGTATATTTATATAATCAAGCTTTGTTCCGTCTTTATTAAGTTTATCTGATTATCTATAATGTTGTATGGTTTTACCAATTCAAAAAAGTTAATAAATCGCGCGACCTTGACACCGATCGATACACCTGTTTCCCCGTCTATCGATTGAAGCCGAAGTTAATCCAAATAAATGAATTGAAAAATCTGGACGCGCCAAATTGGCGCGAACAGTAATTATAAATTAATTGATCATTTTTGTAGGGAACATTCCACGGGAGGAGGGGTAGCTACCTGGTAGGGGTAGCTACCTTGCTGCCCAAACACTAGAAATCAATATCAGATCAGTAGAGAGACATATTGAATTTTGCACGATTATGTGGAGGAAGACTGAATGTACTACGGTAATTTTAAATTTATACCGACCTCCTACAGGTTTGGAAGAGGTAATGGATAACCTCTTCCGAAAATTTTCATCTATTAATATGGTTGGTGATTTTAATTTTTACGAGAAATCAGCAGAGGTAGTAAATCTAATAAAGTTGCTGTCCTCCGATGATTTAGTGAAACTGGTTACTCAGCTGACCAGAATTACAAGAACATCCTCCACATTAATAGATAATATTTTCTCAAACTCTAGACAGGAGTTGTCTACAGTGGTGGAGGACTGTACTTTCTCTGTCCATAGGTTAATTTTGCTAAGCTACGACAGCAGCAACAGTTCAGAAAGAATTAAATATAGGATTGGTCGAAAATTTTTACAAGAAAATAAAACGCGGTTTTAGAAATTACTTACAAGGGGACCCCCCGGACGCGTCATCACCGATTTGGCCCAAATTTACAGTATATGTAGGGCTTGACTATAAATGAAAGTTACGCAAGCGGGAGGGCCAGATGGCCAAGCGTTAAAAAAATAACTCACTTTTTACGCTGACCGGTAAGTTACCGACAACTCATAAGCCTGCTATGTTAACGTACATTTCAATGGCCGGTTAGCGCATCGGTAAGAGCTCGGCTTTATAGGACGAAGATCGCTGGTTCGATTCCCCGTGGGGACGCTTTTTTTTTCTTACAATTTTTAAAATATATACCAATTAGATGGTCTAGACAAGACTAGACAAGACTAGACAAGACAAGACTAGACAAGATTAGACAAGACTAGACAAGACTAGACAAGACTAGACAGACAAGACTAGACAAGACCAGACAAGACTAGACACGACTAGACAATACTTGATGTTTTTCTGCGGCCTGGCATTCTTTTACCAAAAAAAAATATACCTTGAATCTCTTATCTCTCGATAAAGAAAGTTTCTTCTTCGGTCCGATGGCACAGTTTCCATCCAAGAGAAGACAAACATTCTTGCAAACTTTATATTACACAGATTCATGGGCAAAGAGATTGATTGATGAGGCATATTAATGGACTGAATTAAATTGCAACTTCTTAACACGTTCGTTATTTGTGCCAAATTATTTTAGAAAATGCGAAAATATTTTGAAGAAAATCCGAAATTTTAAAACTTCAGTGGGCGCGCCAGCGGCAATTACACCTCAATTAGAAGCAAACAGTGCAATGTAACATATTTCTAAATGATTTTCCGCTAATAAGCTGTATTTTAACTTGCAAAAAACAGAATTCATGGTATTCCAAACTAGCAGGAACGAGTATGCAACAAACATTTTCTATAAAAGTACAAAATGTTGAAATAAATAGAGTCCAAATTTCTGGGTCTTGTAATAGAAGAACATCTGTTATGGCATAACACTATCGAAAACCTATGCAAATCGATTAATAAAAGAATCTTTTGTATTCGCTATCTACGAAAATTTCTGACACCTGAAGAGCTACTCAATTATTACTTTGCGGAAATTCAGTCGCTGCTCGCGTATGGAATAATAGCTTGGGGGACATCTTTAAAGAAAATCCTTAAAGCTCAGAAAAGAGTTATTTGTGCTCTACTTGGTATACCTATATATGCCTCATGCAGAACCCATTTCAAACAGCTAAATATACTTACAATATTTGGTTTGTATTTGCTAGAAGTAACATGCTATATACACAAAACTAAAGTAAAAATACCCAAAAATGAGGATATGCACAAATATCTCACACGTGGACACATGAAGCTATATACCCCAAAAACAAGACTTGTTATGTGTAGCAAGACACCAATATATATAATAAGCTCCCAATAAGTATCACGCAAGAACCTTCTTATAAGACTTTTAGAAAAAATATGAGAAATCTCCTAATTTCAATATATCCATATAATCTTCCCATCCATCCATATAATCTCGCCCGTGTGGGGTTGTAGGTCCCCCATCGGGCGCCTCCCCAGGTGGCGGATAGGGGGATGCCTCCTAGATATAGGTGGTACCGGGGAAATCAAATACCCGAGGCGGACCAAAACCTACAAATGTAGCGTCTGCACTCAGAATGAGCGGCTACAAATCCGCAGCGTCTGTTCCAGATTGGGCGGCTGCAACAGCGTCTGACCCAGAATGGGCGGCTGATTTAAATCCTGTAAACAGGAGGCTGGTTTGGAAGCTATAGCTGGCAGCCCCAGCACGAAACTACGGCCACAGTGGGCTAATAACCTGCTTGGTCTAAACTATGCTATTAATGAAACCTCTACAACACAAATCCGGACGGACAAAACGAAGACAACACTGGCTACACTTAAGGAAAAGTTACGTTTTGGATACTGGAACGTAAAAACTCTATACGAAGCATCTAAAAGCCGGCGCGAGTGGTGTAGTGGTGACGCTCGTGGCCTCATGTTAGAGCGCTAACTGACAGGTATAGAGGTCCGAGTTCTATCCCCAGCGCCGGCCGCATTTGTTCCAGAAGACAAATGTGTAAAATGGCTATTAGCGCAATTTACAATAACAACAGGTTTCTGGACCTAAGTGTGAATGTGATAGAATACAATAGGCCACCAGGCCGACGTGTTCGAAGGGTCTGCAAACCCGGTATTCACATCGAACCAAACTTTTAAAAAAAAAAAAAAAAGCATCAAAACTGCATCAAGCGGTGAGAGAATTAAATAACTACAACATCTCAATTTTAGGCTTATCAGAAGTTCGCTGGCTTGGCAAGGGGGAGCTCAACTTACAATCTGGGGAGCTTTTCCTGTACAGTGGCAAAGAAACTGGGTCTCATGAAAGAGGCGTTGGTTTCATAATTACTAAAAAAGCCAGAAAGAGCCTAATTTCATGGAACCCCATTGATGACAGAATAATTACAGCAAGGTTCCACACTAAATACAGAAATATCACCTTTGTACAATGCTATGCATCCACAAACAGTGCGAGTGCTGAGGAAAAAGAAAATTTCTACGATATCATTGAAAGTACATTAAGGAAGATAAACAGAGGTGATATCACCATACTCATGGGTGATCTCAACGCTAAGGTCGGGACAAATAACAGTAACCTAGAAGACATCATGGGTAAAGAAGGATGTAGGGAAAGAAACGAAAATGGTGAACTATTCACGAAACTCTGTTCAACATCAGACCTAGTTATAGGTGGAACAGTGTTCCCACACAAGCAAATCCACAAAGTCACATGGATATCCCCCGACAAGAAAACCCAAAACCAAATTGACCATATTGCCATATCGAAAACATGGCGGAGATCCCTACTTGATGTCAGAAACAAAAGGGGTGCAGACATTGCCAGCGACCACCACCTTCTGCTCGGCACGTTCAGAATCAAACTGGCCGTACCAAAGAAACCTGAACAATCAAAGAGAGTAAAGTTCAACCTACACAAACTGCGCCAACCAAACCGCAAAAAAGTTTTCCTAACAAACCTGCATGAAAATGCAGACCAAAATCCCATAACATCTTGGGATGGCTTAGCCAAGACACTACTCGAATCGGCCAAAACAACCCTTGGCACAAAGGAAAGAAATCGAAAAGACTGGATCTCAGACCAAACATGGCAACTTATACAAGACAGAAAGGATGCGAAGAAACTGGTACTCCAGTGCAAAACTTCGATGACAAAAAATGATGCAATCTGGAGATATACACAACTATGCAAACAAATTAAAGCATCTGCCAAAAAAGACAAGCGAATATAGATTGACCTGATATGTGAGCAAGCAGAAGAAGCAGCCAAAAATAACAACTCGAGGACTCTTTACACACTGACAAACAAGCTCTCCAAAAAGCACACAAAGACCACAAATATAGTTAGAAGCAAAGACAACCGCCCACTGACCACCCCAGAAACTCAGCTCGATAGGTGGAAGGAATACTTTGCTGATATGCTCAGCTCACCCACGGAAGACGAACTTGAGATAGCTCCAGAAGACAATGCAAATGAACAGCTGAATATAAAAATAGACGCGCCTTCAAAAACAGAAATACTAAATACCATCAAGCAGCTGAAAAACAACAAAGCGGCAGGGGTAGACAACATACCTGCCGAACTAATCAAGGTAGACCCTAAATGGATTGCACCTCTACTTGCAAAAATAATAAAAGGGATCTGGACAAACCAAGAAATTCCAGCAGAAATGAAACATGGTCTCATTATCAAACTGCCAAAGAAAGGAGACCGCAATGCAAAAATTGGAGAGGAATAACGCTGTTAAACACCATAAACAAAATTATTGCAAGTGTAATCCAACATAGGCTGGCAGAAGCATTCGAACCCATACTGCGTCCAAACCAAGCAGGCTTCCGCCCAAACCGCTCATGCATAGACCACATAAATTCAACAAGAATAATTATAGAACAATGCGTTGAATGGCGATCGCCACTATATCTTGTTTTCATCGACTTTGAACGTGCTTTTGACAGCCTATCCCACTCTGCTATATGGAAGATACTACGGACAAAAGGCGTGCCAACAAAAATCATCGACACGATTAGAGAACTGTACCATGACGTATCATGTAGTATCCTGCATAGCGGAGCACATAGCAACCTTTTTCCGGTGAGATCAGGAGTGAAGCAAGGATGTGTGCTCTCTCCCTTGCTTTTTAACATTGCTCTTGACTATATCCTGGAAAAGTCTTGCAGACCAAACGATGGTATTCGATGGTCTCTTTACTCTAATCTCAAAGATCTCGAATACGCAGACGACATTTGCCTTTTTTCGCATACCTATGAAAGTATGCAAAGGCAACTCACCCTACTATCAGACATGGCACAGAAGATAGGGTTGAAAATAAATGTCTCAAAAACAAAAGCGATGCGAATGCACACAAATAACGACACACCGTTTCAAATAAACGACCAACCAATTGAGAATGTAGAAAAGTTTCAGTATCTAAGAAGCATTCTCAACGAACAGACCTAGATATTCTTAACAGAATTCAAAAAGCACAGATGGCATTCAGGCAACTAAACACAATATGGAGGTGCAACATCATAAAAACAAAGAGCAAGCTGCGTTTATATAGAACAAACGTCACAAAGCAATCCTCTTATATGGATGTGAGACCTGGAAAAACACTAATGCCACAAAACATAAACTTCAGGTTTTCGCCAACAAATGTCTACGAATCATCCTCAGAATCTTCTGGCCACAGAAAATTACTAATGAGCAACTTCTTAAACGATGCGGAGAACAAACAATAGAGCACGACATTAAGAAAAGAAGAATGGGGATGGATCGGCCACATTCTAAGAAGAAAACCAGACGACATTGCAAGGGCAGCACTAGACTGGGATCCCCAAGGAACGAGACGACGAGGAAGACCGGCTCAAACATGGAGGAGAACAGTATTAGATGAACTAAAAGCCCAGAAAACCTCTTGGAGTGAAGCCAAAGCAATGGCCCAGAATAGGGTCCGCTGGAGGGTGCTTATGGAGGCTCTATGCTCCACCTAGGAGTCCAGAACCCATATATATATATATATATATATATATATATATATATTTATATATATATATATATATGTGTTGTATTGTTTTCTCGGGGATTCCGCGTTGATGCTGAGGGTTGGCTCTGAAAAGAACCGGATTCTCGACGTTTCGGCGAACTAACATTCGCCATTCTCAAGAGATGTATGCGTCCGTACGGGTCAACCGTTAGACGCATACTTGTGAAGTATGCGTCTAACGGTTGACCCTGATCTTATAATGACGTACCCATATGTATCTTTTGTATATATCTAGTGGTTAATAAATTAATTTGATTTGATCTTGTCTAGTCTTATGTCATCTTGTCCAGTTTAGTCTTTTCTAATCTTACACATGCATTGCCGACACATTCAGACACTTTGTCAACATTTCATATTTAACATGTACTTTGTTTACCCTTGTATAAATCTAGTAAATCTAACTATTAGTTTTATTTTATTATCTATAAAACTTTACAAACCTTCAAAATATTTATTTTATCAGAGAAATAAATCGTGAAAATTTGTTGCAATTTTTGCCAAATTCAGCGTTTTACTCGCTATGCTCGATTTTCCCAAATTTGCTAACACCGTTTCTTTCTTTTTTTTTCAGTGTTTGCTGTGCAAAACGTATTTTTCTCTCCGCTCTACAATTTCCCGCCACTTGAAGAATATTCACAAAATTCCACCCAATGAATACTCGAAACAAATCCGACGTTTAGAAAAATCCCACAAAATCGAAAACAACGAAGAAGATGAGAATAAAGACGACAGCGACGAGGAAAGCGATGGAAACAAAGAAGCGTTTTTGTACCCACAGGATCTTGAGGCGCAAACTAAATCGATAGAATTTATTAAAACGGAAGTTTTGGATCAGACAATCGAAGAGGCTGAAGAACTCGAAAGCACGTGGGAAATGAATGGTAGAGTGCGTGACTGGACACAGGATCTTGAATCACAAACTCAACTGAAGAACATTGTTAAAACTGAAGTTTTAGATGAAGTTTTAGAAGGAGAACAGGAAATAACGAGGAGATTGCGTGGCCGGACACATAATCTTGGTTCACAAACTGAACCGAAGAACATTGTTAAAACCGAAGTTTTAGATGACAAAAATGAAGAAGAACTCGACGGCGAACAGGAAATAACGAGGAGATTGCGCCGCTGGACACAGGATCTCGCGTCACAAACTAAACCGACGGATTTTATTAAAACTGAAGTTGACACAAATGAAGAAGAACTCGAAGGCGAACAGGAAATAACACACAGGACACAGGACCTCGAGTCACAAAGTGAACCGAAAAACATTGTTAAAACTGAAGTGGTAGATGATACAAACGAAAACGACAAAGAAGAACTCGAAGGCAGACAAGAAATGACGAGGAGATTGCATCGCCGTACACAGGATCTTGAGTCACAAATTCAAGTGGACTTTGTTGAAACAAAAGATGGAGATGGCACAAATAGAAAGAATGAAGAAGTCGGTAAACCGAAAGTGATGAGAAGATTGCGTCGCCGGACCCATCTTGAGTCGCAGACTAAACAGATTTTATCTACTAAAAGCGAAGTTTTGGATGAGAGAAACGAAGAGGATGTAGAAGAAATTGAAAGCAAAAAAGATGTGACGAGGAGATTGCGCCGCCGGACACAGTATCAGAAGTAGACGATGATGTTGCTTCAAATCCTGATCGGGGAGGCGACTAATAGGGCGGTTTTTACTAACTGTCCGGGCTGCCCATCCCGAATGAATGCTAAATATGCGATACTGGGATGGCGCATACTAAAAACCGAAGTGGAATGGTGGGTTTAGTGAGTGCTTCCCCAAAGAAAAACACTTTTATTTATAGTCGATGATATTGCTACTGAGTAATTGTTTGGGATTACTAGAGAGAGTTTTCTGTGAAAATATTCTCGAGCCATACATTATTGAGTTACAACTGTTTACACTATAATACCAATAGAACTAAAAACTACTACGCCGCGCTTCCTTTCTATTTGTCTTATGGATGGTAGTCGTTATCGGATTCTATACACAACGCCGCGAAGACTTTTAAGACATGATACACGAGAAGGATGACGAAGAATTCGCAGACAACCAAAGATAAATGAGAAGATTACGTTGCTAGACACAGTATCTTGAGTCACAATCTAAAGTAATGAACTTAAAACGTAAGCTTAGATTTTTATAAATGAAAAGTCGTAGAAGAAAGTATATTTTGCAGCTAGGGCGAAAAAATGGAAAAAAAATGTGCGCACGGACGAAGTGAGTGCGCACATTTGCCCGAGGAGGAAATTGACAATTTCGCCAGTGTTACAAACAATATTTTTTATTACTTATGCGAGGGGAAGTATCTTACAAATTTGGGATCCAGGAGGTTTGGGATCAAAAATGAGGAATACTTTCTGGTGGTGTGGATTCATCATAACAACTCTCCTCAGTCTCCGGTATCGCCATAACATTTACACTCACTTTAAAATGTTTTCTTTAATTTCAATTATTATTTTGTAATGAAATTTTTTTTTGACATTTCACGTCACTTTTTTAATATCGCGGTCTTGGTTGTGTTCATTTAATTTGTATTTATTTATTTTAATGTAACCTAGCGATATTAAATATTTGCGTGCGTTACCCAGGTTATGTGGAAATACAACGAGGTGATTCGAAATAAATAATCTACGTCAAGAAGCACTTTTCGCGCATGAGTAATAAAAAATAATGAAAAGAACGCGTCGCCGGAAGTAAAAAAAACAAAAACCTGTACGTTTATCAATTCTAAATGCGCTTCAATATGTTTTTTATTATAACGTGCTGGAATTTTTTAACAGTTTCTTGATAAATTTTAGGTACTCACTGCAAAATAGCTGTCAGATTGGGTTCATTTGACAAATATAGTTTTTGAGATACGTCATATTGCCCTTCTAATCCTCATAATCTTATTTTTCCTCGTCGTCCTGTTTTAAGTTATTTGTTCCAAGTGCCAGTTTAAAGTAAACTATTTACTATTTATTTCACAGTCTCACAGAAAATTTAAAATAATTTATCACTAACAATTTTTTTTTATATGACAACTACTAAGACATATATTAACTACTATGACAGTTAATAATAAAAAAACTATGACAGAACACACAGCTAACAAAATCGGAGTAGCCAAGAGAGCACTGGAGAGAGCAATGCTGCGCCTGTCTCTGAGAGACAAGTTTCTCAACACAACTGTGAGGGGAAGAAGTGGAGCAACCGACGCCATCGAGAGAATTGCCAACCTTAAATGGAATTGGGCGGGACACCAGGCCAGAGTCAGTGATGACAGATCGGTAACTTATCGGGACGAGAAGGGAGACCGCGTAACGATGCATTCCGACATGAAGCAAGACCGCCCACTCGATGATCAAACGATCTTAAGTGTATCTATCCCAATTGGATGAGAGCAGCACGGGACAGGAAGTTGTTACGGGAGGTTTATGTCCAGCAGTGGCAAGTATAGCAGGATGATGTTGATAAGTGTTCTATCGGATTTAGGACGGGACTGCATACTGGTTAGTCCACACCTCGTAAACTGATTTTTTTAATGTAATCTTGCGCGATTTCAGAGCTAACATTGGATTCTTAAACGCTGGCATCAACATTTTGAGGAGATCGCAAATATAGAGTTCCCGCATCCACCAATCCAAGAAGGTGTTCCAATTGAAAGACCTATTCCCAAAATCACTGCAGAGGAAGTTGCTATTGCCCTCAAAAGCATGAGATCTCCTGACAATCTTCCCGCTGACTTATGGAAGTTGCAGGAACTACAAACCTCCGCAATTGATCGAGTTACCTTTCGAATCAACCTTCGAGTTGCTTGTTACCTTTTTCGACTCTGGTCACATCCCTACTGACTGAACTACAAGATTTTCAAGAATAAAGTCCCAGCAGAGTGCTCTAACTAACTTTTATGGAAGCGAAGCATGGACGCTGACCCAGAAATCGGAAAAGATGCTGGAGATTTTTGAGCGAAAGATCCTGAGGAAAATTTATGGGGCAATTAACAGCGAAGAGGGCTGGAGAATTAGGATGAACTTCGAACTATATCAGTTATACAAAAGCCCAGATGTGGTATCCCACATAAAACTAAGCAGGCTAAGATGGGCGGGACATGTGTGCCGGATGGCTCCAACAGCAGTGCCGAGACAAATACTCAGAGTGCCGGAAGGTAGAAGGAAAGCGGGCAGGCCAAGGGCGAGATGGGAGGAAAGTGTGAAAAGGGATGCGAGAGAGATGCTGGGGGTGCGGAACTGGCTGGCGGCGGCAGAGGAAAGGGAACGCTGGAGACAACGTTTGGTGGAGCTCACTTCGGGCTGTAGTGCCATTGGAGAGAGAGAGAGAGTGCTCTAACTATCGTCCAATACGCCTTCTCTCACATTGGAGAACAATGTATCCTTATGCATGACTTAAATCGCGCAAGATTCTTCGCGATGTCCCGCTGGTGCAAGGTCCGCTTTCAATGACCGCCATTTTGTACGGTTTTGTGCGTCATTTGCTTTCAGGCACACTATCTTTAGGTCTACTATTTATCGTGCACTTGGTCTCAGAGCGCATACCAAATTAACTCATGAGGAACACGATCAAAGACCTTTTCGGGGTCGAGGAAGTTAATGCTGTAGTTTCCTTTTCTCACGATGCTTCTCCATATCTTTCTCTTTCTCAGAAGTTCCAGCTCTCTTGACAAATCCACATTGGTTGATGTTAAGTCGATGATCAAAAGTTCTCTCAAAGATCTTCATTGTATGACACCCTCCAAATGGGTGTCGCTCCAATTGTGAACAAAATGAGAGAGAAACGACTCAGATGGTATGGCCATGCAGTGCGAACAGCTCCTGGTACTGTTAGCATTTCCGCCCTCCATTTTGAGATTGAAGGCCAACGTTCCGCAGGAAGACCGATGGCTCAGAGCGCATACCAAATTAACTCATGAGGAACACGATCAAAGACCTTTTCGGGGCCAAGGAAGTTAATGCCATCCGTCTTCCTGCGGAACGTTGGCCTTCAATCTCAAAATGGAGGGCAGAATTGCCAACAGTACCAGGAGCTGTTCGCACTGCATGGCCATACCATCTGAGTCGTTTCTCTCTCATTTTGTTCACAATTGGAGCGACACCCATTTGGTGGGTGCCATACAATGAAGATCTTTGAGAGAACTTTTGATCATCGACTTAACATCAACCAATGTGGATTTGTCAAGAAAGCTGGAACTACCGAGAAAGAGAAAGATATGGAGAAGCATCGTGAGAAAAGGAAACTACTGCATATTAACTTCCTCGGCCCCGAAAAGGCCTTTGATCGTGTTCCTCATGAGATAATTTGGTATGCGCTCTGAGACCTAGGAGTGCCGGAATCATTTGTTAATGTGGTCAAGATGCTATACACAAACACCAGTAGCAGAGTACATTGTGCTATTGGCACCTCAGATAACTTTCCTGTAAATTTCGGGGTCCACAAAGCTTCAGCACTATCACCCTACCTCTTTGTTCCTCTTCATATCCTCCTTTATCCCTCTGTGTTCTTGTCATGGACACCACCACTCGTGATCTACAACGGAATGTCCCTTGGACTTCCGTATGCGGATGATGTAATGGTTGCAGATTTTTCCCGCGAGAAACTGCAACGTCAAGTTGAAGACTGGAATAACCGCCTCTCTCAGTATGGTCTACGTCTAAGCGTGAAAAGGACGGAGTTAAATCCAAGTGAGGGTACCATGCAAGTCGGTGGAGAAAATCTAGTCAAAACCAACTCCTCTAGGTACCTTGGGTCTCGTCTACAGAGTGATGGCTGCTTCAATGATGAAACCTGGATGTGGTGGAAGGAGGTCAGGGGTGTACTTTGCGATAAGAAAATGCCACTTCACCTCAAATCCAAAATATATCGGACAGTGGTACGGCCTGTTGCGCTGTATGGAGTCGAATGTCGACAATCTGACAAGATTTCTAAACGTCATCTAAATACCGTGGAAATGAGAATGCTCCGTTGGGGAATGGGCATCTCCCCGTGATGATGTTGGACGATGACGCCCGGTACCAATGCCAAATCCAACCGGGTCCTTTATGGAAAGCGAGGGGGCCTTCGGACCGCCCGAAGATCGTGCAGGGCCACTACTTGGTCACCACAGAAGATCGAGAAATCGAGCTGGAGCAGCGGAAATCACTTGGACCGACGGAAATTTATTTAGAAATGGGCATCACCCTTATTGACCATGTCAGAAACGATTCGGGAGCAAATGGGTGTCGCTCCAATTGTGGACAAAATGAGAGAGAAACGACTCAGACGGTATGGCCGTGCACTGCAAGCAGCTCCTGGTACTGTTGTCAACTCTTCCCTCCATTTTGAGATTGAACGCTAACGTTCCGGAGGGAGACCGAAGCAGCGATGGCAGGACACGATAAATAGTGACCTAAAGATCGTGTGCCTAAAACCAAATGACGCACAAGACCGTACAAAATGGCGGTCATTGAAAGCGGACCCTGTACCAGCGGGACATTGCGAAGAATCTTGCACGATATTTGCGGTTGTGGCTTCGTATTGTCATGCATAAGGATCTCCTCCAATGTACTCGACGTAAGGTACTACATGAACTGCTAAAATCTCCTCGATGTACCTAGCACTCGTTAAACCTCCTCTCCAGTGATAACAGGCGCCCCTATAGATGAAAGCAGGGTTGGTTCGTGCTCCCATAGAAATTGCACCCCAGATTATGCAGGTACCACCTCTGCTCTTCAATGCGACATTCTGCAAATCGCTCTCTTGATCTCTTGTACACTTTTCTTCTTCGGTGGCTACCATATAGCCATATTCTGATTTCATCTGAGAACAGAACATACCCCCATTGTTCCAACGCCAAATTTAAATGATCCCTTGTAAAACGCAGGGGTGCTTGACGTTGAGCAGGCGGAAGTTTTCAACAAACTGCGGGTGTCTTAGGGCTCAAGGTACTTTCTTGCAGCCTTATTGTCCATTCTCTAATAGCCACTCTTCGTACTTCACGTTGTTGCAGTTAAACAGCATTAAGGTGACGGTTTCTTAATGAACTTGACACAATAAAGCGGTCATCGCGAGCCGTTAAATCTCCTTCTGCCTGTGACAGTTCGTCTATTGAAGGATCCTGCCTCCACATTAATGTTGAAACACTCTTCGAGCCGCGGCGCGTGTCGTATCCAGTTGTCGAGCAACAGCTCGCTGGCCAAGTCCATTTTAGATTAGAACAGAAACTTGGGTGCGGTGTAGTATGCATTGAACTAACACTCTTGAAAACTAATCAAATTATAAAACAAATAATGTGGCCATTTCAATTGCAAATTGATTCTTCGCGATGTCCCGCTGGTGCAAGGTCCGCTTTCAATGAACGCCATTTTGTACGGTTTTAAGGGTCATTTGGTTTTAGGCACACGATCTTTTGGTCTACTATTTATCGTGTCCTGCCATGGCTGCATTGGTCTTCCTCCGGAACGTTGGCCTTCAATCTCAAAATTGAGGCCAGAGTTGCCAACAGTACCAAGAGCTGCTCTCAGTGTAGTACAGTCTCAGAAGCGAAGCGCTGCAGGGTTCCGTCATCGGCCCCCTGCTCTTCCTAGTCTACATCAGCGACATGTCAGTCAAAATTAAGTCAAATATTTGTTTCTTTGCAGACGACACGAAATTATACTGCAACCCGCTGGAAAGTGTTGTAACACTTCAGGAAGATCTTACTTTAATCGAGAGGTGGACTGACAGGTGGCTCATGCCTCTGAATGTAGCTAAATGCACCGTACTGCACATTGAACACAATAACTCCAACACTATCTACACCCTTAATGGTAGCACTCACTGCTTCAAAGCATCAAAATGACCTGGGTGTTACTATGACCCAGCACCTCAAATGTATCTCAAATAAAAAGGGCAAATTCCTTGATTTACCTTATCCAAAGTGCCTTTAAAGACCACTTTGCGGGTACTATACTTCGCAATGCAAAGCCTTCATAAGGCCGCCGGTGCTGGAGTTCGCGGTTAGCTGCTGGAATCCCTATTTTGCTAAAGACATTTTACAACTGGAACAAGTACAACGACGTATCACTAGAATCGCTCTCGAACTGAGAGATTTTCGCTATAAGGTAGCGTCGCCAGAGAGGAGATCTTATCCTGGCTCACAAAATGCTGGGTGGCCACTACAACATTTTAAAGATCTAGAGACGTAAACTGCGATATCTACGTATGCCTAATTGATTATCAGAAAGCGTTTGATCGAGTGCAACATCACAAAATGATGGGAATTGACGCCAAAGACCTACAAATCATCACTAACTTGTACTGGAAACATACCGCATCCATGAAAATTGAAGAGGAACAAATAGAAGACATTGAAATAGCTAGAGGGGTAAGGCAGGGGTGCATTATTTCTCCGATTCTGTTCAATCTATACTCCGAACAGATCAACATTTGTTCACATCAGTGACCAAAATCATCTCAGGGGCACAGTAGGAAACTTTCCAAAGAAAGATGTTCCAAGCTGAGTCATAGAATCTTCTTTAACAACAGAGTAGTGTATATCTGGAATCTGTAGTAGTGTTTAACTGGACCTGGACACTGTCGACGCGCGCTCACTGATCTCCTTCTACAACCGCCTAGATAGCAACTTACAGACCATAAATCGGGAACTGGTCCCCTACCCATCATAGTAAAACCCGACTAGGAACACGACAGTTTCATCGGTTTCCATCTCCTGTCGCTCTAAATAATAATGATAATAAATTTCCACGCTATCTGTACGTAACTGAGGCGTACTCGCGACTGACGTGAAGAATAACGTATAATTCGAGGCGCGTGGATACACCTACGTAACACGTAATACACCCAGTAAACGCGCTTTATAAGGCGCGTTTCGGCCCTTTGTTGCCGTTTCGACCGAAATCACTAGCCCCCTCCGCCTGCTTAATTCTTGTCGGGCACATAAGCACCAGTGCCTACTAAGCTGCGCAAGTGAGTTGTCACCCCTTGGTGCTTTTCATCCGCTGTCCGCTCCGGACAGCATCAGGAAAATGACAAATGACATGTAATGAAAATGACGCTATTTGCAAAAATATTGGCTCTCTGATACTTCTGTTATCCCGTTTTCATGTCAACTAGGCTCTTCTCATATGAAACTCTGCCCACCCCTGGTCCATTCGAAACGCTCTTGACAGAAGTAGTTATGCAATATATTAATGCAAGTGTAATTCGGGTAGTCTATCTTATTACATTTCCCGCCATAACCATCAAAAAAGAAATAATGTTAACTTGTAGAATATGTTTAAAAATTAATTAACAATTCTTTAAAAGTTCTGGGTAAGTTTGCAAAAAGTTTTAACATATCTGAAACCGGGTAAAATCTATTGAAACTCTTAGGTTTCTTGCAAAACAATGTATTCCCCGTTGAACTGCCCCAAAACAAAGTATTCGAGGCTTCAAGACTTCCAATCAGACTTATCTGGAATTAAAGAGGAATTGGAATATCTCAAAAACCCTTTCTTGACACTCAACACCTACCACAACATTGACAACAAGCAGTTTCATCTGTTGCAGATTACACAAGACTCGAAAATCCTTTTCTCCATAGCACAAAAGAAACTCAAACAAGCCGAAGAAGTTTTGCATTTCGACGTAGCTACAACTCAAGTTATCAATATCCGAGGGTTTTTAGTTGACTTGCTCAAATTGACTCGCCATATACTCTTAACTAAAACTTCAAACAACTCGCACAATCTTAAACGAGATGTCGAGATTTTTGAGAAATCTATTTTGCAACCAACCGAATTCTCAAATTCTAGCTTAACGAAGATTCTTGGGGCCAAACAAGACCCAATCACTGATTACCTACACTTGTACCTAGACGTTTCATGGCTCCTATTTACATTTCAGCCACACAAGCTCCCAACCACAATCTCTCAATTAACTTACCTCAGTCTCAAAAACTTTGAGAAACACAAACCTTTATTCACTTGTGAGTGTTTCCAGAGCATTTGGTTACGGATTCAGTTATTTTGTGAGTTCAAAAAACTTGACTTTTGGTCCTCATACAATGCAAACTTTGACTTGTATCCCGAAGATTTCACAATATCACATTTAAACATTGTAGCTGAACTTCAACAATATAATAGTGATGGTGTTTTCATTGGCCCTCAAAGTATGAGAATCTCAGAAAACTTTGATTATTTAAACAAAAAATGGACGGGTCTCCTCAAAACCAATCCATCCGACACAAAAATCAAAGAATATTTAAAAACCATAAATTCCTTGTTAAATCTTTGGCTTGAAAACTCAAAACTCGATTTAATCTACTCCACCTGGGACTACCTTTACAAACGAATTGAAACCTTTGAAATTAAAACGAACCTAATAGAAACTTCACAAACGATTCATCATCAAGATAACACTAGTTTTGAGATATTCTTGTCCATTCTATCGAGGCACTTGGAGAGACATCCGGGACATTGGAACAAATTCCGCGGCAGGATTTATACTAGGTTTTCAAATAGCAAGTTTGGGAAGTTGAGTGACAATGGAATATTTAATTTGAGCCTGTTGTTTCTGTGCATTTGTCGAGTGAGCTTCAATGAAATTTTGGGCAAGTTAACTGAAATGTTGGAGGCCGTGCCAAACGACAAACAGAATTCAGTCACCGTTTGGAACATTTATATTGCTGTGGTGAGTTTATTTTTTTAAACAAACATGAAGTCAAGCTGAACAAGATAAAACTGACTATACTACACAAACAGGAGTAACATGCAAGGGCAGTGAAGACTACACAGGCAACACTAGACAAATAAGACAAGACTGATAAGAATAGGTAGGCAAGACTAGACTCATAAGACTAGATAAACATGACTAATAGTCAGTTAAGACTAGACAGATAAGACTTTTTATTATGGGGTGTAGATGGTATCTTACAGTTAACCATACAAGTGATCTTTTTGGGAAAAACCGAGCACCCTAGGACTGCTATTAGTATTACATCAGGGTGATTGGTTGATTTGGATCTTCCACTTTCCACTGGTATCGCATATTTGGACTCATTAAGGGTGGGCAGCTCAGACGCTTAGTGAAAACCGCCCTAGTTGTCGCCTCCCTGACCAGGATTCAAACCCAGGTCTCCTGAATTGAATGGTGGGTATGTTGTCAACTACACTACTGAGGTGGACAGGCAGACAAGACTAGACAGACTACACATACTAGACCAGGGATGGTGAAGCTATGACCCGCAGGTAAGACACTGACCCACACAGGCTTTTTAAGTTACCCAGGCATTGATTTTAGAACTTGTCCAATGTCAAATAACGCAACACTTTTATTATTTTCTTATTAAAGTTTCTCAACCACAAAGGTATGATTATTAAATATATCAATAGGAAATTTCTTATATTTTCAATATGTTTATAGTTATAACCCTGTAATATGGCTACGGTTAAAAAAGAAAAACCAATTGATACATATCCCAGATCATAGCAAATAGAATGATTTGATAAATATTGTGTGATTGAAGAGAATAAGAAGACTCTGTGTGTAATTTATTATGAAAAAGTTATTTCACGTACATATAATGTGAAAAGACATTATGAAAAGTTGCATCCTAATCTCGGCTTTTCAACAGATGAATAAAGGAAACATATTATTCATTGAACAAAGAAAAGAAGCGTTCTTTGTTTTAAAAGCGTTTTTGATTCCAAAATAGTAGTTTATGATAAGAGTGTGTGAAGAAAGAGTCATTGTGATTTAAAAAAAACTTTGCAAGCCTTGCACAAAAGCTTTTCACACAATGCATATTGTGATACATTATAAGTGATAAGACATCATAAGTGATACATTATTGTATCTACGAAGCATGTAAAAATATTGTTGAATCTACAGAAAAATAATTCTCTCTTACCGATAATTTTGAAAAATTGTAATTTTGACAAACAAAATATGTCAAATCACTGACACAAAAAGGTTAGAACGTTCAGCGCGTCCGTGGCAAAATTTGCTTACTAGTTAAACGGCACAGTGACGGGTACACTTTGGTTGTTTTTTTGGTCGTTGTCGAAGTAATGTTGGCGAAGATAAGAGACAGATAATTCCAGACTGAGAGGCCCAGACTTCTTGATTTAAAACAAGGAATGTTAATTAAATTTTAATATACGTCAGTTATTTTCACTACGTCTATGTTTTTGTTTAGTGGCGCGAGTTGTTGCCATAGTAACAACAAACAGAAATCGATTAATAATGAAACTATTTCATTTACATGGGACTTTTACGCACGATTAGGATACTTTTCACATGATTATAATAATGGCTTTTTCACATACAATAATTTATTTATTAATGTGTTCATTTTGGTGTGCAGGAGATAAACTACCATTACAGCTGCCAGTTTTCAAGTTGCCTATTGCACTGCTCGCCCCGCGAAATATCTTTCATTAAGAGACTTTGTAAAGCAAGCGTTTTTAGACTGCTACTAAGACTTGATTAAGAAGCATATAAGAATTGAAAAAGGCAACCGAGGCGCTGAAGGAGTGAAGAAGGATGAAAGCAAGTATGACTGAGAAAAGATGCAGAGAAAAGAAGAAACAGAAGTGAGAAGAGGAAGAGAGAGAAATAAAAGCTATAAAATCAGAGAAAGAGGTGTGGAATTACTTAAACAGGGAGGGAAAGAAAAAAGAAACAGTGAACGAGGAGATAAAGATGACAGTGGGAAGAATATTTTGTGAGGCTGTTGGAAGGGAGAAAGAAAGACAAAAACAACAATGAGGGAGACATAAGCAGCTCTAGAGAGTACAAAAATCACATTAGAAGAGGTAGAGGAGCAGGTGAAGAAGATGAAAAAAAACCACCAGGGAGAGATGGAATGCAGAATGAAGTGTCGATGTATTGGATGAAGTGAGTAATAGGGAGGCTGTTGGAGCTAATGAATGGGGTGTGGGGAGGGGAGAGACTCCCGGCAGACTGGGGAGAGGATGATACCGATTTACCAAAAAGGAGAGAAAACCAAAGTAGAAAACTACCGGGGGAATAACTCTGCTCAACACAGAATACAAGTTGTATGCAGCAATTTTGAAAGATTTGAGTATGATATATGTGGCAGATATGGAAAGAATGTTTAAGAGGGAGCAAGCGGGAGGGTGTGTGATAGGTAGAGAGAAAGTATGGAGTCTGGCGTTAGCGGATGATGTGGTAGTGGTGGCAAAGAGCGATAGATAACAGATGATGCACATAAGTGGTGGGGAAAAATATTGATTTTATTCAATATCTTAAGCAAACTATTCCACATCCTCTAATTAGTTTTCATTGTATAATATTATACATCAGGAAGTTTTATGGACTTATTCATTGATATTAATTTTTTTAGACCTCGACCTATATTTTTGCTCTTCACTTGCAACAATAGATGTTGTAAAACAAGAAGGAAACTTGAATTTTGTAAAAGCCTTTAAATGTGCGAACAAAATAGTAAGACCTCCATCGTCTTTGCCAAATGATGCCACTGATCTGGTGACCCAAGAGCTAGTATGAAAAATATAATAAACAAAATTTGGCCCACTACTCAAAAAGGTTCGCCATCCCTAGACTAGACAGACTAGACAGACTAAACAAACTAGACAGACTAGACAGACAATACTACACAGACAAGACTGGACAGACAAGATTAGACAGACAAGACTAGACCATGTAACCCAAAAAGAGGAATCTTTTTCTACACCAAAACCAAAAATTTGCAACGCCAGCACACAGACCCACCATGATAAAGAGGACGAATTTATTGACTCACTGCGTGAGAAAATTACAAAAAGAAACAGCTATGAATACATTATAGAGCAAAATAAGAATGGCCAATTCAAGCCTACTCAAAAGTCAAGGTAGGGTATGGAAACGCTCTCGCCACCACAACGGACTGGGACATAGCTCGGTGTGTAGATGAGCAAATCTATCCAGACCAGGGGATTCCAAGGGTACTTACCGAGGTGTACGCGAGAATGAGGAAATGTTGAGACAAGGTCCAAAAACGCAAAGTCGTATACCTACGACTTTGCGTTTAAATTATTATACGACATACAATCAAACGAGAATGGTGAATGGAAAATGGTCCTACAGACACTGATCTTTATAACTCTATAGAAGAACTGAAATCTGTATTGAAATTGAATAAAATGGCAGAAAAACGCTGGCAATACATAGACGCAGAATTGATCCTTCTTCCAGTTGTGGGAAGACCAGTATATGGCTCATATCCTGGGACTGACCACACGCACACAGCACATCGTCGTTCTCAGACGTTCCCCACCTCAACAGATTTGTCTTGCAGGACTCCTGTCCAGAGCCGATTTAGAGGTTTCCATACCGTGAAAGGGAGGTGTTTGCCTGGGCCCATTTCTTCTCTTGGGGGTTTCCGAGTAGTTAGCTGTTGGGTCCACCTACTGATACGGTTATTTTCTATGGACCCCTTGAGTATGTGTGATCTTGCCATGAAGCTCTTCCTTGATCTTAGGCGTCGACCGGCTGCCTCGTGTTGGTGTAGAGGATGGCGAGCATCAGTTTCCTGTTTCGTCCTTTCAGCATCCGTGGCGACGGCTCTTCGCACAGATGGGGGTGCCACGCCAATAAGTGGGTACAAACTATTAACTGAAGTTGGCTTTAGGCAGTCAGTCACGATTCTTACTGTCTCGTTGATAGCGACGTCCACATGTTTCGCGTGAGCTGAAGCTGCCCAAACCGGTGTGGCGTATTCCGCAGTGGACACACAGAGCGCCAAAGCCGAGCTTCTGTGCGTTTCCGGTTGAGCTCCCCATGCGGTGCCTGTAGGTTTTCGCAATATGTTATTACGCGCACTAACTTTGCCTTTAGTATTGATGCAGTGTTGTCTCAAGGACAGAGTACGGTCCAGGGTCACGTCCAGGTATTTCGGGCAGTGCTCCAGTCGTTCGCCTCGCCAATGTATCTCGAGCTCCCGTCGTGGTTCTTTGTTTTTCAGGTGGAAGGCACAGACCTGAGTCTTGCTGGGATTCGGCCTTAGGTGGTTTTTCTGGTAATAGATTGCCAGTTCCTCAAGGGCGACCTCCAACTTCTCCTCCACCTCGGTAAACTCGCTGCCCTGGGCTGCCACAGCTGTATCATCGGCATAGATGAATTGCCTTATATTGTCAGGAATCGGCTAGTCGTTCGTGTACACGTTGGACAAGAGTGGGGACAGGACACTCCCTTGCGGCAGTCCATTCTTCTGGACCCTCCATCTGCTATTCTTATTTTGCAGTGATACATAAAATCTTCTGTTCTGGAGGAATAGACCGATGACCAAAGTGAGCCTATAGTCTTTCGTTGTCTCATAAAGCTTTCTTAACAGCCTCCTGTGGTTGACAGTGTCATAAGCGGCTGTCAAATCGATGAACGTCACTCCAGTAATCTTCCTTCTCTCAAAACCATCCTCTATGTGCTGAGTTAGGTTGAGGATTTGGCCACAGCATGATTTCCCTGGACGAAAGCCGGCCTGCTGTTCGATAATCTTGGCATCCAAAATCTCCGCTGATCAGTTTAGAATCAGTCGTTCCAGCAGTTCGAAGAGGTGGCACAAAAGGGACACGTGCCTGAAGTTCTTAGGGTCAGTCGGTTCCTTGCCAGGTTTCAGTAACGCGACCACACGAGCCTTCCTCCATTCTTTGGGGATCTTCAGTTGCGTGACACATACGTTGAACATATTAAGGAGCCATTGCAGGGTCTGTGGTCCAAAGTTGTTGATCTGTTCTGCCCTCAGATCGTCCACACCCGCCGCTCGGTTGAGTTTCATCTCTTTAATCCCAGCCACAAGTTCAGTCATGGGAAAAGGGCACCGAGGGAGTTGTTCTCATGCTCCAGGTCCCTGCTAATGTACTCTTTGGACTTCTTGCCCTTTGTTTTACCATTCAGTAGCAGTTGGGTGGCTACTTGATAGTTCCGAGCTGGTTTTGTGGTGTCACCACTCAGGTTTTTTAGGGTCTTCCATGCCCGTCTGCTGTTGACCTTCATATCTAGGTTTTCTAGCATGTTACACCACTTGGCCGTTCGGTCCTCTGCCATTTTTGCCATCAGTATTTCTCCGGCCTCAGATGTTTCATCGGCAAAGGGGTCTGCGTCGTACAATTCTTGGTAGCGTGAAATAAGGGGTATCGCATCTCCAGATAGAGGACTCGGTGCGACAGCCTCTAGGAAAGTTTTTTTTTGAGGCCTTCACAACCAATTTTATGAATGCTTCGTACATCTCTGGCTGAAGAGCGATTCTCGCTATCTCTACATCGAGGTCTTTGCTGAACTTGTTCCAATTAGTCTTCCTGAAATTAAAACGTCTTTTGAAGAGTACATCCTCTGGTTTTACCACGGCGCTGATGGAACATATTAACGGTCTATGTTACGTTCGCGGTATTGGTTCCTCGATGCTCTTTTCGCCTTGTGCCGCCACCCTTGTACTCACGAAGATGTTGTCGGGGTTATATCCTCGTCTCCAGCGGCCACTGTGGAAGGAGGATGGGAGTTTGGGATCGTGTATTATCTGCAGTTCGTTGGTTTCGGCCCACTTTTCGAGCTCTGCCCCATTCTCATCCGTTTCACTGTCGCCCCAGACCAAGCTTTTGCAGTTCAAGTCACCGATGACACAGTTGATGTCCTGCTAGCGAAAATCGTTCGGGTTTGAGAACTTGAACTTGACATCCGGGGGTTTGTACACTGACGTAGTTTGTACACTGAAAAATTTGGAGTACGGATGGTCAGCAGCTCGATATTATCTAAATCTGTCATGGAGGTGGAGATGACGTCAATACCAGGCTTGACAAAAATAGCGCTCCCATACTGATCCTCTCAACAACCATCCTCATGCCGCGT
Source organism: Phosphuga atrata (assembly GCA_944588485.1). Lineage (NCBI taxonomy): Eukaryota > Metazoa > Arthropoda > Insecta > Coleoptera > Silphidae > Phosphuga > Phosphuga atrata. Next base: position 53,021,043 of record OX155904.1, read on the forward strand.
GATGCCTCGATGGGTTTTTGTTTGCTTGCACATGTCCGCCAATAAAACTTCCTTAAGACTTGAAATTCCTTCAATATTAATTGAAATCGTAACCAAGAATGAACTTGAGAAAGGCCTCCTTGGCAGGCTTGTTGTAACGACATTATCGTTTATCGTAGATCCGGTGAGAAGAATTAGCCGTTGAACACGTTAAACGTTTCCAGGGTACGCCCGATTGAGGTTCTCATGCGAGACAGCGCAATCTTAGGGGAGGCTTCTTCTGTGTACCCCCTCAACTCTTAGGCAAGGGCTTCATCCACCAGACCCGCACAAACCACACTGAGGCAATCATGCTTAAGTCTGACGGAAACACATACGCCGATCTTCTGAAAATGCTCAGAGCAGAGGTCCGAAACTTCCAGGCGCTCAGATTACAGAGCAAGAAAGTCAAAATCTGGGGAGCTACTCCTTGAACTTAAAGGCGGAAATGGACAGAGTCTCAGAGACCACATTAAAACGAAATGCCCCAAAGCTGACGTCCGGCTAAAAATCGAAGAGATGGTCTTTCATATCAAGGGAATGGACGCAGTCACAACGGAGGATGAAATTTTGATGGCAATCCAAAAAGAACTAGGAGGCAACAATTGTGAAGCAAAGATCGCAAATCTCAGCCCGGAACTGTCATTCTACCAAAGAAACAAGCTACTATTCTGACCAAAGGAAAAATAACCATAGGTATAGATAGATTTGTAGATATGGTGGTGACGACTTGTACTGCGACCTTTATATATCTATTGTACTCCACCCTCCTCTTCTAAGCGTTGGTGTACTTAACCATAGGTATGCTGGTATGTAAAATTCAACAAAGAATAAATGTTATAAAATGCCACAGATGCTGGCAATACGGACATGTGGCTAAGATCTGCACAGGACCAGACAGGCAAAAACTGTGTTTCTCCTGTGGGAACCGGCACATCACTCAAGAATGCCCAAGTATTGTCCTATATACTCAACTACTGGTCATGTAGGCGGAGCAAATACTTGCAGCTCCGCCAAATGATTTAATAGCGACTCCTGAATTAGAATTCGAGTTGAGTTAAGGGCGGAAACAGAATACAAAATCAAAATTACTGTAACTCTCAGGCTACGGCCTGCGTGAAAGTGCGTTGTGCGGCGAGCGGGGCGTGCAGTTTAAGCGGGCAATGGGCGTCCAATGTCTGGTCTGAGTTATGAGCGGTGCGTGTAGCGTGCAGCTGCATCTGATTTCTTCAAACGACATACTACACGTTGCAGAGGAACGCTAAACACAAACTGATTTGAAATGAGCGTGCACGCCACGCTGCACGCAAAGCTAAACGCCCCGCTCACTAACTTACTCAGGACGCTTGCTACTAAGACCATGTGTTTGAGATGTACGCTGCACGCCACGCCCCGCTCCACGCTCTGTTTGAGCGTTCACTCAGGCCGTAGACTCAGAGATTTACGCAACACGCCTACCATTATCAAAACCCCCAAAGAAATACAAACTAGTGCTACTCTACCTCACATGATACCTATTGATCCATAATTAATTATTATAAATATAAATGCTACATGCGTCGACGTAGCTTGGAGTAATCTCGGTGAATACGAACTCCAATTCATCGACGGCGTTCCATTGATTTTTAAAGAAATCTATGGTACAATCTACGCAGCCCCGCCTTTAATTCATCGAGCAGTTATATTAGTTAATATATACCCTAGAAAATTTGAAACCGAATAGTAAATATGATTTAGGAATCTTCTTCATACCTAACTCCATGCCGAAGATATGTTACATTTTACTACTGCCGATGAAGTAGACACTTACGGATTTAATGTAACTTTGGAAATTTCTATAATTAAACCAACGAATCTTGAGATTACGTATGAGATTTCTTGGTCTGGAGTGCCTTACCCCGAAGATAAATATGTTAATATTTACCGCGCGATTGTGATTGTCCATCTTTTAAAAAGGCGTTGGAGGAGCCGAGACGCTCACAGCTACAAAAATGTCGAAAGTCTTACAGATAAATGCCATGATGTGCCGAGCAGCTCACGACCTACTAAATGCTACATGCTACCAACTTGGAATTGAAATAATCATTAGCGAGCCTAACAAAAAAAAGTTGAATCAAGAGAGTGGTTTAAAGAACGATACGGCGGTCAAAATACTCCATAGAAGCATCGTAGTGTTGAACAGGCATGCAAATGCTGAATTCAGTATGGACAAAGTACAGAAGATGGTGGATGCTCTATTCTCCTTATGCCCGCCATACACACAACGGTCCACCGGAGAGGTCTACCTGTACAGGTTTACCTGCGCAGGTAAACCAGAGCGTGTGTGGGAATAGACCTGTGCAGTTTCTTGCGTACGGTTGACCTGCGCAGGCAAACCTGCACATGTAACCTCACCGGTAGACCGTAGCGTGTATGGCGGGCATTAGACATGGAACGATGCCGAAACGGGCCACGACTTACCACCCCTGCATCAACCGAAGAGTTCTCTCTCGGAACTGGGGAGGGCAAGCAGAAAGCTACGCAACGGCAAGCTCCAGGTCCAGATGGTATCCCTTCGGAAGCCATCAAGATTGCCGTTTAAACCATCCCAGAATGCATCCTTGCAATAATGAACAAAGTGCTGCGAGATGCAGTCTTCCTCGCTTGCTGGAAAATATCAAATCTGCTGCTGCTTAAAAAGGGAGATAAATCCACCCAAGACCCATCCTCCTTCAGACCTATTTGCCTCCTTGATTGTTCCGGGAAACTACTAGAACACATGGTACTCGCACGTATCAAAAGTGAACTCAGCAAAGGATCCAATATCGCACGGAAGAATCCAACGGAAGATCATCGACGCCATCGTGAAAGTGACAAAATTCGCAGCAGACTCCTCGGCTGGCACCAGAAGAACCAGGAAAACCAGTTGGCCTGATCACACTAGAAACGCCTTTAACACAGCAGCGTGGCACAACATAATAGATGAGATCGTCCAAAGACAATTTCCAGTTTATCCAGGTTAAAATAATTTCCAGCTACTTGTCGAATCGGAAAATACAACTCGATGCCGGTGGGACAATGCTGCACCATAATGTTGTGTTCCGCAGGGATCAGTTATGGGCCCTACCCTGTGGAATATTCTTTATGATGGCGTTCTAAGATTAGATCTGCCAGAAGGTGTGCTTCGCAGATGACCTTGCCATCGTCATCTCGTCATCGTCATCTCCGAGCAAACAAAATCATTCAAACTATAGACGGCTGGATGGTTTCAAAGAAGCTGAGCCTCGCCCCTGAAAAAAACAGAGGCAGTAATCTAACATAACCGGTAAAAGGAAGAATAATAAAAGAAGAATTCTAAATTCTATTCTTCTTAAAAATAATAAGGCAGCTGGAGAGGACTCTATCGTTGCTGAACTGTGGAAAGGTGCTGGAAAGAATGTCGTGCGCAAGCTAACCGAGATCATCTAGGACATCTGAGAAACAGAGAAATTACCATCCGATTGGAAATCTGCTCTGATCCATTCGCTTCACAAAAAGGAGATTTTACTGATCTAAACAACTACCGTGGAATTTCTCTCGTCCCGGTAACATACAAAATTCTCTCGGCGTTACAAACTAGGGCAGAAAATTTGTTGGATAGTCAATACCAGGGGGGACCCGATCCTGTGTTGAACAGATCCTCAATCTTAAAACTGTACTTGCATACTCCAAGATGAGAAACCGCAAGGTGGTCGTCACCTTTGTTGATTTTAGGATGGCCTACGATTCCATCGATAGAGAAACGCTTAACAAAGTACTACAGGAATTAGCACTAGACAACAAAACCCGCAGACTAATCCTAGAAACTTTGCCTGTACAATTCAAAATCAGAAATGAAAAAATCGTCTCAAAGGATGCCATTAAATGCCTTGGGGTAATGATTGACCGAAGGCTAAGCTTCAACCAGCACACGGAGAGAGTAACCACGATGCGCTGAAAACCGCTGCAGCCCTGGAACGGCTCATGCCAAATGTGGGTGGTCCCCTTAGCAGCAAGAGAAGACTACTAAGTAGTGCTGTCCACTCGACGCCAGCATACGCCACTCACTTGTGAATTCCATCTCTGCTGAGAACCAAGCAAAGAAACAGGCTAGCTAGGGTGTATTGGCAGCATTCCTCCAATAGAGCTCATGGCTGAAGGAAGGACCCTAGTCTATAGTGATAAAAACAAATCGGTTGGGCTCAACATAGTTCAAAAAATTATGCAAGGAAAAAGCTGCAGAAGAAGTGGAAAAGTGGAAAAACTTGTAACGAATCAACTCAAACAGAAGGAACTAGACAAACGGACACTTTCAGTGGATGGGGGAATCGAAAGAAGAATTCCAAGACAGCGCTTTCCTGAACATATGCGAAAAATAGATCTGTGATGACTGCATAGTTCAGGAGCGGCCACTTGCCAAGTTAACAGGAATTTGTTTGCTACGTGTAGATAAAACAAGAACAGATAGATAAAACAAAAATATATAGATACGACAAGAACAGGCAGACAAGGCTATTTTTATAGTGGTTCGGGGGAAGCTCTCACTAAACCTACTAATCCACTTTGGCTTTTAGTATGTGCCACACCGGTATCGCATATTTTGCATTCATTCAGGGTGAGCAGCCCGGACGGTTGAAAACCGCCCTAGTTGTCGCTTCTCCGACCAGGATTTGAACCCGAATCTCCCGCATTGAAAGCCGGGTATGTTGTCAACTACACTACCGAGGAGGACAGGCAGACAAGACTAGGCTATCAAGACTAAATAAGACCAGACTAGACACATAACATAACATGATTAGATAGATAAGAGTAGGCTAACCAGACAAAGCGATTTTCATCAGTGTAATTAGTTTGTATACATTTTTCAGATTCAAATTACTTTGCAGAACAACAAACCGATTGAGAACTGCAGCAAAAACTTCCTAAAAATTCTGCATGAAGCCTCACAGTCTCGCAAAAATTTCCATCTCCTCACTCTATTTGCCTCACACCTCCCCGCCTTAATCTCTTCCTCCGAAAACCTCAACCTCCAGCAGAAGTGCCTATTTGCCTCCTGGATCGAACCCTATACGAAAACCTGCCAGTATTCTGATCTTTCGCAGTTCCTCAACTCTATAATCCTTATCACCGAGCGACTCCACCAAAACGGGGCGTGGTATGAGTACAAAGGACAGTTCATGAGTTGGGTGCTGCCGTCGGTGAAACGACTCGCTGTGGGTCAATGTCCGGCCGTTGTTGGAACGTTGGGAGCTTTGATTGGTGGAAATTCAGCTTCGAACTTCTTCGTTTCCGAGAACGTGTGTCCATCAGTTTGTGTGAATTTTTTCCTTGGGCTGAGTAAGCGATTGGAGAACGAGGAAAGTGAGGCTTTTATAGTAAGGGCGTGGTTTCAATGCGGTTTGATTGGTGAGGATAACGTTGAGTTAACTAAAGCCGTCTTCGCTTTACCAACGATGTTGAGTTTCAAAGGTAACGAGAATTTAGTTGGTTTTATAGAGAAACTGGGAATCTCAAACGAGGTGGAACTATCGAAAACTTGTTTTGGAAACCTCGACCGTTTTCTCCACAAACATCTACAGGACATCAACGCCGCACAACACATTTACACCTACATGGCCGTGATTTTTTCTTCTTGCGGACGTTTCCTCTACAGCCGCTCTTCAACTTGTCTCCTCAGCAAACTCATCGATATCCTCCTCCTCCCCACTGATGTACTCAGAGGCCTGAAACCCCACAATCTCAAACCAATCGAGAAAACGTGGCACTTGTACGTCGCAGCCATCCACAATCTCGCATCTTCCGACCCATATCTAGACCGTGTGCTCAAGGATCTCATCGTTCGTTACATCCCTCACTTTCTCACAAAACCTCATCCCCTCACCAAAATCCTCAACAACCCAATCCTTGCAGCTCTCGCCCTCACGAAAATCAACAAAGAATTTTTCTTGCAAGGACAAAGCAGAAGCAACGAGGATCAAACCTCAAAAGCCTTAACTACTTTGAACACTTTATTAGAAAATCCCTCTAACATCACCACTCTAAAGCTCCTCGCTGAACATTCCCTTCCAGCTTTACTCGAAGTCTACATGTTTAAACCCCAAAAGGTTCTCGTCATTGACTTCATGAAAGCACTCATAAAAACGCAACATTACAAAAGTGGTAGTCTAAACGGTGTGATCGACAACAGTTTGCTGGAGGTGACCAGGAAACATCTACCGTTCAACACCAGCAACTATTTCCAGATGTGTTGCGTTTTGGCGAGGATCCTCACGGCGGATCTGAGACGAGTGCTCGGTGGAATCAAAGAGGAGATCGGAGTGGTTGAGGCGAAGCGAGGACAAGGTTTCGACAATTCGCTCCGCCAAGGATTCGACAAACTCCATCGACTGCTCGGATGATATACGATGATTTAACAATTGTCTTATTGTTAAGTAGAAAAAATGTGATATTTTTTAAAGTTAATAAAATGAGTAATTTATAAGAAATAAATTATTTGGATAAGGTGAGAATTTACGGGTAAGATTAGGCAGAATAGGCAAAACTAGACAGAGCAGGGTAAACAGAGGAAAGTTGAGATGGACAAGACTACACAGATAATACTAGGCAGAAGACTAGGCAGACAAGATGGACTGCTGAATGCCGAATAGTAAGTATGGGCCGAAATATCGGCTCTCGCACTTTTCGCCAGTGCAGTGAGCCCCGATATATCGGCGTTCGGTACTAAAAGGTTAAATGCAAGGATTATTGTAGACGTGATGCAAAAACAGCAGACAACTACAATCATAAAGATAAACTGGTATCGAATCTACTCTAACCGAAGGAACTATACGAACGGACACAACAAGAGTACAACAGGCACAAACAAAGAAACCAAAACAACAAATGACCTAATTAAAAGCCCTGAACCCCCAATCACTTTCAGTGGATGGGGGAAGTAAGGAAATCGGAGGAAAAATACCAAGACAGCTACTTCTTGAAGATGTAAAAATGGTTCCAGGATGACTGCATGGTTCAAGGGGGGGGGGGGGCACTTGCCAAATTATCAGGAATGTGATTGCTACGTCTAGATTAAACAAGAACAGCTGGATAAAACAAAAACAGATAGATACAACAAGAACAGTCAGACAAGACTAGGCTATCAAGACTAAACAAGACTAGACTAGACACATAACATAACATGATTAGATAGATAAGAGTAGACTAAGCTGACAAAGCTATTCTCTTCAGTGTAATTAGTTTAAATACATTTTTTAGATTCAAATTACTTTGCAGAACAATAAACCGATTGAGAACTGCAGCAAAAACTTCCTAAAAATTCTGCATGAAGCCTCACAGTCTCGCAAAAATTTCCATCTCCTCACCCTATTTGCCTCACACCTCCCCGTCTTAATCTCTTCCTCTGAAAACCTCAGCCTCCAGCAGAAGTGCCTATTTGCCTCCTGGATCGAACCCTATACGAAAACCTGCCAGTATTCTGATCTTCGCAGTTCCTCAACTCTATAATCCTTATCACCGAGCGACTCTACCAAAACGGGGCGTGGTATGAGTACAAAGGACAGTTCATGAGTTGGGTGCTGCCGTCGGTGAAACGACTCGCTGTGGGTCAATGTCCGGCCGTTGTTGGAACGTTGGGAGCTTTGATTGGTGGAAATTCAGCTTCGAACTTCTTCGTTTCCGAGAACGTGTGTCCATCAGTTTGTGTGAATTTTTTCCTTGGGCTGAGTAAGCGATTGGAGAACGAGGAAAGTGAGGCTTTTATAGTAAGGGCGTGGTTTCAATGCGGTTTGATTGGTGAGGATAACGTTGAGTTAACTAAAGCCGTCTTCGCTTTACCAACGATGTTGAGTTTCAAAGGCAACGAGAATTTAGTTGGTTTTATAGAGAAACTGGGAATCTCAAACGAGGTGGAACTATCTAAAGCTTGTTTTGCAAACCTCGACCGTTTTCTCCACAAACATCTACAGGACATCAACGCCGCACAACACATTTACACCTACATGGCCGTGATTTTTTCTTCTTGCGGACGTTTCCTCTACAGCCGCTCTTCAACTTGTCTCCTCAGCAAATTCATCGATATCCTCCTGCTCCCCACTGATGTACTCAGAGGCCTGAAACCCCACAACCTCAAACCAATCGAGAAAACCTGGCACTTGTACATCGCAGCCATCCACAATCTCTCATCTTCCGATCCATATTTAGACCGTGTCCTCAAAGATCTCATCGTTCGTTACATTCCTCACTTTCTCACAAAACCTCATCCCCTCACCAAAATTCTCAACAACCCAATCCTTGCAATTCTCGTCCTCACGAAAATCAACAAAGAATTTTTCTTGCAAGGACAAAGCAGAGGCAACGAGGATCAAACCTCAAAAGCCTTAACTACTTTGAATACTTTATTAGAAGATCCCTCTAACATCACCACTGTAAAGCTCCTCGCTGAACATTCTCTTCCAGCTTTACTCGAAGTCTACATGTTTAAACCCCAAAAGGTTCTCGTCATTGACTTCATGAAAGCCCTCATAAAAACGCAACATTACAAAAGTGGTAGTCTAAACGGTGTGATCGACAAGAGTTTGCTGGAGGTGACTAGGAAACATCTACCGTTCAACACCAGCAACTATTTCCAGATGTGTTGCGTTTTGGCGAGGATCCTCACGGCGGATCTGAGACGAGTGCTCGGCGGGATCAAAGAGGAGATCGGAGTGGTTGAGGCGAAGCGAGGACAAGGTTTCGATAATTCGCTCCGCCAAGGCTTCGACAAACTCCATCGACTGCTCGGATGATATACGATGATTTAACAATTGTCTTAGGTAGAAAATATGTGTTTTTAAAGTAAATAAATTAAGTAATTTATAAGAAATAAACTATTTGGCTAAGGTGAGAATTGACGGGTAAGATTAGGCAGAATAGGCAAAACTAGACAGAGCACGGTAAACAGAGGAAAGTTGAGATGGACAAGAGTATACAGATAATAATAGCCACAAGACTAGGCAGACAAGATAGGCTACCGAATGCCGAATAGTAAGTATGTGCCGGAATATCGGCTCTCGCACTTTTTGCCAGTGCAGTGAGCCCCGAGATATCGGCGTCCGGTACTAAAAGGTTAAATGCAAGGATTATTGTAGACGTGATGCAAAAACAGCAGACAACTGCAATCATACAGATAAACTGGTATCGAATCTACTCTAACCGAAGGAACTAGACGAACGGACACAACAAGAGTACAACAGGCACAAACAAAGAAACCAAAACAACAAATGACCTAATTAAAAGCCCTGAACCCCCAATCACTTTCAGTGGATAGGGAAAGTAAGGAAATCGGAGGAAGAATACCAAGACAGCGTCTTCCTGAAGATATAAAAATGGTTCCAGGATGACTGCATGGTTCAGGGGGGGGGGGGCACTTGCCAAATTAGCAGGAATGTGATTGCTACGTCTAGATTAAACAAGAACAGATGGACAAAACAAAAACAGATAGATACAACAAGAACAGTCAGACAAGACTAGGCTATCAAGACTAAACAAGACCAGACTGGACACATCACATAACATGATTAGATAGATAAGAGTTGACTAACCTGACAAAGCTATTTTTTCAGTGTAATTAGTTTAAATACATTTTTCAGATTCAAATTACTTTGCAAAACAACAAACCGATTGAGAACTGCAGCAAAAACTTCCTAAAAATTCTGAATGAAGCCTCACAGTCTCGCAAAAATTTCCATCTCCTCACCCTATTTGCCTCACATCTCCCCGCCCTAATCTCTTCCTCCGAAAACCTCAACCTCCAGCAGAAGTTCCTATTTGCCTCCTGGATCGAACCCTATACGAAAACCTGCCAGTATTCTGATCTTTCCCAGTTCCTCAACTCTATAATCCTTATCACCGAGCGACTCCACCAAAACGGGGCGTGGTATGAGTACAAAGGGCAATTCATGAGTTGGGTGCTGCCGTCGGTGAAACGACTCGCTGTGGGTCAATGTCCGGCCGTTGTTGGAACGTTGGGAGCTTTGATTGGTGGAAATTCAGCTTCGAACTTCTTCGTTTCCGAGAACGTGTGTCCATCAGTTTGTGTGAATTTTTTCCTTGGGTTGAGTAAGCGGTTGGAGAACGAGGAAAGTGAGGCTTTTATAGTAAGGGCGTGGTTTCAATGCGGTTTGATTGGTGAGGATAACGTTGAGTTAACTAAAGCCGTCTTCGCTTTACCAACGATGTCGAGTTTCAAAGGCAACGAGAATTTAGTTGGTTTTATAGAGAAACTGGGAATCTCAAACGAGGTGGAACTATCTAAAGCTTGTTTTGCAAACCTCGACCGTTTTCTCCACAAACATCTACAGGACATCAACGCCGCACAACACATTTACACCTACATGGCCGTGATTTTTTCTTCTTGCGGGCGTTTCCTCTACAGCCGCTCTTCAACTTGTCTCCTCAGCAAATTCATCGATATCCTCCTCCTCCCCACTGATGTACTCAGAGGCCTGAAACCCCACAATCTCAAACCAATCGAGAAAACGTGGCACTTGTACGTTGCAGCCATCCACAATCTCGCATCTTCCGACCCATATCTAGACCGTGTGCTCAAGGATCTCATCGTTCGTTACATCCCTCACTTTCTCACAAAACCTCATCCACTCACCAAAATCCTCAACAACCCAATCCTTGCAGCTCTCGCCCTCACGAAAATCAACAAAGAATTTTTCTTGCAAGGACAAAGCAGAAGCAACGAGGATCAAACCTCAAAAGCCTTAACTACTTTGAACACTTTATTAGAAGATTCCTCTAACATCACCACTGTAAAGCTCCTCGCTGAACATTCCCTTCCAGCTTTAATCGAAGTCTACATGTTTAAACCCCAAAAGGTTCTCGTCATTGATTTCATCAAAGCCCTTATTAAAGCGCCACATTACAAAAGTGGTAGTCTAAACGGTGTGATCGACAAGAGTTTGCTGGAGGTGACTAGGAAACATCTACCGTTCAACACCAGCAACTATTTCCAGATGTGTTGCGTTTTGGCGAGGATCCTCACGGCGGATCTGAGACGAGTGCTCGGTGGAATCAAAGAGGAGATCGGAGTGGTTGAGGCGAAGCGAGGACAAGGTTTCGACAATTCGCTCCGCCAAGGCTTCGACAAACTCCATCGACTGCTCGGATGATATACGTTGATTTAACAATTGTCTTATTGTTAGGTAGAAAAGATGTGATATTTTTTAAAGTTAATAAAGTGAGTAATTTATAAGAAATAAACTATTTGGATAAGGTGAGAATTGTCGGGTGGGATTAGGCAGAATAGACAAGACTAGACAGAGCAGGGTAAACAGAGAAATGTTGAGATGGACAAGACTACACTGATAATACTAGCCACAAGACTAGGCAGACAAGATAGACTGCCGAATAGTAAGTGTGGGCCGAAATATCGGCTCTCGCACTTTTCGCCAGTGCAGTGAGCCCCGATATATCGGCGTCTGGTACTAAAAGGTTAAATGAAAGGATTATTGTAGACGTGATGCAAAAACAGCAGACAATTGCAATCATTAAGATAAACTGGTATCCAATCTACTCTAACCGAAGGAACTAGACGAACGGACACAACAAGAGTACAACAGGCACAAACAAAGAAACCAAAACAACGAATGACCTAATTAAAAGCCCTGAACCCCCAATCATTTTCAGTGGATGGGGGAAGTAAGGAAATCGGAGGAAGAATACCAAGACAGCTACTTCTTGAAGATATAAAAATGGTTCCAGGATGACTGCATGGTTCAGGGGGGTGGGGTCACTTGCCAAATTAGCAGGAATGTGATTGCTACGTCTAGATTAAACAAGAACAGTTGGATAAAACAAAAACAGATAGATACAACAAGAACAGTCAGATAAGACTAGGCTATCAAGACTAAACAAGACTAGACTAGACACATAACATAACATGATTAGATAGATAAGAGTAGACTAAGCTGACAAAGCTATTTTCTTCAGTGTAATTAGTTTGAAAACATTTTTCAGATTCAAATAACTTTGCAGAACAACAAACCGATTGAAAACTGCAGCAAAAACTTCCTAAAAATTCTGCACGAAGCCTCACAGTCTCGCAAAAATTTCCATCTCCTCACCCTATTTGCCTCACACCTCCCCGTCTTAATCTCTTCATCTGAAAACCTCAACCTCCAGCAGAAGTGCCTATTTGCCTCCTGGATCGAACCCTATACGAAAACCTGCCAGTATTCTGATCTTTCGCAGTTCCTCAACTCTATAATCCTTATCACCGAGCGACTCCACCAAAACGGGGCGTGGTATGAGTACAAAGGACAGTTCATGAGTTGGGTGCTGCCGTCGGTGAAACGACTCGCTGTGGGTCAATGTCCGGCCGTTGTTGGAACGTTGGGAGCTTTGATTGGTGGAAATTCAGCTTCGAACTTCTTCGTTTCCGAGAACGTGTGTCCATCAGTTTGTGTGAATTTTTTCCTTGGGTTGAGTAAGCGGTTGGAGAATGAGGAAAGTGATACTTTTATAGTAAAGGCGTGGTTTCAATGCGGTTTGATTGGTGAGGATAACGTTGAGTTAACTAAAGCCGTCTTCGCTTTACCAACGATGTTGAGTTTCAAAGGCAACGAGAATTTAGTTGGTTTTATAGAGAAACTGGGAATCTCAAACGAGGTGGAACTATCTAAAGCTTGTTTTGGAAACCTCGACCGTTTTCTCCACAAACATCTACAGCACATCAACGCCGCACAACACATTTACACCTACATGGCCGTGATTTTTTCTTCTTGCGGGCGTTTCCTCTACAGCCGCTCTTCAACTTGTCTCCTCAGCAAACTCATCGATATCCTCCTCCTCCCCACTGATGTACTCAGAGGCCTGAAACCCCACAATCTCAAACCAATCGAGAAAACGTGGCACTTGTACGTTGCAGCCATCCACAAACTCGCATCTTCCGACCCATATCTAGACCGTGTGCTCAAGGATCTCATCGTTCGTTACATCCCTCACTTTCTCACAAAACCTCATCCCCTCACCAAAATCCTCAACAACCCAATCCTTACAGCTCTCGTTCTCACGAAAATCAACAAAGAATTTTTCTTGCAAGGACAAAGCAGAAGCAACGAGGATCAAACCTCAAAAGCCCTAACTACTTTGAACACTTTATTAGAAGATTCCTCTAACCTGACCACTTTAAAGCTCCTCGCCGAACATTCCCTTCCAGCTTTAATCGAAGTCTACATGTTTAAACCCCAAAAGGTTCTCGTCATTGATTTCATCAAAGCCCTTATTAAAGCGCCACATTACAAAAGTGGTAGTCTAAACGGTGTGATCGACAAGAGTTTGCTGGAGGTGACCAGGAAACATCTACCGTTCAACACCAGCAACTATTTCCAGATGTGTTGCGTTTTGGCGAGGATCCTCACGGCGGATCTGAGACGAGTGCTCGGCGGGATCAAAGAGGAGATCGGAGTGGTTGAGGCGAAGCGAGGACAAGGTTTCGACAATTCGCTGCGCCAAGGCTTCGACAAACTCCATCGACTGCTCGGATGATATACGTTGATTTAATAATTGTCTTATTGTTAGGTAGAAAAAATGTGATATTTTTTAAAGTTAATAAAGTAAGTAATTTGTAAGAAAGAAATTATTTGTATAAGGTGAGAATTGACGGATAAGATTAGGCAGAATAGGCAAAACTAGACAGAGCAGGGTAAACAGAGGAAAGTTGAGATGGACAAGAGTATACAGATAATAATAGCCACAAGAATAGGCAGACAAGATAGACTGCCGAATGCCGAATAGTAAGTATGGACCGAAATATCGGCTCTCGCACTTTTCGCCAGTGCAGTGAGCCCCGAGATATCGGCTTCCGGTACTAAAAGGTTAAATGCAAGGGTTATTGTAAACGTGATGCAAAAACAGCAAACAACTGCAATCATGAAGATAAACTGGTATCGAATCTACTCTAACCGAAGGAACTAGACGAACGGACACAACAAGAGTACAACAGGCACAAACAAAGAAACCAAAACAACAAATGACCTAATTAAAAGCCCTGAAGCCCCAATCACTTTCAGTGGATGGGTGAAGTAAGGAAATCGGAGGAAGAATACAAAGACAGCGACTTCCTGAAGATATAAAAATGGTTCCAGGATGACTGCATAGTTCAGGGGGGGTGAGGGTTCACTTGCCAAATTATCAGGAATGTGATTGCTTCGTCTAGATTAAACAAGACCAGATGGATAAAACAAAAACAGATAGATACAACAAGAACAGTCAGACAAGACTAGGCTATCAAGACTAAACAAGACCAGACTAGACACATAACATAACATGATTAGATAGATAAGAGTAGACTAAGCTGACAAAGCTATTTTCTTCAGTGTAATTAGTTTGAATACATTTTTCAGATTCAAATTACTTTGCAGAACAACAAACCGATTAAGAACTGCAGCAAAACCTTCCTAAAAATTCTGCATGAAGCCTAACAGTCTCGCAAAAATTTCCATCTCCTCACCCTATTTGCCTCACACCTCCCCGTCTTAATCTCTTCCTCTGAAAACGTCAACCTCCAGCAGAAATGCCTATGTGCCTCCTGGATCGAACCCTTTACGAAAACCTGCCAGTATTCTGATCTTTCGCAGTTCCTCAACTCTATAATCCTTATCACCGAGCGACTCCACCAAAACGGGGCGTGGTATGAGTACAAAGGACAATTCATGAGTTGGGTGCTGCCGTCGGTGAAACGACTCGCTGTGGGTCAATGTCCGGCCGTTGTTGGAACGTTGGGAGCTTTGATTGGTGGAAATTCAGCTTCGAACTTCTTCGTTTCCGAGAACGTGTGTCCATCAGTTTGTGTGAATTTTTTCCTTGGGCTGAGTAAGCGATTGGAGAACGAGGAAAGTGAGGCTTTTATAGTAAGGGCGTGGTTTCAATGCGGTTTGATTGGTGAGGATAACGTTGAGTTAACTAAAGCCGTCTTCGCTTTATCAACGATGTTGAGTTTCAAAGGCAAAGAGAATTTAGTCGGTTTTATAGAGAAACTGGGAATCTCAAACGAGGTGGAACTATCGAAAACTTGTTTTGGAAACCTCGACCGTTTTCTCCACAAACATCTACTGGACATCAACGCCGCACAACACATTTACACCTACATGGCCGTGATTTTTTCTTCTTGCGGCCGTTTCCTCTACAGCCGCTCTTCAACTTGTCTCCTCAGCAAATTCATCGATATCCTCCTCCTCCCCACTGATGTACTCAGAGGCCTGAAACCCCACAACCTCAAAGCAATCGAGAAAACCTGGCACTTGTACATCGCAGCCATCCGCAATCTCTCATCTTCCGATCCATATTTAGACCGTGTCCTCAAAGATCTCATCGTTCGTTACATTCCTCACTTTCTCACAAAACCTCATCCCCTCACCAAAATTCTCAACAACCCAATCCTTGCAGTTCTCGCCCTCACGAAAATCAACAAGGAATTTTTCTTGCAAGGACAAAGCAGAAGCAACGAGGATCAAACCTCAAAAGCCCTAACTACTTTGAACACTTTATTAGAAGATTCCTCTAACCTCAGCACTTTAAAGCTCCTCGCCAAACATTCCCTTCCAGCTTTACTCGAAGTCTACATGTTTAAACCCCAAAAGGTTCTCGTCATTGACTTCATGAAAGCACTCATAAAAACGCAACATTACAAAAGTGGTAGTCTAAACGGTGTGATCGACAAGAGTTTGCTGGAGGTGACCAGGAAACATCTACCGTTCAACACCAGCAACTATTTCCAGATGTGTTGCGTTTTGGCGAGGATCCTCACGGCGGATCTGAGACGAGTGCTGGGCGGGATCAAAGAGGAGATCGGAGTGGTTGAGGCGAAGCGAGGACAAGGTTTCGACAATTCGCTGCGCCAAGGCTTCGACAAACTCCATCGACTGCTCGGATGATATACGATGATTTAACAATTGTCTTATTGTTAGGTAGAAAAGATGTGATATTTTTTAAAGTTAATAATGTGAGTAATTTATAAGAAATAAACTATTTGGATAAGGTGAGAATTGTCGGGTGGGATTAGGCAGAATAGACAAGACTAGACAGAGCAGGGTAAACAGAGAAAAGTTGAGATGGACAAGACTACACTGATAATACTAGCCACAAGACTAGGCAGACAAGATGGACTGACAACACTAGAAAGACAAGAATAAACAGATAATACTAGACAAATAAAATCAGACAGTCTAGACATATTTTGTGTGGGGGTGTAGTTGTCAAATTCGAATGGACTAGAATAATGTTGATTATAATTTTCTTAGGTACTAATTAAATTTGTACTCGTTGGCTTCTTTTTATTTGTTTGATTTTTCTTCGAACTTTTCTCTGTTCTTTACAATGTTGTACGCTAATTGATTTATATTTGTCCAATTTTCATCATTTTCCAGAATGAACCCTATCATAGTTCTGGGGTTAAAAGGAAAGTCCGTATATTGAGTGGATTGATTTATATCGTTCTACCATCTTCAACAGTCACAAAGTGTGTCTAAGTATTAAAGGCAGCAGAAAATTTCACCTTTTCTGCTGCCTTTATTACTTTATTCCACAATTTTTGACTGTTGTAAATGGCATGACCATATAAATCACTGGTCAATCTGGGCAATCGTAAAAGGACAATATGGAGGACAATATAGGAAATATAAAGGTTACTGTGCATTAGTGACCGACCCTTAATGTAAAAACCGCCTTTAATTCAGTCAGATGGAATGTAATCATGAAGGATTTAGTATCAATACAGACACCAGAATACTCGAGAAAGATGATAGACAGCTACTTGAGCGACCGACAGTTGATATACTTCACGGACGAAGGGGAAGTTGAGTGTAAGGTAACGGCGGTAGTTCTACAAGGATCGGTTCTGGCACCATTCTTGTGGAACTTTATGTACGATGGTTTGCTACGAACAGCGAGAATAATTGGGTTCGCATATGACGCCGCAGCAATATTTCCGTGGTGACTACAAAGGAAATAAGTACACTGGAACTAGCAACTCACGAAACTCTCCGACGGGCAAATAATTGGTTAAAAGAGCAGGGTCTAACATTGGCAGTTCATAAAACAGAAGCGATACTTATCACGGATAAGAGACTATTCGCACCACCGAAACTCGTTCTGGTAGGGCAAAATATCCCTTTGTCGAAATCATGGAAGTACCTTGACGTCCAACTCGATAGCGGTCTCCGATACAAAGACCATATAGCCCAAACAGCGAAAAAGGCAGTGTCTACAGTGCCAGCTCTGGTACGGTTGATGCCGAACATTGGAGGGCCGACGGTATTGAAACGGAAACTTCTCAGACAAGAGGCTATTCACACCATCGAAAAAAACCGAAAACGCACACATTTTTCAAACGAAATGATTTTTGTGGAAAAATTAAAAAAAAAAAAAATTCCCGTTTTTTTTTCGTTACCCGAAGGAAATCGAAGTGCTGAAAACGGTCTTCCCGTTTATTTTGCTCTAAAGTTACAAAATAAACAAGTTTTATATATATTTTTAGGGTTCCGTACCGAAAACGGAACCCTTATAGGATCACTTTGTTGTCCGTCTGTCTGTCTGTCTGTCTGTCTGTCTGTCTGTCTGTCTGTCTGTCTGTCTGTCTGTCTGTCTGTCTGTCCGTCTGTCTGTCTGTCAAGACCATTTTCTCAGGAACGCGTAGAGGTAACAAGTTGAAATTTTCAACAAATACTCGGGTCTACGGTCTCTTTCGGCTGCGAAAAAATCAAACTTGTAAGTCAACGCGATCAAAAGATATGACCGTTTATGTCGCATATTTTGCGATTTCACAAGGGAATCAAAACCTATAGGGTACTTCCCGTTGACCTAGAATCATGAAATTTGGCAAGTAGCGGTGTCTTACAGCACATGTAAAGGGAAAAATCTGAAAACCGTAAATATGTAGTTTAATTACAAGAAAAATGCGAATTTACTATTAGAAACTTATGACAATACACTAATGTTGTCGTAGTGGTATTGTCAGGCTCCAGAAGCATATGGGTTGCATACAGTTAGGTCCTAAGGTTAAAAAGTATGTGTTGGCACCAAGCTGTTTATACTGAAATTTCTTTGTTTATATTCGTTATGCATTTCATCACGTACGCTCTATATCAGGGATGTTATGGAGATCCGTAACCGTAACCGAAACTATCGGATATCCGAAATAAAAATATATCCGTAACCGAATCCGATATAAAAGTTTCGAATAATTTCGGATAATTTTTACTGATATGTTGTAATAATTCCTATAAATATATTTCAATATCTAATAGAAAATATATAATAGACAAAAAGGAATAATGTTGTTTTTGTTTATTATAATTATGATTTTGCATTTTTACGTAGATAAATATTAATAACTTATATATCTTATATGACATATAATTGTAGTACCTACTTATATTGTTGTACTTAGTTGTATGACATATGATTGTAGGTAGTACAAATAATAACATAGAAATAAAATCATTTTTTTTACAAATTAGCATTCTACTTTTACCATTCCTTAGAAATCTGATATCCGTAACCGAAACTATCCGAAACTAACGGATTATCCGAAAAAAATTCTTATCCGTAACCGTATCCGACACCGGTATAACATTATTCCTATATCCGTATCCGCATCCAGATCCGAAATTTCATATCCATAACATCTCTGCTCTATATACATAATATATACAGGGTGTATATTATGTCTAAATTTTGCTTGTTTATAACCGACATGCGACATACTCAAGTCCCGTAACATCCTGTATATATTATATTTCGTCTAATTTTTTTTTATAATCTACATACTATGTTGATAATCTAAATAATAATATTATACTATAATCTACATAATCTACATAACATGTTGTAGATAATATGATTTAAGTATATTATACTTAAATCACGTTCGCCCTATATTTTTTGGTAGTCAATTGCCCAAAAAGCAGTCAATTCAACAACTGAATGTTAATAGTATCGAAATAGATCTAGAAATAGTTAATATATTAGTTTATATTAGATCTAGAAATAGTTAGATCTTAATATAAGTTAGTATATAAGTCTAATACTAAAGTTTAAAAATATTCGCGTTATTTAAAAAAAATACCCTGTATACCTTTATACAGGGTATATAGGTATACAAGCAAAATTGAGCAGTAAAAACAAATAGTGAAGTTCCAGAACCCCTAAACACTCATAGTGAATGGAGGATGTATGGTAATAAAATAGAGGGTAGAATTCCATCGTACGACAACGACATGTTGAGGTTATGCTTGCAGCGGTACTAAGATGGTCGTGATTTTATGAGAGCCACTTGTCAAGTTAACTGAATGTGCTTGTAACGTCCTCCACAAAAAAAGATACCTTACTTACAAGTTTGTACGGAACCCTCGGTGCGCGAGTCACAACTCGCACTTGGCCGGTTTTTTTTTTGCTATACACCATCTCGCATTTCCGACTGATTTCACTTTCTCATATCTTTTGAACGGCTCACCACAGAGACTTCTAGTCTTCACCAATCAATTCAGCGTCTTAAAATTAACCCGGAAAACGTATATAATATTCCATAGGAAGCTTTAATAAACTAAAAACATTTTTTGTAATATATAATACATTTCTTCTATGTTGAGCAGGTTGCACGATTTCTTTGGAATGCCAGGACCATTACAAGAATTTTCTCGAACAGCTTCAACTTTATTGAAGGCTTGTTTTTTTTTTTAACTTTATGTATCAGATCAACAAATTGATGTTATACATGATTTATCTTACTTATTTATTTCCAGTATGCGAAATCGTCAATTATAACTATGCCGTTTCAAATCACTTCAAATTAAAGGATATTACTCCAGTAACATCGGACCCCTCTTACTTATTTATTTATTTTATTCTTGTAGTGGTCTTCTCCGATTGTAATGTTGCTTATTACTGGCAGGAGTTTTCCCTCATAGGTCTTCATATATGAAATCTTGGGGTAGTTTGCGACGTTGGCTTTTGTCCTAGGTTGAAGTGTCACAGTGTTGAAGATTTGTGTGGAAGGTTTTTGTTAATTTGTATGTGAATTCTTGGGTGGTTGGCATATTTAGTTCGTAGAGGAGTTGCTTATTTCGGATGAACCATGGCGCGTTGTCAATTGTGCGTAAGACTTTATTTTGTAGCGTTTGATTTTTTTTATATTTGTCTTCGCGGTTCCTGCCCATATCGGACCCCCATATATATGTTATTAGTGGCCGTATGACCGATTTGTATAGAAGGGTCGCGCATTCTATGTGTAGTCACGACTTGCGGTTCATATCTGTATATATATATATATATGGTATCCATATATACGCAGATACTTTACTGCGTTGTCTTTAGGAGGCCATGTTATGTTCTTGCCATTGATGTTGAGTTATTTTGCGTCTATATTGTGTTTGAGGGTGAATACTTTAGCTTCTGTTTTGACATCGTTGATAATGATGCATCACTATTAGCGTTTCTGTTGCTACCTGCAGATTTAAATCTTGAGTAGAGATTACTGTATCGTCTGCGAACATTCGAATATCGGCGTGAGAAATAACGGGAATATCATGTGTGAAGATATTATATAGGGTGGGACTGAGAACGCTTCCCTGGGAAACACCAGCGTTGATGGTGCTAGGAAATACTGGATGAGTGAAGAATATCAGAAGTGCACAGTTTGTGGGACTGGAGAGGATAGATGGAAACATTGGATGGAAGAATGTACAAGATTAATGGAAGGAACAGGAGAAAAGGGTAGGACAAGAATGGAAGGTGTGCATGGATGAAAGTGGAAATGGTTTGCAATTGTTAAGGAGGGTGAAAAAGTGGAAAGAACAAATAGGCAAAAAGGAAGAACCTATTCCTTTAGTATGTAACTTGTAATATTTGTATAGTATGCTATTGTATGTAGCTAGGTAAAATATTTTGTATTTTCTATATAAGCCAATAAAAGGTTATAATACAGAATACCGAAAGACATAATACAGAATAAACAAATTATTTAGTTTGTTTATTGTATCATCGGTTGCATACTTTGAAACTAAGCAATAATTATCGATTGTTTTTTTTTTTAGATTGGTATCACTGTTGAAGGTGCAAAAAAAAGGCGAACGATCTGACAGCTGTCAGAGTGTGAACGGTAGGAAAATATTGTAACGTCCGCCCTGTCCGTGTGTACAAAAAATTGGTAAATTGAAATAGCGAAGAGAGCAATTTCCAATTGAAAAATGAGTGAATTGGTCTGGGGCATCAAAAACGGCGACTTGGAACAAGTCAAAGACATCATTGAGAAAAAGGTATGTCGACCATTCCCAATATCCATATTTGGTCTCTGTTTTTTTGGTTTTAACAATTTAACTCCTTTTCCACTGAATCACATTATAATTGAACGTTTATTATACACGTGCCCTATCCTTCTTATCCTACCGCTGTCTGATCCACCATTTGCCTCGAACCCTTTCGTTATTCTTTCTAGAAAGGAGTAGAAAGATGCTCGTCCAACACTAATATTTATTTTGCCTTCTACAAATTTGTTTATTACTCTTATCTCCTTATAACTTTTGTTTCAAAAGCACCTATCTTTTAAATAATTATCTACGAAGCATTGTCACTATGCAATGAGACATTAGTCACATTACAAATATTTTTAAACCAAGTTTCAGTATTAATTCAAGATTAGATGGAAACAAGACAAAAATAGGAACTAACACAAAAATAAATAATTTACGGTGTAAACTAAATTATGTCGGGACACAGCCTGAATATATAAATTTTAACTTTACTGACTTTTAAGGTTTATATGATTGTCTATAAAGTAGTATGCTTTTACCAATTCTAAATTGTCATTTAAATCAATAACTTGCCAAGTTCATGTCTCTCTCACGAAATGTCAAATTAAAAATATCTAACCCTAATCATCCACGTGGGTCTCAAATAAATCGTTTACAAATTGTTGTTCATAAAAGCGAAGCTGTATTGATGAGGGATAAATCTCGAAACGCATCTACAGATGGTTAAGTTATCGGAAAGACATGATCTTAAAAAGCAATGTAATTTTGTGGTTTTTGTTGAGTGCTACGAAGGTGGACTGAAAGCAATAAAGTAACTGACAAAATTCACATGAGATTTGTTTTTGGTAGACCTAAAAGACTCATTAGTGTTATAGAGCTCTGGAAAGGTTGAATATATTTATATATTCAGGCTGTGTTCCAACTTTATTGAGTTTAAATGATTATCTATAATGTAGTATGGTTTCGCCAATTCTAATTTACGGAGTGAAATTTTTACACAGAGCGAATTTGCTTTAGTCTATTGTTGATTTCAAATAATAGTAATGTATTACCTTTATTTATTTAAAACTGTGACTTGCAGCGGCTCGTCTATAACTCCTTCATTAGAGAAAAGACCTATTAGTGATTGGCAGATGAAAAATATATTCAAAAATTATTTAGTATGAAACTTAGGGTGCCAGCAACGTCATTTTAACTCAGTCTCAGGCTTTGATGATTATTCTTTGTATTCTAGGTTTATAATGGGATTTTTCAGGTCAATTTAATACAATATCAAAGCCGCCGCGTTGGTAAGAATCGTTAAAAAATTTAGCGCTCTTTTCTATGATACCTAGGATTTGGGAATACCCGGTCTTTTTAGGCTCGACCAGTCCGAGTCGAGCCGACGATTATTTTTCGGGTCCGGGTCCAGTTCTAAACCTCTTTCTTTCTTTCTCGCAAAAACAAATCTCGTGTGAAATTTGGTTTATCTATAATGTTGTATGGTATTACCAACTCAAATGTAAGTATTTAATACATACCAGAGCAAGGGTCTGTCACAGCTCAATTCATAGCTCTCAAGGCATTTGATAGAGCGGATAGAGAGAAAATGTTTGAATGTATGGAAGAATGCGGCCCGTCTACTCCGCATTCTCCCATACATTCAAACATTCTCTCTATCCACTCTGTCAAACGCCTTGAGAGCTATGAATTGAGCTATGAGAGACTCTTGCTCTGGTATGTATAGTTGGTATGTAAGTTGGTAGGGAGGATGGAAGAGATATATGGAAGAACAATAAGTGAGAGTGGGAGAGAAAGAGAGCGACTGGTTCGAGATGACAAAAGGAGTAAGACAAGGTTGCTCCCTTAGCCCATTATTATTTGCAATATCTGGGCTGATATTGAAAGAATGTTTAAGCAGGTGCAAGCGGGAGGGTGTGTGATACGTAGAGAGAAAGTATGGAGTCAGGCCTTCGCAGATGATGTGGTAGTAGCAAAGGGGAGATGAAAGAAATGTTAAAAAGCCTAGGGAGGTATGTGAGGAAGAAAAACATGAGAAGTCAATGTGGAGAATACGAAAATGATGGTGTTTAGTAAGAGAAAGTGGAAAAATGAGGAGTGGGTATGGAAAAGGGAACAATAGAGCAAGTACTGTGTAAAAAACTGTTGCTGTTAACTCCTTGAAATTGGTTTAATTCCTTATCATCACTTTATGCACTCCAATTTACTTCAGACTTCATGTGAGTCAATTTCAACTAGGAACGGTAGCTCCCCCAAATTACTCACAGCTGCAATAAACACTGGTTGTGATGTAATCAAACTTGCCGCATTTTGGACATCCTTTTCACTGACTGAGTCGATAGCATCAGCAATTTCATCAGCCGACAAAACCCCTTATTAAAGCTTGTTCGCCCACATAATAAGAAGCCTTGTATCCAAGTCTTGGTCAAAATCCTCTTCTTGAATTGATTATTACCCCTATTTACATCATCATCGGAAACTTGGCCACTCTTCAAGACTTCCATTGCAGCTGCAAGATCTCATCCAGTATGCTTAGCTTTAGCAGCTGCGTGAACGCCATCTGAATATTGGACATTGAAAGCAGCAACAATAACCATCATGTTGTCATAACATGTTGTCCATGCATGTTGTCATAATCATGTGCAGCACCATGTTGTCATAACCATCAGCCTTGCTCAGAATAGTGGCACTTGGCTTACAAGATGGTCCATTGCCCAAAGCACATTTCAAGATGTAAAAGGCAAGAGCATCTTTAAAGTTTCTACCACTGGTGCTTTCAGCACTGATCACAAAGTAAGCCATATTTCCACCCTTATCAGACCTGATTTCTCCACCCATGTATGGTGAAGGTTCGTGATCTCATTCTCCACTTTCTAGTTCCAATCCGTTAGCATAATCCATAATTCTAGGATTGTTAACGGCGATACCGATAACTGCAGCACGTGCACTCAAGAAATTAGTGGCAACATAGTGTTGGAGGGAAATCTTGTGCATCTGGTGTTTGGGATTGTATATCGAATTACCCACACCACGACGGTATGCAGCCTTGTGCAACAAATCAATAGCCCTTTGTTGTGCTGGTCTTGAGCCCAATTTCAGCTTGACCCTATCCATAAGATCGGCGACTTCCCACGGTTTGAAGACTCCAATCAAGAAGAAGAAGTCTGCTGGAGACTTCGGTCAAGTGTATGTATATGGCATCGGTGATGCCTTCCAAGGTGCATGCAATGTTTTCGCGGCTGGTGGAGCAAGTCAAATAGGCTCCGACCTGTTGGATGTGACGCATGATTCCGAATTGACTTTCGTTCTGGATGGTGAGACCAGCAGCCAGACAGAGGATGTGGGTTGCACCAATATTATCTCCACATTCATAACGGGAACCAGCCTTGAAGGTAACAGAAATTGGAGATAGAAGAGTGGTTTTTGCCTGATGCTACGATGGTGCCGTTGGGAAGGACAGTGGTCTGTAGGTCGTAGCTGGTCGAGCTTGAATAGCTCTCAGGATTGAGACTTTGAACAGTTTTCTGGCCTTCATGTAGTTTTTCTTCGCTTGCGAGTCTTTGATTCAATTTTAATTCAGTTTTCAGTTTGAGTAAGAGAGTTCAAGTATCTAGGCTCACACTGAACGAGAGGGCCTCAGATAAAGCGCATGCGAGAGAGATAGCCAGGATGCCACTGCACTGATTTAATAGGAAAGCAAACAAGGTAATGGGGTGTATGGAGGAAGGAGAGAGCGAAAGGGGAAGTGGCTTCAGGAGGAGGATGATGACGTTTGAAAAGATTCAGACAAGGCCGAACATTCAAAACCCGGGACTCGTCGAGTCTTAGATCGGGTATTTTCGAAAAACTCTAATGATACACAATTTGTAAATTACAAGTAAATAATTAATCTCGATTCAAAAAATGTTTATTCACTGAAACAAAGAACCACAGAGATTAGAAGAGAAAGACAATATTGAATAATAATAATAGATTTTATGAAAGGCGCAGTATAGTCTGAATGTATAAATGTATTCAATCTGTCAGTAGCTCTATAATATTAAGTCTTATTAAGACTACAAAACAAATCTCAGGTTGAAACAACTACTTCCCTTGCTAATACCATGCAGGATATTAAATTATACAACCGATATTTGCATGTTATTACTAACCCCCCATCTACTTTCGTGGCACTAAACGACTCATATCTATCATATCTTTCTATTTAACTTAAGTGAACAGTGATCTGCAGACGCGTTTTGAGATTTATCTCTCATCGGTACAGCTTTGCTGTTTTGATTAATAAATTGGAATACACTTGCTTGAACACCTCATGCATAACTGGCGAGGTTAGGTTTTAATTGGACGTTTGTGAAGAAAGACATGATGAACATATTAATCTATAACTAGTATGGTTTCACCTATAAATCAGTTACCTACAAAGTTCGCAGCTTTTTGTTGCTCTCAAAGTTACAAATTATTTTCTCTGGGCTGATGTTTCAAAATGGTCAACATTATCACCGCCTTGCAATGTCTGTTCTTCATGTTGTCTGCAATCTATTGGGGTAGAGAGACTCGTGCACGAAGTGCCAGCTCCTTCCAAACATCCCCTTTGCTTATTTGCTGTAGGTGTACTAGTAATAAATCGTCTTTTTTCGTTTTGTGCTCCAGATAACTTTTTTTTCGATAACTTCCTAATCTAGAGAAATTTCTTCCTAATCTAGAGGAATCCGGAAATTTACTTGGTTTTCCGTTAAATCTTATTGTAGCTGGGAGGGACATCGAAGGAGAATTTCTACTACCCCAAACCAAACTACCCCAAAAAATGCTATTTAACAAAATTTAGACTTAGGCATGATAGTTGTATTAAAACCAGTGGTGTGTTGGGAAATTTTTAACAATGGGCTCGATGACCGCGATCTAGGTGAGGGGAGCGAATTTTTTTTAAATTGCAAGGTCTGGCACTGCCTGACTTCTGACACACATTGGCTAGATTCCTAGACACGACCAATAAGGGCCTTTCTGCTCTTCTTTGCATGTATCTTGTCCACCTGTGTCCAAGAGACAGAACAGAAGTTGCTTTCATTTTCTGTCATTTCTTGACATACAAGACTGGACAGACAAGACTGGACAGGCAATATTGAACAGACAAGATTGGAGAGACAATATTGGACAGATTAGACTGGACAGACAAGACTAGACAGACAAGACTAGACAGACAAGACTCGACAGACAAGACTAGACAGACAAGACTAGACAGACAAGACAAGATAGACAAGACTAGACAGACAAGACTAGACAGACAAGACTAGACAGACAAGACTAGACAGACAAGACTAGACAGACAAGACTAGACAGACAAGACTAGACAGACAAGACTAGACAGACAAGACTAGACAGACAAGACTAGACAGACAAGACTAGACAGACAAGACTAGACAGACAAGACTAGACAGACAAGACTAGACAGACAAGACTAGACAGACAAGACTAGACAGACAAGACTAGACAGACAAGACTAGACAGACAAGACTAGACAGACAAGACTAGACAGACAAGACTAGACTGCAAGATTGACAGACAGGACCAGCTAGACAAGACGAGACAGACAAGACCAGACAGACAAGACTAGACAGACAAGACCAGACAGACAAAACCAGCCAGACAAGACCAGCCAGACAAGACCAGACAACAAAACCAGACTTGTCTGTATAGTTTGGTCTGTCTTATCTTGTCTGTCTGGTTTTGTCTGTCTGGTCTTGTCAGTCTGGTCTTGTCTGCCTGGTCTTGTCTACCAGGCAGACAAGACCAGACTGACAAGACCAGACAGACAAAACCAGACAGACAAGATAAGACAGACCAAACTATACAGACAAGACCAGACAACAAAACCAGACAGACAAGACCAGGCAGACAATACCAGACTGACAAGACCAGACAGACAAGACCAGACAGACAAGATAAGACGGACCAAACCATACAGACAAGACCAGACAGACAAGACCAGACAACAAAACCAGACAGACAAGATAAGACGGACCAAACCATACAGACAAGACCAGGCAGACAAGACCAGACAGACTAGACCAGACATGCAAGATTGGACAGACAAGACTGAACAGACAAGAGTTGACGGACAAGACTAGACCAACACAGTTGCATTTTCAGATCTACTATAAATTGTAAAATGTTTTTAGTAGATCTGAAGATGCCACTGTGTTGGTGAAACTATAATCATCAATTAACGATCACATGAAACAAGTTACATAAGTAGATTTATTTAAAAGGGATTCAAATTATGTTTGTTTTATTGATTTTGAGAAATGTAATTAACATAATATTTCAACCGTCCTTATTTGTTCGCTTGGTCCATTTAGTGATAATTTTCAGTGATTTGAGTGTATTTTTGTTTATATTAAGATTTCTGTTTAAACGAGATTTGGAAATGTTTAAGTGGGCGATAAGGAACGTAAACACGAGATTAACGCAAATGACACCCGAAAACCGGTCAACGTATTTTCTCTTAATCGTCTATTGTGCCATTAATTGGTTATTAGGACTGGATTAGATTTTAATCCAAGGCGTTCAGATTTAAAAGATCTTTAGATTATTTGCTTAGATGGGTTTATCTGTGTGATTTAAAATAATTAGTTTGCGTAATTATTTATTTATAATTGACTAGTTTTGTTCCGTTAATCTAAGTTTTTAGTTTATAATTTTACGTTTGAAAGAAAAAATATATTTATTGTATACTTTATACAAAGGGCTATGAACTTTATTCTTATTTATCTAGATCAGATTCTCAACCTTTTTTCTATTCCGTTACACTTGCAACAACATCAAAATTTGGCGGCACATTGACAATAAAATGAGTTTAACCCCTTCACATACGTTTCTAAGACGTCATTGTATATCTGATAAGATCACATGTATTTGGACACGTCAACTCGCATTTTATTCGTATGTCAAGGGGTTAATAGTCATTTATTATGAAAGGGTATAAAATTAAGGTTTAACGAGCGGATTGATAAATCCAATTTAAATTCGCGAGTTAAACCTTAAGTTTATCCGCGAGTGAAATACAAACTTTTATTCAATTTTGCTTTTGTTTAAACAATTCAAAGAAAAGTTGGTCATGATTGTGGTGTTCTCATGGCAACGATAAAATTATTGATTCATGCGTCAAAATTTTGCTTTTGAGTATTTATTGTGTTTAATTAATTTGTGTTTTATTAATCGTAACTGGATACATCCGAAGAATTATTGTTAGATGGTGACGCGGAGAGATTACTCCAGCAAAAATCTTGAGATTTGTACAAAAAAAGTAGGTATAATAAGTTGTGTGATTGGCGATCAAAAAAGAACATCAGCGAACATTTAGGATTATGTTTACGGAGCACGTAAGTGAGTTTTTCTACAGATATTTGTGAAAATGGCAATTTTTCCACGGTTACCCTACATGAAAGTGACATTGGAATTTGTAAAGAATATGCGAATTTCCATTTTTTTTGGGTTGGCGGATTTTTACCTTGAATAACTGTTACTAATCGTCCTCCGTAGTGTATTTGCAAACTTAAAGAGCCAAAACGAAGCTTCTACGTCGATTTATTCAAAAAATATACGGGTTTTTATCAAAAAATTGACATTTTTTTGACGCAACAGTTAATATTTTCCTTCACTGCCTAACTTCTCTCTAATTACTTGTCAAACAAAAAGTGCAGGAGAAGCCCAACCGACGTTGTCAATTTTATCTTTTTATTTTACCTTGTTCTGGTAAACACTTCAATATACAATTTCTGCACATGCACTTACAACACATTGAAATATAAATTTAATTTTTAATTCTAATTTCATTCTATACTTCTCAATACTTCTTGCAACTTCTCTTATTCTAGATCTTATTTTAGACCATATAGGCGCAGCAGTGCGTTTAAATTTATGGCCCTTGACGGTATTATTAAAAAAATAGGTACCGAAGGAGACACAGACCCTTAGAACATATACTTAGTTTAGTACCTAGTAAAAGTTCTATGCACAGACCCCTCTGCAACTTCACATCTATTTGAAAGTTTTGCGCATGCACATTGTTGTAGCAGAACATAGACGTAGTGAAAAATAATTTTGTGAGGGGTTTATTTTGTAACTAGAAAATGTAGTAACTATTGTTTTCATCTGCCTGTACTAATCATCATAATCATTTAATCGAACCTGCATATTTCGGGTGAAATAGTTGTTCTAAATTGAAATGTTGAATACAAATAATAAATCCATTAAAAATACAGATGAGTTGCTTGTATGAAAACTCGTAATATATCCAGGGAAAAATGTAAATAAATTAATATTTTCATCAAATTAAATTAAAAAAAATCGCCAGATCCTCCATCTGGAAAATACAAATTAAATTTTGAAATTAAAAAAAAAACAGATAAAACCTTACATTGGACCGAGAGTTCGCGCTGCCGCGCGTATGTTGTCTTGATTTATCTTCCCGCTTCGCGGCGGACAACCTAATCTAACCAAGGTAAAACCAACGGTTCTTGTCACTTTGTCCTATATTGCATCGAGAGTTCGCGCTGCCGCGCGTATGTTGTCTTGATTTATCTTCCCGCTTCGCGGCGGACAACCTAATCTAACCAAGGTAAAACCAACGGTTCTTGTCACTTTGTCCTATATTGCATCGAGAGTTCGCGCTGCCGCGCGTATGTTGTCTTGATTTATCTTCCCGCTTCGCGGCGGACAACCTAATCTAACCAAGGTAAAACCAACGGTCCTTGCCACTTTGTCCTATATTGGACCGAGAATTCGCGCTGCCGCACGTATGTTGTCTTGATTTATCTTCCCGCTTCGCGGCGGGCAACCTAATCTAACCAGGGTAAAACCAACGGTCCTTGCCACTTTGTCCTATATTGGATTGAGAGTTCGCGCTGCCGCGCGTATGTTGTCTTGATTTATCTTCCCGCTTCGCGGCGGACAACCTAATCTAACCAAGGTAAAACCAACGGTCCTTGCCACTTTGTCCTATATTGGACCGAGAATTCGCGCTGCCGCACGTATGTTGTCTTGATTTATCTTCCCGCTTCGCGGCGGGCAACCTAATCTAACCAGGGTAAAACCAACGGTCCTTGCCACTTTGTCCTATATTGGATTGAGAGTTCGCGCTGCCGCGCGTATGTTGTCTTGATTTATCTTCCCGCTTCGCGGCGGACAACCTAATCTAACCAGGGTTAAACCAACGGCCCTTGTCACTTTGTCCTACATTGGACCGAGAGTTCGCGCTGCCGCGCGTATGTTGTCTTGATTTATCTTCCCGCTTCGCGGCGGACAACCTAATCTAACCAAGGTAAAACCAACGGTCCTTGTCACTTTGTCCTATAATGGATCGAGTTCGCGCTGCCGCGCGTATGTTGTCTTGATTTATCTTCCCGCTTCGCGGCGGACAACCTAATCTAACCAAGGTAAAACCAACGGTCCTTGTCACTTTCTCCTATATTGGATTGAGAGTTCGCGCTGCCGCGCGTATGTTGTCTTGATTTATCTTCCCGCTTCGCGGCGGACAACCTAATCTAACCAAGGTAAAACCAACGGTCCTTGTCACTTTGTCCTATAATGGATCGAGTTCGCGCTGCCGCGCATATGTTGTCTTGATTTATCTTCCCGCTTCGCTTTGTTATTTTAAATCATTTTTCCTACTAACCTTAATATTTATTCACTACCAAACTGTGTTCCCGCCACTGTGTGTTTTACGTTAGTTCAATTTATACCACGGAGGCGCTACCAGTCACGGGTCTGTCTCTCCTACTGATCCAAAAAATACATTGTGAATTTGATAAAATAAACAAATTGTAATTTTATTATATTTCAATATTATAAACTGAATTTGACAAAAAAAATGTAATTTTTGCAAAATATTAAAAACAAAACACAGTTTTACCAAAAATTTTATAAAAAAATTACCATTTAAACAAAAAAATACAAATTAATTGAAATTTTGA
Source organism: Phosphuga atrata (assembly GCA_944588485.1). Lineage (NCBI taxonomy): Eukaryota > Metazoa > Arthropoda > Insecta > Coleoptera > Silphidae > Phosphuga > Phosphuga atrata. The sequence goes on from OX155904.1 coordinate 53,052,322, forward strand.
TAATAAAAAAACATAATACCATTCTGATAAAAAAATACATATCAAAAAAATAAATAAAAAAAATATTCAATATTCTCGTTTGCATCAACCACACCACAATCACAAAAAAATCCTCTATCTAAGAAATCAAAATGCAAAAAATCCATACGAAAACAATGTCCGAACTCAATTTAAAACCTGGAGAGCGGACAGACAAAGGGATGACGATTGAGAACCAGAGGGCATTAAAGACCACTATAAAAAGGAAAAACATTGACAGAAAAACTGCAATTTTAACTGTTAAAAAACTTACTAATTAACTGTGATTTAGTCTTCGTCATCCTTGTTTTCCTCATCTGTGTCACGATCCTTACTAAGTCCTCCTTCTGGCAGGGGATGTACGGGATTGTACAACTTACCTGCCATATGGAAAAGTTCCAGAGTGGGATCGAGCCGAAGCTCTTTACACCTCTTCTGAAACATGTATCGAGCAAGATTACCGGGTACGTGTGATTTGGTACGACCAGATGACGACATGGAAGATTTAGCGGCCCTCCAAGATGACTCTATGGCATTTGTATGTGCCCCAGTTACGGGATCTACGAAGTTAATTGAATGATTAACTGATAAATGCTTGTAGCCATAGTCACTGAGACCGCTATATGCCTTCCAACAGTTACTGATAACCGTCGTACCTGGAGCTATCCATGTCTCGATTAAAGGCACAAGAGTATCAGAGTCGCGTTTCTCAACGGCTACCATAAAAACGCGACCAGTGCCACGTTCGTAACCGCCGAAAACCCACTGTCCTTCCACTCTGTGACCCCTATGATATTTGCGCTTTCCGAACTTGGATTCGTCAATCTCAACGATCTTATTAAGACCACCGAGTTTCGGCAAAGTCCTAGGAGCGTATACGATGGTTTCGTGCGAGCGTGGCTGAAAATGCAACTAACGGTGCAGCTCAGTGGCGGTACGCGGGAACGTAGTTTAGAATATAACTGACCTCTGTAGAAAATTTTGTGTTGGGTCCTTGTTTAATTTCTTGTATATGTTCAAAAATTAAAAAAAAAAACCAACGGTCCTTGTCACTTTGTCCTACATTGGACCGAGAGTTCGCGCTGCCGCGCGTATGTTGTCTTGATTTATCTTCCCGCTTCGCGGCGGACAACCTAATCTAACCAAGCTAAAACCAACGGTCCTTGTCACTTTTTCCTACATTGGACCGAGAGTTCGCGCTGCCGCTCGCTCGTATGTTGTCTTGATTTATCTTCCCGCTTCGCGGCGGACAACCTAATCTAACCAAGGTAAAACCAACGGTCCTTGTCACTTTGTCCTACATTGGACCGAGAGTTCGCGCTGCCGCGCGTATGTTGTCTTGATTTATCTTCCCGCTTCGCGGCGGACAACCTAATCTAACCAAGGTAAAACCACCAATAAAATCCACACGAGACATTGTACCGTAGCTGTTTGCATGCAAATTCAATACGACGTTTAAAATAATATATATGTTGCCATAGTTACAGTTTTTCATATAAAAGCAAAGAGGATCGGATCCTCTTTGATATAAACGGGCAAGAATAAACGTGGCGTTTTGTAGGAAATATATAATCTCTCACAATCTATGATTGTCTGTCTAGATATATTTTATTACTCGTCACAAAATATATTCAACTTATTTTCACTACGCCTCTGTCTCCCACTGTAATGCGCATGTTCGAAATTGTAATGCGCATGTACGAAATTTAAAATAACGACGGCAGCGCACACCACCGTCATCGTATACGCTCCTAGGACTTACCCAAAAATATTCAAAATATAATAATAAAAATAAACAACTACTAACCTTTCAACGTCTTTAGTTAATTTTAAGACACCATCACACTTTAAACATTTGTAACTCCCCTCTGCTGGAATTAATCCCCACTCTACTAATTTTGTAATTTTTTCTTTGGAGTCATTTAAAATTTCATTAATTTGTAATAAACTTAAATAATCTATTTTTGAAGAAGCCATTATTTTTGTAACTCCTTGCTACTTAAAAAAGCTTTTCAAAACTTATTTTGTTTAAACAAAATATTTTGTTTAACCTTCTAGATAAATAAACAGACAAATAACACGCGTAAAATAACGCACGCGCATTACAGTAACTTTGAAATAAACATAAGCGTAGTAAAATTTTCTGACGTAAGTATATTAAATTAAGCTGTAAATATAATTAAAAATAATAGTTTAAGTATTTCAATATTTCTCAGATAATTAATTTTCACTACGCCTATGTTTTTTATTTCAATTATTTAAAAAAATATACACTGCTACATTTTCGCGTATGTGGATTGATCGAGAGTACGCACTGCCGCGCTGTATGCGGTCTTGATCTATTCTCTCTCAGACAACCTAACCTAACCAACTCTCAATTAAACCACATGCGTGCGGCAGCGCGAACTCTCGATCAAACCACCAACCAACTGAAATTAAGGAAATGTAATTTCATACCCATGGAGGAAGATAACGGGAAATCACCTCCATTATACTTCCCAAGAGAACCACATGATGATGACATTCAAGTCATTATCGTGGTCGGAAACATTCATTAGTGAATATGCATAAGAAGAAGAAGAATACATAGAAGATTAACATGACCCCTGCGCAATAATTAAAATAAAATTAAATATATTTAATACATATAATACTTAAATTGTAGCGACACAGAAAAAAAGTATAATCCCTGCAAAAGAATTGAACTTGGCAACAGCGGATCTGCTGCATAAACACATTTTCTGTCAATTAACTGGACAGAAGTTGCAGTTATATTTGTTGTTGTATTAAAAAATGTCAGTTTTTTGGATTACAAAAGCCCGGATATTTCTTGAACCAGCCGACGTAGAAGATTCATTTTTACTTTCCACGTTTAGAAATACACTTTGGAAGACGATTAGCAACAGTTAGTGAAGCCCACCTGCATTGCGTACTTTTTGAGAGCCTCCAACTTTTTTATCATATCTACTTTCGTGTGGGACAGGAGACAGATATCATCGGCAAAATCTAAATGCCTCACGAGCGTCCATCGAATTCCCCTTGTTTTTTTATTTGCTTTCTTCATGACCCAGTCTAAGACTATGGTAAACAGAAGTGGGGAGAGCGTGCATCCTTGTTTTACTCCCGAATGCACTGTGAAAGGTGTGCCGCGTTGTCCTTGGTGGATTACCATGCAGCTTGCTTCTTTGTATAGTAATTTGATTATGTTTATGTACTTTGTAGGCACCCCGTAGCTGGCTAGTATTATCCACATAAATTCCCTGTCCACACTATCGAACGCTTGCTTGAAGTCGATGAACAGTAGATAGAGTGGTGACTGCCACTCGGCCGACTGTTCAACGATGATTCTGAGGGTGTTTATCTGGTCGGTACAGGACCTGCCAGGCCTGAATCCCGCTTGCTCCTTGCGTAGTGTCGGTTCAACCACATTGCTGATCCGGTCGTGAATTATTTTGGAAACTAATTTGTTAATGGTGTTAAGAAGAGTTATTCCTCTCCAATTGGAGCATATACTCAGGTCTCCTTTTTTCGCCAGTTTGATAATTAGGCCTTCTTTCCACGTGGATGGTATTACTTCTGTTTCCCATGCTTCTCGAATTATAGGTGTTATAATCTCGGTGATTCCCTTTATGTCTATTTTAAACATCTCCGAGTATGTCTCGTCAGCGCCAGGCGCCTTGCCGTTTTTAAGGTGTTTGATGGCGGCCTTCACCTCCTCTATGCTTGGCGGGTCGTCTCTAAATCTTCTGTTTCCGCTTGGTGTCATAGGACTTTGTGGTACCTCTTCCAACGGTATGTTTAGGAGCTCTTGGAAGTGTTCTGTCCTGCGGGTTATTTGCTGTGCCTCGGTTGTGCATAGCTTGCCGTTCGTCGTGCGTATTGGTCGTTCTGAGGGGTAGCCTGTGTTTGTGAGCTTTCGTGTCAGGCGATATGTTTCCTTGGTGTTCATGCTGTCAGCAGCTAGTTGCGCTCGGGTTGCAATATCAGCTAGCCATTTCCTCTTATCAGTTCTAGCACTCTTTCCCACTTGCTTATCGGCTGCGTTGTAAATCTGGGATAGCCTTTGTTTATCTTTATCTTCAGCACAGTTTCTTTGTTGCTTTATGTTTCGGCGGTCTTGGATTAATTTCCAAGTCGCATCAGATATCCATTCTTTTCTCTCATTGGATTTGTACCCAAGGATGTCTCCAGCTCCTCTTAACGCATCTACGATGCTTGACCATCGTTCTGTAATGTCTTTGTTCCCTGTGGTCTTGTCCTTCAGTCTGTTGGCTACTTCCTCTGCGAAGGCCTTTGCCGTCATTTTATCTTGAAGTTTTGCGATGTCAATTTTCTTTGTCTTCCTGGTGGCTTGGCGCTTGGTGTTTGAGATCAGTTTAATACGTAACTGTCCACAGAGAAGGTGGTGGTCGCTATGTACGTCGGCTCCACGGTGATTCCGGACATCAAGCAGTGATGTTCTCCATTTCTTGCTTATGCAAATATGATCTATCTGATTTTGGGTTCTGCCATCCGGTGAGCACCATGTCACTTTATGTATTTCCTTGTGTGGAAAAACTGTTCCGCCTATAAGCAAGTCGTGGTTTGTGCAGAGGTCCGCTAGTAATTCTCCATTTTCATTCATTTCCCCTATACCGTAGTTTCCCATTACTGTCTCCCAGTTAGTGCTGCTTTTCCCAACCTTGGCATTGAAATCTCCCATCACAACTTTTATATCCGTCTTTTTAAGTTGCCGAATTGTGCTTGACAATTGTTGGTAGAATGTATCCTTTTCTTCTTCTGTAGCTGCCATTGTCGGTGCGTAAACTTGAATTATTGATATATACCTCGAGCGCGTTCGGAATCGTGCTGTTATTATCCTTTCTGAGATTGGGCTCCAATCTTCTAAACTTTGCTTTGATTTCTCTGTTAGCATGAATCCGACACCACCTCTGCGCGCCTCGCCAATTTGTTTCCCGGAGTAGAGGAGCACCTCTCCCGTTGATGTTTCCTTTACGCCACTTCCTTCCCATCTGATTTCACTTAGGCCTAGTAATTGTAAGTTGTATCTCAGAAATTCTTTCGTCAGTTGGACTAAAGTGGTAGGCTTCAGCAACGTCCTTACGTTCCATGTTCCAAATCGTGTCCGATATCGTGCGCTAAAAGTCGTCATTGATTTCATCTGTCCGTTTCCGAGGCTTGTTGGTGTTTCTTTTACAAAGTTGAGTTTCGGTATAGCAGGTTGTAAGCCTGTTGCTACCTAGTCTTATTTTGGTCCGCGGAGGCTATTTTATTTTACTTCTACCCTTCAAGCATGCTTGACGAGCGTTCCCCTATCCGCCACCTGGGGACGCGCCCTGTAGGGGTTAGACTTCCCCCCAGAGATATCATATATAGATAGATATAAAAATATCAAGAAGATTATTAATCTGTAGGAAAGCCTCTATGTTCATATGGAAGCTTTTTCTTTTTTATGAAATTTAAAAAAAATGGCGGCGGTTTGACAAAAAGGTATTGAATTAAGGCTATTTTTTCGACAATTATTCGTGAAAAATGGAAGATTTAAAAAAAAAATAAGCTTCCATAGGAACATAAATAATGACGTGAAGAATGTGCAGTCCAAATTTCAAAGGGGTAGCTTGGAAACTGTTCCTTTGAGAGTGGAGACCGTTTTTAAAAACACCATTTCGAGAAAAACGCGTTTAAAGTTTGGAGTGAGCGCCAGATACTCCAATCGCTTTTTCTAAGAAAGGCGAAATAATTCGAATTTCGATTTAAAAATTGGGGAGAACGTTTATAACAGTGTATACTATCGGGATAATGAAAAAAATAATATCGATTTTTGAAAATTTCACACTGTGAGGGTCCCTTAAAACTTCATAGTTAACAGGATACAAGTTGTATCATATCCGAGCGGTACTCTAACAATTATGCTAAATTTGTGTCGTTATGTTTGATTTACATAAAAATATATTCAAACATATTTATAACATAAACTTATTTTGCACCTGAAAGGGTCAAGTATATATTGTGTTTAATTTTGCTTAAGACTTGACCATGTGATCTTGACCATGTGATACTCTAATCTGTATTTACATTTTTTTTTGTTTAATTTTTAGCTGTTGCAATTTTTATGGATATCGCTCTATATATCCGGTTAGTTCTTATCAATATTTTGAAATTACGTAACTCTTCTTAGAAACGAAAAACGAGATTGTCGATCTAAATGTAAATATTTTCTGTAGTTTTTTCTTCTTCTGTCGTCTTTACACTTTCCAATCGCGATCGGCGAATACATTTCATGCGTAATACCAATTGCATTTCGATTGAAAGGTTGCAGACCGTTGATCCGTCATTTGTAAATATTTTTCAAAAGCGGCAAATTATTCGCAATATTAATAATTATATACGTCGTTTAATCATTTATAAATCGGTCTATTAGTAAACAACATAATTTGGAAGAAGACATTGAGTTGTGTAGACTGGCGATATTTGTGTAATCTTGATTTCGGAGTCTTCTTGGTCTAAACAAAGCGTTCAAATTTTACATTTTGAGGTTTTAACAGAAAGTTGCACAAACCGAAGACATATATGGCTAACTGGTGACGATAGGACAAAATAGGACAAATCTTCACCAGTTAATCATATATATCTATATAACTTTTTGGACATCAATTGCACAACTTTAAACAGAAGAAAGTTGAGGAATTTTTACAGAAAGTTCCACAAGATTGCAGATTTGTAGATTTTGGTGGTGACTTGTACTGCAACCTTAATAGATCTATTGTACTTTGTTCCTCTTCCTTGATGATTATAGTTTCACCTACACAGTGGCATCTTTAAATCTACTAGAAATTGTACTGTGTTAGTGAAAGTATGAACAATTCCTCGAATCGTTGGTATACTTACCCATTTAGACCGCCTCCTCTAGCCCAAATTCCTTTAGGAATATCAGGATCTGTGTGGGATTCAACGACTGCAACTCCTCTGCGTTCAAGTAATGCGCCCCAAGGTACATTTGTCTCTTGCGGAGTATTGCTCCGCAGTTTTTGATCAGATGTATGATGGTTTCCTCCGCTGAACCGCAAAATCTGCATCTGTCATCTTCCTCTACGCCTAGGATCTTGATGTGATTTCTAAGTCTGCATTGTTCTATCAGGACTCCCGTCAGTATTCTAAGCTTGTTCCTGTTTAGTTTCAGGCAAGCTTTCGTTCTTTTATGATTAAAATATCTCGGCATTTCTTTGGATTGTCTTAGCACTGGAAGCCAAGGTAGGGTATCGTGGCATCCTCACATCCCCCCAGAAAGGGGGCGACAAAAGACCGAAGTAGGGAAAGATAGTTCTTTCTATCCTAGCCTCCTTATGGAGAATTTACATGGAACCAGCCTCCTTATGGGAATTTACATGGACAGACTCCTTATGGACGTTTTACATGTGTCTCCCCAATTTTATCTTTGACCGCTGTTAGGACCTCTTCTTTATCTGCTGTTTCGTCCAGGCCTCTTATGTGTAGAGTTTCGATCTCTGTTCTTTCACTTTGGTACCATCGTGTAAAGCATCTGTGAGGGCTTTCCCTAGTTACTCTATCGCAGGGTCGGCGGTGATTAGTACGTTACCTTCCCTTGAGCTCCTTATTGACCGTATGGCCTCCTTCGCGTTACTTCCGGCTAGGATTCGCTTAACGTCCCTTAGCGTGCTTAAGAAGTCCCTGTTCTTGTTTTCTACGCTGAGGGCCTCGGTGTTCCTCGGTTTCGGTTTTTTGTCTGTGTATGACCTTGATTTCCTTGGTTTATGGGCCCGTGGTATATATATCAACCTTGGTATTTGTATGGTGGAAAATGCCTTCCACCATTTTGCGCAGGCGTATAACAGACATGGCCTTTATATGTTGCATAATTACCTTTTCCTCACCCATTGTTTCTTCTCTCAGTTTGCAGAGTTTATCCCGGATGTCCGGGTTCGTGCCGGTATGCCTGATTTAGATGATCCTTTTTTGTTTTAGGTTCTCAAAACCATTGTCATATTTGATTTTGATGTTTTGCTCGATTACAGCGAAGTCCTCTTTGGTGTGGTTAAGCTCCGGATACTTTCGTTGGTATAACCTTTGGATGCTTCTTTCCATATTCGCATCTTTCCATTTCGCTCTACCAGGACTACTTTGACCTCTGATTCTTTAGCGTCCAGCGGGTTTCCGCTAATGATCTGTGATCGGGTATAGATTCCGTCGTCCCAGTCCATGTTCTCCACCTCTATCCAATCTGTCAGGTTCGCTAATTCCGGGAGGGTTTGCAGCTCGTTTGTGAGAGTTTCTGTCCATTACCTTTTGTGGTCTGGGTGGAGCAGTGGGTCGATGAATGCGGTTTGATGTTTGCCTGGACCTCTATATCGTATGTGGGAATTTCTACCTTCTCCCATTTATGATCTTCCCACCATCTTTTGACGGAGTCTCACTCAAAAACCTGTACGTTCCGTTGCAGTCTCTCAGCAAGTGTTTTTATCTCTTTTTTGTGTTATTTGTACCTTCAATGACTTTTGCTATCTCGGTTGCGTACTTAAAAGTCATCTTCATTGCCTTCATTATATTAAACGCTATGGCGTCTTCTTGTATTCTGATCGGGTCCACTTGATCACAGTCTAACAGGTGACTACCAGAGGTATCGGCCAGTTTTCTTTTCTTTTGTGGTCCTGACAGCGAGTTACAGTGCTGGTGCTGGCTTTGGGGATTTAGCCTGCTATGTGGCAGTTGCTTGCCTGTACCTCCATTGGTTTGTTTTCCAGTGGCGATTCCCACCCTATGGGTAGGCGTCGCGGCCTGGTCACCAGTCCGCGGGCTTCGTTCCTTCTCTACATGGCGGGCGTTGGGTGTCTGAGCGCCCATCACCTGTTCGGCCGGCACTGGGAGTCCAAAACCCCGAACCGTGATTGAGAAGCCGCTATCGTTGTCCTGTGTTGCATAATCGATAAGTGCCCACTCCGTATTCCGTTGAGCAGCGCCTGAAAGATCAGGCGACCGGATTACCTCCTGTGGAGGACCGGCCCGGGGAAATTTATTTTTGTTATCGTCTTGCATTTTAAGAATTGTCAGATGGTGGGGATGCCACCTAAGACCTACTGGCTGGCCTAAAAATGCAGCCGCCCATTCTGGGTCAGACGCTGCTGTTATGGATTAACTTAGCTTCCTTCCTCACCTTTGACCTTACCAGCAAGGGTGGCCCTACCAGGAGCATAAGCTCCCGCTGGCATCGCTCTTAGGATCCTTGGAAGTACTGAGCCCTCTCACTGCGGCAAAGTGTTAATCCCTGAGAGGGAACTCGTTAATACTTGAGAAGTGTTATTAAGTAAGGGATCCAATCGTTTAGCGTGTGGTGACCTTTTCCGTTCTGTAGCTGCATACATAACGCACTGAGCAAAAGTCATTTTTTTTTTATAAAAAAACGGAGATATTTTTGGAACAAATCAACATATAATCTTCGTTTTCGCTTTCTACCCTTACTAATACACCGTAGAAGGCGATTATCAAGAGTTATACCAGGCTACGTGAACTCGATGAAGTCTCCCAAGCGGTGGGGCTGAAAATTAATATTCAGAAAACTAAAATCCGAGCATATAATGGTTACCATCGGTAATCATGCTCTTGAGAAAGTCGATGAGTATGAATATCTGGGACACAAAGGCCAATCAGACAGCCGAAATCACCAAACGACGTATCGCTTTCACCTGGGCGACGTTTGGCAGGCTCAGCTACATTCTCCGGAAACCATGCATCGCTATAAACCTCAAGAGGAGGTTATTACCTTTGTGCGCCTGCGGATGTTTTTATCTCAAAAGAATGTTGAAAATGAGAAATAGGCTAGGTTAGCGTACCTTTACTTCGACTGTCTCATCTAGAGTTTCTGTTAATGTGGCACCTAGGTACTTGAATCGCAAAAAATGAATTGCTATCCTGTCAGACAGCCAAGCAGCCATTAAGGCTATTAGCTCATACATCAGATCCAAATTGGTATGGGACTGTGTGGGGAAGCTGAACAAGCTTGGCAGGGATAATAAAGTAACGCTATACTGGGTACCAGGACACACTGGTATAGACGGAAACGAAGAATCCTTCTAGCAAACAAGGGATCCAGTAGCCCCTTTATAGGTCCGGAACCCTTTTGTGGCATGAGTGTGAACACCATCCACAAAAGTTTAGATGAAGAAACAAGAGGAAAATGGATGAAAACCTGGAAAGAACTTCCAGGGCTAAGGCAATCCAAAGTGATGCTGGGATCTTTTGACCAGAAGAGAACAAAAGCTTGCCTGAAACTAAGCAGGAACAAGCTTAGAATTCTGACAGGAGTCCTGAGACTTAGGAAACATCTCTAGGCCTTAGGTCTAGAGGAGGATCACGGATGCAGATTCTGTGACTCAGCAGGGGCAAAAAACCCCCATACATCTGTTCAAAGACTGCGGAGCATTACTCCGCAAGAGACTGATGTACCTTGGGGCTCACTGCTTGAACACAGAGGAGCTGCAGACCTTGAATCCCACCCAGATCCTGAGATTCCTAAAGGAATCAGGATTAGAGGAGGCGCTCTAAATGGGTAAGTACACCAACACTTGGAGGAGGAGGGTGGGGTACAATAGATCTATAAAGGTCGCAGTACAAGTCACCACCATATCTACAATCTACCACCTAGGTACTTGAATTTCCCCACTGATTCGATGCTGTGGTCTCTTTTCGAGACGTTCTGGCTGAGTCTTTGATTGATACGTGATTGTACCTTGATTTTCGTTTTGTCTTCATTTATGACTAGTCCAAATTCTTTCGTTGCATCTTCCATTCAATTTTTTCGTTCCATGCAAATGTACACTTCTTTAGCCGACCGGAAGTCTCTGGCCATATTGTGTTTATGTCGTCTGCGTATCCTACTAAATGCTTCGATTAGTTTAGTAGTGTGCTCTTTGTGTCCACTGGTAACTTCCGGATTACGTACTCAAGTGCCAGGTTGAATGGCGTTGGCTCCAGACCGTCCCGTTTGCTTCAAACCTCGGAGAGTGGTTATTGGCTCCGTCAGGTTGTTTTCCACTTTGACTTGTGAGGTCGTGTTTTCCATTGCTTCTTTAAAGAAGAGACCCAGCTTATTGGGGATGCCCAACTGTATCATGATCTCGTACAGTTTATCTTGCTAGATGCTATCATACGCTTGGCGGAAATCGATGATGATTTGATATACATCGACAACGAATTCGTAGCATTTAGCACTATGAACAGTTGAGCTTTCTCCAACATACGCAACTTCTGCAGACACGCCCAAAACAACGCCGCAGAGAACTATGGAAAGGACAACACCCAAACCTGCGTACCGAACCCTGAGAGGAGCTTCCACCGGAATCACTGAACAGACTGGACAGAAATCACGCGCTGCAAATCCAACAGGATGAGATGGGGAATGCCTCCGGATGACGTGAATGCGGGGGGCTTCAGACCGACAGCCACCTTCTCAGATGTCCCAACATAGGAGGGGCATGCTCGAGGACATAATTGTGGAAAATGACAGGGCGATAGACTCTGCTAACTATTTGAAAGGAAGAGCCTGAATGTAAACACTGGTGTCTCGGACTCGGAATTGACTATGAACAGTTGATCGGTGCATGGAGAATGGCAACTGGCATGTGAAAACATTCTGTTGTTTTATTAATTACTAAGAACACGATTACGAATTGCGAAAAGACATTGTTTTATGAAAAAATAAATGTGTATATCAAATTGCTGTCCAAAAGGGTGTCTACCATAGACCTTTTTACTGTTAGTTATGCGCATCCGCCAAGTTTGAAAGGCGGGAATAAGAAATTTTCGGGCACAAATTTGTAGATTGTAGATATGGTGGTGACTACTTGTACTGCGACCTTTATAGATCTATTGTACCCCACCCTCCTCCTCCAAGTGTTGGGGTACTTACCCATTTAGAGCGCCTCATCTAATCTTGATTCCTTTAGGAATCTCAGGATCTGGGTGGGATTCAAGGCCTGCAGCTCCTCTGTGTTCAAGCAGTGAGCCCCAAGTTACATCTGTCTCCTGCGCATTCTTTGAGCAGATGTATGGGGGTTTCCTCTGCTGAGCCACAGAATCTGCATCCATCATCCTCCTCTAGGCCTAGGGCTTTGAGATGTTTCCCAAGTCTGCAGTGTCCCGTCAGGGCTCCTGTCAGAATTCTGAGCTTGTTCCTGCTTAGTTTCAGGCAAGCTCCCGTTCTCTTCTGGTTAAAAGATCCCAGCATCACTTTGGATTGCCTTAGCCCTGGAAGTTCTTCCCAGGTTTTCATCCATTTTCCTCTTATTTCTTCATCTAAACTTTTGCAGATGGTGTTCACGCTCATACCGCAAAAGGGTTCCGGACCTATAAAGGGGCTACTGGATCCCTTGTTTGCTAGGTGATCGGCTTCTTCGTTTCCGTCTATACCAGTGTGTCCTGGTAACCAGTATAGCGTTACTTTATTATCCCTGCGAAGCTTGTTCAGCTTCCCCACACAGTCCCATACTAGTTGGATCTGATGGTGTATGAGCTAATGGCCTTGATGGCTGCTTGGCTATCTGACAGGATAGCAATTTTTTTTGCGGTAATTCCTGTCGAGGTTAAACTGTGCACATCTTTCGATTGCGTGTACCTCTGCTTGGAAGATACTTGGGGATGTTCCCATGGATTCGAAGTATCTGGTACGAGGTCCAAACACTCTTGCACCAGTGCCTTCCTTTGTCTTCGAACCATCTGTATACCACTTGATGGCATTTTGCTCTATGTGGTATGCTGAGGATTCGTCGCTCCAATCGGCTTTACTACTACACATTGCTGTGTAGTTTTTCTCGAAGTAGTATTTGCATACCATTTCGTCTTTTGGTACTTCCAGCCAGGGGATCTTGGCAGCGAGGCTGTTTCGGTCTCTGCTCCCGATTATTTTACCTCTGCCCATTCCTTCCTTGCTGAATCTTACGATCGCCGATCTGGCGGCGCTCTCCACCACAAGGTGCAGCGGAGTCAGATCCAGCAGCAGCTCCAATGCTGCTGTCGGACACGACCCCATCGCCCCCGTGATGCAGACACACGCCAGTCTTTGAATCTTCTCAAGCTGTTTCCTCATAGAGGCCAGCTTGATTCTACTTCCCCACGCAACCGCCCCATAAGTGATTGCAGGTCTCACTATCATGGTGTACATCCATCGCAGGATAGTGGGGTTACAACCCTACGTTTTTCCTGCCAGATTTCTGCACACCATTAGGGCGCGTTTGGCTTTACCTACCACTGCCTCAGCGTGTCTATTCCATAGGAGTTTGCTATCTAGTGTGATACCCAGATACCTTATCTCCTGTTGGTATTCTACTGCCTTCCCATCTAAGAGTATGGGATGTAGGCAGTTTAGTTTTCTCCTTCTAGTAAATGGTATCACCGTGGTTTTGCTCGGGTTGAGTTTCAGTCCCACTGTTTGACACCATCTACTAGTTACATTGAGGCCTTTCTGAACAATTTCACAGAGCGTTCCCTCAAATTTCCCTCTAGCCATTATGACTATGTCATCGTCGTAACCCTGACATTTGATGTCTAGGTCGTTTAGCCTAACCAGTAGTTCATCAACTACCAGGCTCCACATTAGCGGTGATAGTACACCTCCCTGTGGGCACCCTCGAGTTGTGGAAATCTTAATGGTGTCTTTTCCCACTTGTGTCTCCGCCGTTCTAGTTCTCAGCATTTCTCCCATCCACTTTGAGATAGTGCTGTCGATACTCCTTCTTTCAAGGGCCGCCCTGACAGCTTCGTGTGAGGTGTTGTCAAAAGCTCCCTCTATATCCAAGAAGGCACATATCGCTACTTCCTTTGTCTCTAGTGCTGCTTCTATTTCGTTTGTCAGCTGATACAGGGCGGTTTCTGTGGACTTCCCTGCTCTGTAAGCATGCTGACTCCTGTGTAGTGGTGTACTTACCAGCACTATAGTCCTAAGGTAATTATGAATCACCTTCTCCATTGTCTTTAACATAAAAGATGTTAGACTAATGGGTCTAAATGACTTCGGTTGAGTGGTGTCTTTCTTCCCCACCTTCGGTATAAATACCACCTTAGCCCTTCTCCATAGCTCCGGTATATATCCGAGCGCTAAGCTACTTCTAAAGATATTTGGAAGATACGGCATTAGTTCTCTCTCTACCTTTTGTAGGAAGGCAGGAACTAGTTCGTCCATACCTGGGGCCTTAAAAGGCTGGAAAGTGCCGATAGCCCATCTGATTCGGTTTTCCGTAGAGATGGACGCTGCTCTCTTCCAGTCGGCCCGACTTGGTTTCCGTGGTTGCATCAAGCCCTCGGTCTCCCTGTATCCTCTACATCCCGGAAAATGGGTTTCTAGTAGGAGGAGAGCTCTTTGCTCTTCATCCTCCGTGAAGGTCCCATCCGGTTTCTTGAGAGTGGTTGTCATTTCCACTCTATCCTTCGCTAGTGCTTTGTGCAGTCTAGCTGCCACCGGCGTGGATTCTATGTTTTCACAGAAGGTCCTAAAGTTTTCCCTTTTTGCCCTTCTGATCTCTTTGTTGTAGGTGGTAAGCACCTCAGAGTATTCTAGCCAATTTCCGTATTGCTTGGCTTTGTTGAAAAGCCTACGTACTTTTGCTCTTGGGCACATATTTAGTTATACGTCAAAAAGTACGGTCCCTTTTTAACGTATAACATGGCGGAAATTGACACATGCGCATCCGCCAAGTTTGAAAGGCGAAAATATTAAATTTTCGGGCACATATTTAGTTACACGTCAAAAAGTTCGTTCCCTTTGGAAATTGGCGGAACACATACGTACAAAAAACTTTCAACTATGAAAAGGTCTATTGCTTACAATTTTTGATGATAAATATTGAGCCTTGTGGAAACCCACACTTGCCTTACACTTGTTTTCTTATATTATTCTTTTTCCTTAATCTTCTCTGTCCAACCTTTTCTAGTCTCTCATACAAATGTCTAATTGTGTTTGTTTCTTTCCAGTCTGTAAATGTAAATCAGGAAGTTGATGGACGTCCGCCAATCCTCTACGCCGCAGATTACGGACAAACGGACGTTATTGAATACCTGATTGCAGCCGGAGCCAATGTCAATGTAAGGTGTCTTCCGGTTTTTTTTTGGATAAAACTGCGTATCCAGTTATGTTAATTTGTATGTTTGTAGTCTGTAGATAAACACGGAATTTCCGCCATCCTGGCAGCCATCTGGGAGGGACACAAAGACTGCGTGAAACTTCTTCTGGAAAAGGTATGTAAGAATTAAAAGATAGCTTTATGAAAACAGTTTGAGATTGTGCAAATTTGTGAAAAAACACATTTTTCATTACTCATGCGTTAAAAGTACTATCTTGGCGCACGTGTTTTAGTGCGAGAAATGCCATTTTTTGTTGTATTACCACATAACTTGGGTAAACGTTACATTAAAAAAAAAACATTGAAATGAATAAAATAAACACACATCTAAAAAAATTGATGTGAAAGTGACAGATTTTTTTTTTCATTATAAAATAAAAATTAAAGAAAACGTTTTAAAATGCGTGTAAATCCTATGGTGAAACCGGAGACTGAGTTTTTATGAGGAAACCACACCACAATTTCGCTCTCGTGACCAATTGACAACTTATCGCCCTATAGTTTATTTTTTTTAAGAATGCAGTAACTAGAAACCTAATTTACACACTGACAAATGTTCAATCCATAGTCCATTTTTTTTAAGATTGCACAAACTAGAAACCTGATTTACACCATGATAAATGTTCAATCCAGATACAAAATTTGGCGCTAAATTCAAATATGGTTACTTGAATATAAAATTGGTTATTTATTAATGGTTTGATTGAATATCTTAATATTATTGAATAACTTGTACAGTATTAACAAATAAATGGAGAAAAACGCAAAAAATCGAAATGAAACAAACAGATCAGATGACAATTGTGAAGTGACACGGCAGCCATTGACAACTAACAGCTGCAAATGTATGTGAAAAGAAAGAGAGAAAAGAGGTTGAGATGGAGAAGTAAATATCGTCGAACGTCAAACGAAAATATTGTGAACTTCTCCTCGATTTAAGCCAATCAGAGAACAAGGTCAAAGAGGCCCTATCTTCCCTGTACTGCATTCTTAAAAAAAATTAACTATAGTTATAAAATTTGGCACTAAATTCAAATATAGTTACTTGAATATAAAATTGGTAATTTATTAATGGTTTCATTGAATATCTTATTTTTATTGATTAAATACTCCAAATGGCAACAACAGTAGTTTTAGTTTTATAGTTTTAGTAATAAAATACAAACAAAAAAAGGGAGAAAAACGCAAGAAATCTAAATGATACAAATAGATCAGATGATAATTGTGAATAGACGTTTTCATAGTTTTTCAATATCGAAATATACACTGAGAGAAAGAGAAAGAAAAAGAGAGCACGCGGTATAGAAATATAGACTGAGAGAAAGAGATAGGCGTATAACGTAACGTAACGGGATCGCAGTTTGGACACCCCTGACCTAAATCAAATACTCAACCAGATACGTCATCTGTCATATATGTCAGATATCGCTCGTCTGTCACTTTGCGAAAGAAACAGAGGGAGCACGCAATATCGAAATATACACTGAGAGAAAGAGAAAGAAAAAGAGAGCACGCGGTATAGAAATATAGACTGAGAGAAAGAGATAGGCGTATAACGTAACGTAACGGGATCGCAGTTTGGACATCCCTGACCTAAATCAAATACTCAAGCAGATACGTCATCTGTCATATATGACAGATATTGCTCGTCTGTCACTCTGCGAAAGAAACAGAGAGAGCATGCAATATCGAAATATACACAGAGAGAAAGAGAAAGAAAAAGAGAGCGCGCGGCATAGGAATATAGACTGAGAGAAAGAGATAGGCGTATAACGTAACGTAACGTTTTCTGCCGATTTACTCCTACGGAGACCTCGATAAAGGAACTCCGTTCCAAAAATATTATCTGCAACTCGTGCCATATTCTCAATTGTCCACGAGAGGCAAGTTGGGCGCACGAGTTTTGGTTTCGAAAATAATGGTTGAGTTTTTAAAAAAGCTTTAATAACTCTCAGTACAAGACTTTTATATTATTTTCTACTATAGATTATATACTAAAACTAAACTACGTTACATAAAAACAATATTACAATTCGAGTATTGTTCATTGTTTCTTATCGCAACTTGAAGGTTGGCGACGGGTCTCTTTGCGATGGTCAGCAATTTACAGGGTCGTTTTTAGGTGAAGTCAGTGATTCACTCACGAACAAACTCATTCGCTCTCGTGGGCTATTGACAACTTGACGCACTAGTTACAATCGAGTTACTAATCGAGTAAGGCCTTCCCTGAACCTCAAACCCTGAACTAAAAGGGGGTCAAAATATGACGATTTTTTGAAAATTAAGAAAAATTGTGAAAAAGTGCGGTTTACGCCTTGATTTTTTTTCCGGAGAATTGTTTTTTTACACGAGGTTTATAAAGGTCCGCCCCCGGAGGGGCCGGCTGTAGGTGCGATTTAGATTTTTCGCTTTTTTCCTCTTGCGCATCGAAACGGGAAATTGTAATTTTCTGTTGTAAAACTGAACGGGCCTTCGACCCGTGTCCATCTGCCGCTCGCAAGTCCGACACAGCGTCCTCCAGGTGCCAAAAACAGGAGATCGTTGCACAATATACTATTTGTTTATGGAACTGGAGAGCCGCAATTTTACATCGAAGAGCCGCATGCGGTTCGCGAACCTCAGGTTGACGACCCCTGGGTTAAGCCAATCAGAGAACAAGGTCAAACAAGCTCTATCTTCCCTGTACTGCATTCTTAAAAAAAATGTACTATAGTTGCAAAATATACTATAGAAAACGCGAAATTGTTGTAGGCTGGAGTTAAATAAGTTGTTAAATTCGTCTCCGCAAATAATTTCCAATAGACATTTTTACGGTTAGTTAAGCGCATGCGCATCCGCCAAGTTTGAAAGGCGGGAATATGAAAGTTTTGGGCTCATATATAGTTATACGTCAAAAAATTCGGGCAATTTTGACGTATAACATGGCGGAAATTGACGCATGCGCACAAAAAATGAAAAGGTCTATTATTTTTGTACATTTTTATCCTTTGTTTTGTTTTGTTTTAGGGTGCTAGTAAAGAGGGAGTGGCGCCGGACGGAAAAAGCTACATCGATTCAGCAGAGAGCAACGACATCAAGGCGCTCTTGGCGTAGAAAATGCAATAGAAGACCTGCAAATTAATTAAAGTGATCGGAAACGTTGGACGATTTCCGGTCGTCCGTCATGCTTTCCGTCAAAAAGTCGCTTCCTTCCATTCACGCGTGCGAAAATGTTTTGTTTTTGTTTCGTTTTAAAAAATAGAGGACTGTCTTATTTTTTTTTCTAGTAATTTTCGTCTCATCTTTTCGTTTTTTTCTTTTGATATTCTAGGTTTAGTGATGTGTTTTGATTTTAATGTAGGCTTGGAGGCGGTGATGGAGTAGTCTGCCAAGGGACCGGAACTGCAAGTGATATAATTACTCTGTATTACTGTATTTTTTAAATTTAATAAATTATTTAAGAAAATACTATCTACAATTCTCAAGTTCAATTCTTGACAGTACAGTATAATCTTGATAATCCGACATATATGGGATAAACACAACCGCCGGATTATAAAAAAAAATCCGGATTATCAGGATTCAACGAAAACAATTTTACATATTTTATGTTCAATTCTATTAGGGTCAAGTGGGGGACAGAGTAACAGGGGGCACAGGATAACTTCTAGAATAGCTGTCATTTTCTAATTGGTTTATGAAGTTTATTCACATATTTTGTCATTCTTATGCGTCGCCATATTAAACAGCTGTCATCGGACGTTAAATTGCCGGGTGAACGGAATAGTGCTCGAATTTATATTTTTTGTAGAGAAAACGTGTAAAATTTGGCTAGTGAAGTTTTGTTTTTGTTGGAAAACTAATAATTTCTGGTGAGTAAATATATGTTCCCTTTAATCTTCAATTAGTTGATATGTATATAGCAAACAAAGTTTATTGCAATTTTTAACCTATAAAGTAAGTAAGTAAGTGTAACGGGGTACAGTGTAACATGTTATAGTGTGCCCCCTTTAATTGAATTTTCTTTTCTAGGTGTGTTACATTGAAATTGGTGCGGAATCGGAAAAGGAAGACGGAAATTGGCCTACATGATGCTAATGACATGAAAGAAGCAATAGAACTGGTTAAAAAAGGAGTACCTTTTTCGTTTCGTTGCTTTTGTATTTCGTCCTTTGGTATATCCAGCCAGGGGATCTTGGTAGCGAGGCTGTTTCGGTCTCTGCTCCCGATTATTCTATCTCTGCCCATTCCTTCCTTGCTGAACTTTACGATCGCCGATCTGGCGGCGCTCTCCACCACAAGGTGCAGCGGAGTCAGATCCAGCAGCAGCTCCAATGCTGCTGTCGGACACGACCCCATCGCTCCCGTGATGCAGACACACGCCAGTCTTTGAATCTTCTCAAGCTGTTTCCTCATAGAGGCCAGCTTGATTCTACTTCCCCACGCAACCGCCCCATAAGTGATTGCAGGTCTCACTATCATGGTGTACATCCATCGCAGGATAGTGGGGTTACAACTCCACGTTTCTCCTGCCAGATTTCTGCACACCATTAGGGCGCGTTTGGCTTTACCTACCACTGCCTCAGCGTGTCTATTCCATAGGAGTTTGCTATCTAGTGTGTTACCCAGATACCTTATCTCCTGTTGGTACTCTACTGCCTTCCCATCTATGAGTATGGGATGCAGGCAGTTTAGTTTTCTCCTTCTAGTAAATGGTATCATCGTGGTTTTGTTCGGGTTGAGTCTCAATCCCACTGTTTGACACCATCTACTAGTTACTTTGAGGGCTCTCTGAACAATTTCACAGAGCGTTCCCTCAAATTTTCCTCTGGCCATTATGACTATGTCATCGGCGTAACCTGGACATTTGATGTCTAGGTTGTTTAGCCTAACCAGTAGTTCATCAACTACCGGGCTCCACATTAGAGGTGATAGTACACCTCCCTGTGGGCACCCTCGAGTTGTGGAAATCTTAATGGTATCTCTTCCCACTTGTGTCTCCGCCACTCTAGTTCTCAGCATTTCTCCCATCCACTTTGAGATAGTGCTGTCGATGCTCCTTCTCTCGAGGGCCGCCTTGACAGCCTCGTGTGAGGTGTTGTCAAAAGCTCCCTCTATATCCAAGAAGGCACATATCGCTACTTCCTTTGTCTCTAGTGCTGCTTATATTTCATTTGTCAGCTGATACAGGGCGGTTTCTGTGGATTTCCCTGCTCTGTAATCATGCTGACTCTTGTGTAGTGGTGTACCTACCAGCATCATAGTCCTAAGGTAATTATCAATCACCTTCTCCATTGTGTTTAACATAAAAGATGTTAGACTAATGGGGCTAAATGACTTCGATTGAGTGGTGTCTTTCTTTCCCACCTTCGGTATAAATACCACCTTAGCCCTTCTCCATAGATCCGGTATATATCCGAGCGCTAAGCTACTTCTAAAGATATTTAGAAGATACGGCATTAGTTCTCTCTCTCCCTTTTGTAGGAAGGCAGGAACTAGTCCGTCCACACCTGGGGCCTTAAAAGGCTGGAAAGTGCCGATAGCCCATCTGATTCGGTTTTCCGTACAGATGGACGCTGCCCTCTTCCAGTCGGCCCGACTTGGTTTCCGTTGTTGCATCAAGCCCTCGGTCTCCCTGTATCTTCTGCATCCCGGAAAATGGGTTTCTAGTAGGAGGAGAGCTCTTTCCTCTTCATCCTCCGTGAAGGTCCCATCCGGTTTCTTGAGAGTGGTTGTCATTTCCACTCTATCCTTCGCTAGTGCTTTGTGCAGTCTAGCTGCCACCGGCGTGGATTCTATGTTTTCACCGAAGGTCCTAAAGTTTTCCCTTTTTGCCCTTCTGATCTCTTTGTTGTAGGTGGTAAGCACCTCAGAGTATTCTAGCCAATTTCCGTATTGCTTGGCTTTGTTGAAAAGCCTACGTACTTTTGCTCTTAATGTAGACAAATTTTTGTTCCACCATTTTTCGTCCTTATGCTCCTTCACGATTTTTACCGGGCAGCTGGATTCAAATGCCGTGGTGATTGCTACATTTATTTCTCCTACAGCCTGATCCAGCACGGTGTAGTGTTTGATACCACCCCGCACTGTCACCTGCTCCAGGTTTTCTTTTAGTTGTGAACTAAACATAGGCCACACAGTTTGTCTGGGGTTTCGAATGGGGTTACTTTCCTCACTCGCTCCTTCCAGCTCAAACTTTATGATCCTATGATCTGACATTGAGGGTTCACTTGAAACCCTCCACTTTTTAATTAGTTTACTTACGTTAGCGCTACCTACCGTAATATCCAGTACCTCATTTCTGGCCTTAGTGACAAAAGTTGTTGTGTTGTACACAATTAAGTTCTCTTTAATGAGGTATTCTAAAAGGTACTCACCTCTCTTATTAGTGTCCGTGCTGCCCCACATCTCGTTGTGGGCGTTCGCGTCACATCCCAAGATGAGTGGCAGCCTTCTCCTAATACAGTGCTCGACCAGCCTTTGTACCTCCATGGGTGGTATGTTATTACCATCGCCAGGGAAGTATGCTGATGCGATCACTACTTCGCGGTGGAGGCCCTCGGTCTTGATGAGGACCTGTATCGGAACTAAGTCCCGCGTTAAGAATTCTGAAAGACATAAGTAATTAATGTCCTTCCTTACCATAATGCAAGTTCTAGGGGAAGCCTCACGGCTGTCCCATACCAACTTACATTCCCTGTTGCTGATGCCTCTGATGTTATCTTCTTAGGTCCAGGGTTCTTGCAGTAGCGCTAGCCCTAGGTGTTGTTTGGTGAACATCCTAGCCATCACAGCCGTGGCTGCTCTGGCATGGTGGATGTTCACCTGGGCTACTTTGGTGCGCCTGCTGGTCATTCTTGGTTTATGACAGGAGGCGGCAAGTCCTTCTCTGTCTCCACCGGAACAACATCTACCTCTTTCTCTGTAGACATAGCTTGACTGCTCATGTCTACGAGTGTGAGGTCGAGGTCGTCTTCCCGGTAATCCGGGCTGACTTCCTCGTTCGCGGCCTTGGTCGTTAAAGGTTCAGCAGAGGGAGCTGCCGCCACCGCTATTCCTTCCACCTCTGAAGTGGCCGTTGTTGCGGTCGTAACTTCCGAGGGAGCGGCCGCTGTGGCTGCCGCTACCTCTACATCTGCTTTTTGTGTGGCGTCGTTCTTCCGCCCATGGACTTTGATCCGCCCGAACCTAAAGTAGAGGCTATGGTTGGCCTTCGCTATGGCTCCAGCGGACTCTTCGTCAATTCCCACCGTTAGGAGTTGACCCCCACTTTCCACCCGGCACCCAAGGACCTTCCATTCGGAAATGTTAAGTTCTTTGTTTTGGGCCCTGAGATAGTTGATGGAGGCCTCCGGGGTTAGGTCCCCGCTCCTAGGTAGGAACATGGTGATGACATGTGGCTTGGGGATATCATCACCCAATTTCGCCACCAGAGCCCCCCCCCTTCCCAATGTCTTAGGATGGGCGCTCTTGTCATCAGCCATTTTGCCGTCTGTTCGTTCGCACAGTCGACAATGACTAGTCCTGGTTTGAAGTGTATGCCTTAAAACTGTATCTCATGAGACCAGTCTACGACTGTCTCTTTCATAATTGCTTGCTCAAGAGCAGGCATGTCCTTCTTACTCAGGGGATTCCTTGGGTAGTCTCTGGACATAACACCAACCCTCACCACCTTGACGGCGGTGGCGTAGCTGGTGCTCGGCCCAGAAGTCTTGGGAGGGCAGCTGGGGTAGCTGACCACTCCCGTTGCCCCACTTTGGATGTTCCCCTTCTGTCTTTTAGCTGCTTTGTCTTGGGGCGTGATAGAATCAGCCCCTCTTTTGGCAGCTCCTTGTGTTTGTCGTGTAGTTCCCACCTTTTTCTGTACTGCTCTCTTCTTAGCTTCCTCGGGTTATAGCCCGTTTGCTAAGAAGCGCAGATACCATCTCACCCCGGCACCGCTGAGGCCCTTTCTCAGTGGGTCATCGAGTCCGCCTAGACTACCTAGGGGTGGCAAGGGATGTGCCCATCTCGTCTTCTTCTTACCTGCTTTGGGCTTTGTCTCCTCTTGCTTAGTCGCGGGCTTGGTGGGAGTAACGGTGTTACCGGTCACCTTGCCCTGACTTTTAGAAGCCGTTTTGGGAGCGGGTCTCCCTTGGCTTGCTGGCTTGGTGGTAGTAACGATGTTACTGACCATCTTGCCCTTGCTTTTTGGCGACAGTCTGGGAGTTGGTCTCTCTCGACTGGTGCGCTCACTCGGATCGTGGGGCTCATGCGCCAATTGTGTGGCGGTTATATCCCGCACACACGGATTGAATTTTTGTTTTTGTTCCATTCGAATCCCACGAGTCGCAAGGGAACTAAAGGTCCACCACATCAGAGCCCCGCTTGATAGTGGTAAGGCTGGATACCCTCTGAGGTCGCCAGGTATCAGAGGGGCTCCGTAAGCGATGGCCGGTTGCCCTTGGCCATCAACCAGTCCCTTCGGCACGGGTCGCATGACACCTTGGGATTAAGGGTTTGGAAGTTCTTGGTTGTTCGCCCTCCGCCGAACGCCGCAACCGGGGTTATTCCAGTCGTGACGTCCAACGGTACGCGAAACTAAGCCCTCACACCGCGACAAGGTGACTTCCACGTGAGGGCACACTATAGGATAGACGAGAAAAAAAACGTCCCTACGCTACGCGAAGAGGAGGTATCCTAAAAAAAAAATTGATTTCATTCAAGATTTCATTTTACCACTTTGTCGGCGTGACTAATCTGTATATCTGTTCCAAATTACAGCTTTCGATTTATAATAGCTTCTGAGCTAAACTGCGGACGGACGGACGGACGGACGGACGGACATATCTAAACTATAAAAGTTCGTTGTTGATAACAACGGAACCCTAAAAATGGCACGCGGCCGGAAAAAGGTTCGCCACCCCTGGTATATAACATTGCTCAGTTTTGATTGGAAGGAGTGCAGTTTGTTCTCGTAAGACATGTATTGTATACAATTATTTAAACAAGGGTGCACAAACTAATTATGCAAGTAATTGTAAATTGCTTCTCGTACAGAATTATCAAAATGCTGTCTTCTAAAGTCTCAGAAACAAACAATCAAAAATCTTCTCCATTTTCGAAAGTCGTATATCTTCGTATAAATATTATATCTCTTCTAAGATTAGAAATTACTGGAACGTTTTACTGCTTGACTTATATCGATTGAAGCATTTGGCACAATAGAATTAGGAGAGTGTGTTTAAAGCATCACTTGTAATTTGGTTCATAATTTTATTCATTCCAATGTTTGTCCATCATTACGTGTTACAATTCTGATGGATACGAAGTTTTTCTTATAGTAGTTGCACACTGTTTATCTTCCACATAGGTATAACCATCAACTAGACGTTTTAATTTACATTTTGAACTTTCATAAATTAATTCTAAGGCCATTTTAAAATCGTCATCGAGAGGAAGATATGCCATTAATAATGGCAAACAATATTTGCCTAATTTTGAAATGGAAATAATATAAATTTTCCATTACCAATTCGCATATTTGCGGCTCTATTCCCCGATAACTTCACGAATTCCATATTTGAGGTCTTGAATCGATTGTGGGCTATTGGCATATAGACCTTATATTTCACGTAGCCCTAAAGGAAAAACTCTAGATGTTAAATCACAAGATCTCGGCGGCGAATCTTGATCGCCTTTTCGATAAATCACACGGCCACAGGACAACTTTTTACGCAAAAGAGCGATGGTATCTTGTGTGGCACGTAGCGCCATGTCTTCTTGAAAATAAACGTCGTCCACATCGATATCTTCCAATTCCGGCCATACTAAATCATTCATCGTTCGATAGCGCAATCCATTCGCCGTAACTGTTGTTCCAGCCTCATTCTCGAAAAAATACCGGCCAAGTGCGAGTTGTGAGTCGCGCACCGAGGATTCCGTACAAACTTGTAAGTAAGGTATCTTTTTTTTGTGGAGGACGTAGCAAGCACATTCAGTTAACTTGACAAGTGGCCCTCCTGAAATCACGACCATCTTAGTACCGCTGCAAGCATAACCTCAAGATGTCGCTGTCGAACGATGGAATTCTATATTTTATTACCATACATCCCCAATTCACTATGAGTGTTTAGGGGTTCTGGAACTTCACTATTTGTTTTTACTGCTCAATTTTGCCTGTTTAAAACCTATATACCGAGTATAAAGGTATACAGGGTATTTTTTTTTAAATAACGCGAATATTTTTAAACTTGAAAAGAGAACTTTATTTTAGTATTAGACTTATACACTAACTTATATTGAGATCTAACTATTTCTAGATCTAATATAAACTAATATATTAACTATTACTAGATCTATTTCGATACTCTTAACATTCAGTTGTTCAACTGACAGCTTTTGGGCAATTGACTACCAAAAAATATAGGGCGTACGTGTAAGTATATGTAGATTTTAAACAAAAATTAGACGAAATATATATACAGGATGTTACTGGACTTGAGTATGTCGCATATCGGTTATAAAAAAGCAAAATTTAGACATGATATATACTCTGTATATATTATGTATATACAAATATAAACAGAGAAAATTCAGAATAAACAGCTTGGTGCCGACACATACTTTTTAACCTTCGGACCTAACCGAGGAGGACCTAACTGTATGCAACCCATATGCTTCTGCTGCCTGAAATCAGCATATCTTCTGCATACCACGCAACACATTAGTGTATTTTCATAAGTTTCTAATAGTAAATTCACATTTTGCTTGTAATTAAACTATATATTTACGGTTTTCAGATTGTTCCCTTTACATGTCCTGTAAGACACCGCTTCTTGCCAAATTTCATGATTCTAGGTCAACGGGAAGTACCCTATAGGTTTTGATTCCCTTGTGAAATTGCAAAATATGCGACATAAACGGTCTTATCTTTTGATCGCGTTGACTTACGAGTTTGATTTTTTCACAGCTGAAAGAGACCGCAGACCCGAGTATTTGATACAAATTTCAACCTCTACGCGTTCCTGAGAAAAATGGTTTTGACAGACAGACAGACGAACGGACAGACAGAACAAACGGACAACAAAGTGATCCTATAAGTGTTCCGTTTTCGGTACGGAACCCTAAAAGTAAAGTCCAATGAACCCGCCAGACCAAGAACCTTGGTGCGGTTCTCAATCACACTTTGAGGATGGAGAGGCTCAATATTCTTGGGTTTTCCGAGCCCCAAATGCCAAAAATTTAACGTAGTCACCGAGGTGAAAATGGACCTCATCGCTTAAGAAGATTTTTCGATGAAATTCCGGATCAGTTTAATGCACTTCAAGGACGCAATCAGCAAAGACAGACGTTGTTAATGGTCGGTAGGCGTGAGTTCTTGTGTTAACTGAACTTTAAAGCCTTAAAACCTGAGTCTTTATGCAAAGTACCGTGTAATGTCGTTTGTGGAATTCCCAATTCCAAAGATCGACGAGAAATGCACAAACCTGGGTTTTCTTCAACACTATGGGCTACAACATCAATATTCTCAGTTGTTCTTGAGCGACGTGCACGAGTTCGGTTCTTCACATCACTAACTTATCCCAACAGCTCAAACTTTTCCGCCAGTTTCACACTTGCTGGCTGAGAAGGTGCTTCACGACGTCCCCGGGAATTTTTAGTTTTGCGAACTGTGGCCTCTAAAAAATTTAAAAGAAAATTGCGAAATTTTCACAATTTTTGTTGTGAATTTTAATGGTAAAGGGTAAATCGTTCTATTTTTATTAATGGCGCACTTTCTACTTTTCATCTGTCAAGTAGTTACAGGTTGACTCATGACAACTGTTAAATTGACGGGCTATTGAAAATGAAACCTCTTATTGAAAGACCCTTTATAATTTTTTCAGTCCAATTCGCGTGAAAATGCACAAATTCGTCCTCCAATAAAGACTCGAGGTTTGACAAATAAACGTTTAGATCGTTCACGAATTTTTTTATTATCCAAATTGCCAAATACAGTGACTTTTCTTGCATCTTTTCATATGGTAAACATCTTTTTCGCAATTCTGAACCCAGAATTGCCAAATTCAGTGATAACCGAGACTTTTTCTTGAATCTTTTCATATGCTAAACATATTTTTCGCAATTCAGAATCCAGATTGTCAAGAATGACGTTAAAAGTATTTTCTGAAATGGTCCCGAGCTGACAGTCATCGCCGTGTAATTTTCTTGTTCTTTTTCTGGAAATAGTCGTCTAATATTCTAGAATCGCGGAAATTTTCAAAGCTTTATTTCCATAATTTATCAAAATTTAACAATAAAAACTATGCATATTACATTATATCAAATTTATTACTTAATTAGCTAAAATTGATTAATTTAAAATAATCTATTTCCTTGAACTTGCAACTCGACTTTCTTTAGATCCTTGAACGTTTTTATCATTTATCAAAATTCGCTATGAATTAGCAAAAATTGAGTAATACAGTTTGGTTTCTGTTTGTAATAAATTTCCGATTGTGTGAAAATGCAGGATGTTGTATTCTAGGCACAATTTTATCACCGAGTGATGACACGAGGTCCTCCCGATAAACCTACAGCCAAAGTTCATCAAGACCAACGTAAACATTTGTCCACAAAAACTAATTTGTTTTACGATTACAGAGAAGAAAAATAATACGACCTCGACGAAAATTTTCATGCTTTCACACCATCACAACTACATATTTCCAATTATCATATTTTATCGCAAAATTTTTGCTAAATGTTGATTCTGCTAAATGCATGAAATCTTATCTATTACATAAAAAGTTCATTTTATGTAACCATCCGACTCTTTACAGTTTGCAATTTCTTATAACAAAATTACTAAATCTATATAGTTCTATTTAGTCTAAATCTAGACAGACAAGACTAGACAGACAAGACTAGATAGACAAGACTAGACAGACAAGACTAGACAGACAAGACTAGACAGACAAGACTAGACAGACAAGACTAGACAGACAAGACTAGACACACAAGACTAGACAGACAAGACTAGACAGACAAGTTTAGACAGACAAGACTAGACATACAAGACTAGACAGACAAGACTAGACAGACAAGTTTAGACAGACAAGACTAGACATACAAGACTAGACAGACAAGACTAGACAGACAAGTTTAGACAGACAAGACTAGACAGACAAGACTAGACAGACAAGACTAGACAGACAAGACTAGACAGACAAGACTAGACAGACAAGACTAGACAGACAAGACTAGACAGACAAGACTAGACAGACAAGACTAGACAGACAAGACTAGACAGACAAGACTAGACAGACAAGACTAGACAGACAAGACTAGACAGACAAGACTAGACAGACAAGACTAGACAGACAAGACTAGACAGACAAGACTAGACAGACAAGACTAGACAGACAAGACTAGACAGACAAGACTAGACAGACAAGACTAGACAGACAAGACTAGACAGACAAGACTAGACAGACAAGACTAGACAGACAAGACTAGACAGACAAGACTAGACAGACAAGACTAGACAGACAAGACTAGACAGACAAGACTAGACAGACAAGACTAGACAGACAAGACTAGACAGACAAGACTAGATAGACAAGACTAGACAGACAAGACTAGACAGACAAGACTAGACAGACAAGACTAGACAGACAAGACTAGACAGACAAGACTAGACAGACAAGACTAGACAGACAAGACTAGACAGACAAGACTAGACAGACAAGACTAGACAGACAAGACTAGACAGACAAGACTAGACAGACAAGACTAGACAGACAAGACTAGACAGACAAGACTAGACAGACAAGACTAGACAGACAAGACTAGACAGACAAGACTAGACAGACAAGACTAGACAGACAAGACTAGACAGACAAGACTAGACAGACAAGACTAGACAGACAAGACTAGACAGACAAGACTAGACAGACAAGACTAGACAGACAAGACTAGACAGACAAGACTAGACAGACAAGACTAGACAGACAAGACTAGACAGACAAGACTAGACAGACAAGACTAGACAGACAAGACTAGACAGACAAGACTAGACAGACAAGACTAGACAGACAAGACTAGACAGACAAGACTAGACAGACAAGACTAGACAGACAAGACTAGACAGACAAGACTAGACAGACAAGACTAGACAGACAAGACTAGACAGACAAGACTAGACAGACAAGACTAGACAGACAAGAGTCTAAAGACATACAAGATTAGGCAGGCAAGACTAGACAGTAAAACGGACATGAGTAGACAGAGAAGACTATATGCCTGAGGCAATAATTCATCTCCCAGTGCTCGCGATTGACAAATGATTCGATGGTCGGAATCCGTTGCATTGTCTAGGTTCCCTTTTCCGACCCCGCTATCGCCTAGATATGCACGCATTATTTATTCCAGTTTAGCTTTAGTGTCATATCCTTCCCGGATTGCCACTCGATCATTCGGCTGAATGTCTAGCCTGGATCTCAGATCTTCATCATGAAATAGGTTTTTGCAATATATGCCCAAGAACCGACCCTTGTGGGCTATTTGTACTCATCTAGCAGATTTTCCATCTACAGTCACTATCTCCCTATCATTCTAGTAGCTGCCCACCATCTTTCACAGGCAGGGAGCTACCCTCCTCAGTTTCAAAGCCACCATTATTCCGGCTAATGGGACCGAATTGAAAGTATTTTTCACATTCAAGGTAGGCAGCAAACAGTAGCCACGCGTGATATCTCCAAAAAGACTTTCTTTCAATCCGCAAGAAGGTTGGCACAGGTTGGTTTTAAACCACCTGGTCCTTCTCCGCCAACCACCTTTCCATCATTCTTCTTTGTTCATCTTCTCTGGGTGAACCCCACGAAGCAGACTTGACGTTGAAAACGCACAAACAACATTTTATACTGGTCCTCGACTCATCCATAAAAACAACAGTCTTCTTCTTTTAGCTCTACAGCCCAGGATGGGCTTTGGTTTGCTTACAAAAGGGGTTGAAACGGGGTATTGTATGCGGATCGCACGACGCTGCATCCAGTTAGCGCAGCATAGGCTCTTCTACCCAATTTCGACTCCACCTCTCACCTCCACGAAGCCTCTGAGACGATGAACCCTGGAAACCTGAGCAACTCTGGAAAAGATACGGTACTAGCGCATGGGCGTAGCCAGAGGGGGGGGGGGGGGTTGTTGGTTCAAACCCTACCACCCCCCAATCGAAATATGCAAAATATAACATAAATATTATATATATTGAAATCAAGAGGAACGAGTAGAGACGACTATCTTCAAGAGAGCATGGTACATGTGGAGTTTAGGAACCCTTGTGTGTCAGCTTTGGAAAGTAAATTGGTGCATTTCTAAAAATCAACGAAGTTCTCCAGCGTAATATTGGACGAGATGTAGCATCCATAGAAGACCCAGTTCTCAAAATCGACTTACATATATTACCAAAGACAGGACTAGACAGACAAGAGTAAATATATAAGAATAGGCAGGCAGGAATATTATTCGTGAATCAAATTACCAATAACATATAACAATAAATAAAAAGTTTATTTTAGTTAATGTCAACGTTCGCTGTAAACTTGTCAACAGAATTGAAGAAAAATATATTTATAACTATTTTGCATCTCGTTTTATTTAAAAATAAATCAATGTGAATTAATTCATTCATTAATCCATTGTTATCAAAATTGATATTAAGTTCATTTGTCTGTTATCAAAAGGAGTTATTTTTCAGTTAGTATTTACAATTTTGCCTGGATGTTAATACCCGTTGCCCGCTTAAACAGGCAGAACAGCCGTACAGCTGATATTACAATTTCAATAACTAGGATTTGTTTTTCAGATGGAATTTGGTACCGAATTTGGTGATGGAAAATTTCCTGAAAAGAATATGGTCTGCAAGCGTAGCCGTGGCGAAATATTGTTTTCCATTATTAATGGCATACCCTCCTCTTTACAATTAAACAAACATCCGATGATTTGGCTAAAAAATACTCGTTTTTAGGGTTCCGTACCGAAAACGGAACGCTTATAGGATCACTTTGTTGTCCGTCTGTCTGTCTGTCTGTTTGTCTGTCTGTCTGTCCGTCTGTCTGTCTGTCAAGACCATTTTTCTCAGGAACACGTAGAGGTAACAAGTTGAAATTTGTATCAAATACTCGGGTCTGCGGTCTTTTTGAGCTGTGAAAAAATCAAACTTGTAAGTCAACGCGATCAAAAGATATGACCGTTTATGTCGCATATTTTGCGATTTCACAAGGGAATCAAAACCTATAGGGTACTTCCCGTTGACCTAGAATCATGAAATTTGGCAAGAAGCGGTGTCTTAGAGCACATAAATATGTAGTTTAGCACCGTAAATATGTAGTTTAATTGCAACAAAAATGCGAATTTACTATTAGAAACTTATGAAAATACACTAATGTTGTCGTAGAGGTATTGTCAGGCTCCAGAAGCATATGGGTTGCATACAGTTAGGTCCTTTTCGGTTGAGTCCGAAGGTTAAAAAGTATGTGTTGGCACCAAGCTATTTATTCTGAATTTTCTTTGTTTATATTCGTTATGCATTTCATCACGTACGCTCTATATACATAATATATACAGGGTATATATTATGTCTAAATTTTGCTTGTTTATAACCGACATGCGACATACTCAAGTCCTGTAACATCCTGTATATATTATATTTCGTCTATTTTTTTTTTATAATCTACATAATATGTTGATAATCTACATAATAATACTATACTATAATCTACATAATATGTTGTAGATAATATGATTTAAGTATATTATACTTAAATCACGTACGCCCTATATTTTTTGGTAGTCAATTGCCCAAAAAGCAGTCAATTGAACAACTGAATGTTAAGAGTATCGAAATAGATCTAGTAATAGTTAATATATTAGTTTATATTAGATCTAGAAATAGTTAGATCTTAATATAAGTTAGTGAATAAGTGTAATACTAAAATAAAGTTTTCGTTTTATAAGTTTAAAAATATTCGCGTTATTTAAAAAAAATACCCTGTATACCTTAAGGTATAGGGTATAAAGGTATATATATATATATAGGGTATACAGGCAAAATTGAGCAGTAAAAACTAATAGTGATGTTCCAGAATCCCTAAACCCTCATAGTGAATGGGGGATGTATGGTAATAAAATATAGGGTAGAATTCCATCGTACGACAGCGACATCTTGAGATTATGCTTGCAGCGGTACTAAGATGGTCGTGATTTCAGGAGGGCCACTTGTCAAGTTAACTGAATGTGCTTGCTACGTCCTCCACAAAAAAAAAGATACCTTACTTACAAGTTTGTACGGAACCCTCGGTGCGCGAGTCACAACTCGCACTTGGCCGGTTTTTTTTTTACATTGGAAGACCCTTTATTAAGAACGGTTAAGCATTACAGTCTTGCATTAAATTTAATTTTTTAATAATTACAACTAAACCTTCAAATCAACTATATTAAACTAGAAAACACTAAATAAATAAGTATCTTTAATTATGTCCAACTAGTTTAAGGACAGTTCACCAATTAAGAGGCTTAAAAACTCAAGTGCTTCATGGAGACCGTATGATATAAAACTCAGTTAATACTTTCGCGACGTATTGAATTTTTACCAAAAATGTAGACCATCGTCTTAGTTGAGTCACGTGCATAGTAAGAACCCTTTGGGTACATCTTTATTTAGAGTATGCAAGACAAGTGGAACATAGGCATGACGAGACTCAGCCGTCAAATGTACCCAAAGGGTTAATCCAATCGTAACCTAGCCCTATTTGACTAGCTTTATATGTGATATGCTCTTGTTCAAGACTTTTAACGTTTATTTTGCTTCACTATGTCCACTCCGATTAATTTTTGTATTAGAAACAAACACAAAAGTTTTGTCTGTCCATCTGTGCTTTTTCCATTTTTTGGATAAATAAACATGTGTTTGGGCAATTAGGTTTATGATAATCCTTAACGAGGAACGGCACATAGAAACCTAAAGATTTCTTGGAAATGGTGTTGTAAAAATCCAGATGGATTTGTTGATCTCTATTCAATTTCGTTTCTCTTGCGATTTTACGAATCAATAATATTGTCTGTAAGTTTTGATCTTAAAAATTCCATATACAATTATCTAATTTTGTGTAATTGTATTATTAGCCCTCTTGTCTTGCCTGTTTTGTTATTCCTGTCTAATCTTATCGAATTAGTTAGTCTGTTTGCAGTTACAAACGATTTTAGCTGAATCGGAATCTACAATTAAATTTGCACTTTGCACAGCGGTCCTTCTTATCTGTTTGGATTCGCTTTGATTATTGGGTTTGCCCCTCTAATCTATAAATGTCTTAAATAAGACATAAATAATTTAATTTATTAGCCTAATTAATATAGATTAGAAGAAAATAAGATTTTATATCTTGTTCTTTTAATAATATATTATGTTAGTCACTGCTGTAAATTCTTCTAAAATTTCCCTTAATATAGCTTTAACTGTTTTGTCTTGTCGTCTAGTCCTGCTTGTCTAGTCTTGTCTGTCTTTCTATTTCTATTGCGAGCAAGCACATTAGAAACGGTAGAACACCAGGCCCCGCCGGTGTACCACCTGAGGTAGTGAAGATAACAGCTGCACATCAATCCGAATTCGTCCTGAAAGTCATGAACAACTTGCTAACCGCCGGAAACTTTCCAACTAGATGGAAGCGTGCGAAGCTCGCCCTCATCAGGAAGGGGGATAAACCAATAGATGATCCCACATCCTACAGGCCTATCTGCTTACTCGACGTATGTGGGAAGCTGTTAGAACAACTTTTACAAACGAGATTAAAGGAAGAGCTCCAGACAGGAGTCGGATTGTCAAAGCACCAGTATGGGTTCAGGGAAGGACGATCCACCATCACGGCTCTAAAAGCTGTACTGGAAATCGCAGAACAGGCCAACAGTGGGTCCCAGAGAACCAAGCAAATGTGTGCTCTCCTAACATTCGATGTTAGAAATGCGTTTAACAGTGCATGGTAGAAGCATATTATAGACTGTTTAACAACTAGAGGCATATCCCCTTATCTCTAGCAGATGCTGCGAAGCTACCTCAGTGGGAGAAGCATCATACTGCAAGGAGATCGACGGACTGAAGAGAGAAAAATTAGTAGTGGTGTTCCACAGGGTTCGATATTGGGACCCACTTTGTGGAACATACTATACGACGGAATTCTGACATTGAAGCTTCCAGTGGGGGCTACTATAATCGGCTTGGCAGATGATATAGCACTGGTCGCCAGAGCCACGACAGAACAAGAGCTGATGCAAAAAGCAAACCATATGTAACATCCCTAATCAGTGCGTGGTTGAAAGACAAAAACCAAAAGAGTCTAGCACCAGAAAAAACTGAAGCTGTCTGTCCTCCTCACGGGACTGAGACAACTTTACCCCATATTATTTATAAAGTGGGAGAGGCAATAATAAGACCAAAAGAGACCATCAAGTACCTTGGAATAACCATCGACAAAAGGCTTTCGTTTGCTGCACACATAACCGAAGCAGCAGCAAGGGGTTTAAGAACACTGGCAGGCATACAACAACTCATGCCAAATCTGGGAGGGCCAAAGAGTAGTTCGCGGAGAATTCTCCGCTCTGTAGTGCAGACTACCATGCTGTACGGTGCCCCTATATGGGCCTCTGCACTAAAAAAAGAAATTAACCTGCAGAAGCTCGCACAAGTTCAGCGAAAAATGGCACTACGTGTAAATGGCACTACGTGTGTTTACACTAAACGTGTAAACTTTCTGTAAGTTCTGTAAAAAAAACAGAGCTTACAGAACAGTTTCAGGAGTGGCCGCGCAGGTTATTTCAGGTATCCCCCCAATAGACCTGATAGTAAACGAGAGGAAAAGAGTGTATGAGCCAGAGGGCGACAAACAAAGTAAACGACTAGCCAGACAAGAACTCCTCGAGAAGTGGCAAGAAAGGTAGCAGTTAAACGAACGAGGAGAGTGGACGAGACCGTTAATCCCGGACATACTTCCCTGGATCACCAGAAAACACGGGGAAATTAGCTACCATCTAGCCCAGTTCCTCTCCGGCCACGGATGTTTCCAGGACTATCTGCACAACATTGGCAAGGCATCTGACGACCTGTGTGCATACTGCGGGGAGACGGACAGCGTGATCCACACGATATTCGATTGCTGGAGGTGGGAAACAGACAGAGAAGAATCGGAAAAAAAACTGAGAGAATCAATCCATCCGAGAACTATAATCGAAAGTATGTTGAAAGATGAGTCACGGTGGAGGAACATCCAAGGGCTGATTCATAAAATAATGAGCGAGAAGGAGGCCGATGAGATGAAATTGAGGAACAAAGTAAAGTAGATTAAATTTAAGCCATCCGTCACCCTTAGGTTGTGTACGGATGCGTTCCAGGGGGGGGGGGACCTTCCCTGGTTAGGTTAAGTTACCGCCAGCTACGCCTCCCCCCAAGAAAATAAGTCTTGTCTGTCTAGTCTTGTCTGTCTAGTCTTGTCTGTCTAGTCTTGTCTGTCTAGTCTTGTCTGTCTAGTCTTGTCTGTCTAGTCTTGTCTGTCTAGTCTTGTCTGTCTAGTCTTGTCTGTCTAGTCTTGTCTGTCTAGTCTTGTCTGTCTAGTCTTGTCTGTCTAGTCTTGTCTGTCTAGTCTTGTCTGTCTAGTCTTGTCTGTCTAGTCTTGTCTGTCTAGTCTGTCTAGTCTTGTCAGTCTAGTCTTGTCTGTCTAGTCTTGTCTGTCTAGTCTTGTCTGTCTAGTCTTGTCTGTCTAGTCTTGTCTGTCTAGTCTTGTCTGTCTAGTCTTGTCTGTCTAGTCTTGTCTGTCTAGTCTTGTCTGTCTAGTCTTGTCTGTCTAGTCTTGTCTGTCTAGTCTTGTCTGTCTAGTCTTGTCTGTCTAGTCTTGTCTGTCTAGTCTTGTCTGTCTAGTCTTGTCTGTCTAGTCTTGTCTGTCTAGTCTTGTCTGTCTAGTCTTGTCTGTCTAGTCTTGTCTGTCTAGTCTTGTCTGTCTAGTCTTGTCTGTCTAGTCTTGTCTGTCTAGTCTTGTCTGTCTAGTCTTGTCTGTCTAGTCTTGTCTGTCTAGTCTTGTCTGTCTAGTCTTGTCAGTCTAGTCTTGTCTGTCTAGTCTTGTCTGTCTAGTCTTGTCTGTCTAGTCTTGTCTGTCTAGTCTTGTCTGTCTAGTCTTGTCTGTCTAGTCTTGTCTGTCTAGTCTTGTCTGTCTAGTCTTGTCTGTCTAGTCTTGTCTGTCTAGTCTTGTCTGTCTAGTCTTGTCTGTCTAGTCTTGTCTGTCTAGTCTTGTCTGTCTAGTCTTGTCTGTCTAGTCTTGTCTGTCTAGTCTTGTCTGTCTAGTCTTGTCTGTCTAGTCTTGTCTGTCTAGTCTTGTCTGTCTAGTCTTGTCTGTCTAGTCTTGTCTGTCTAGTCTTGTCTGTCTAGTCTTGTCTGTCTAGTCTTGTCTGTATAGTCTTGTCTGTCTAGTCTTGTCTGTCTAGTCTTGTCTGTCTAGTCTTGTCTGTCTAGTCTTGTCTGTCTAGTCTTGTCTGTCTAGTCTTGTCAGTCTAGTCTTGTCTGTCTAGTCTTGTCTGTCTAGTCTTGTCTGTCTAGTCTTGTCTGTCTAGTCTTGTCTGTCTAGTCTTGTCTGTCTAGTCTTGTCTGTCTAGTCTTGTCTGTCTAGTCTTGTCTGTCTAGTCTTGTCTGTCTAGTCTTGTCTGTCTAGTCTTGTCTGTCTAGCCTTGTGTGTCTAGTCCTGTCTGTCTAGTCTTGTCTGTCTAGTCTTGTTTGTCTAGTCTTATCTGTCTAGTCTTGTCCGTCCAGTCTTGTCCGTCTAGTCTCATCTGTGTAGCCTTGTCTGTCTAGTCTTATCCGTCTAGTCTTGTCTGTCTAGTTTTGTCTGTCTAGTCTTGTCTGTCAAGTCTTGTCTGTCTAGTCTTGTCTGTCTAGTCTTGTCTATCTAGTCTTGTTTGTCTAGTCTTATCTGTCTAGTCTTGTCCGTCCAGTCTTGTCCGTCTAGTCTCATCTGTGTAGCCTTGTCTGTCTAGTCTTATCCGTCTAGTCTTGCCTGTCTAGTTTTGTCTGTCTAGTCTTGTTTGTCTAGTCTTGTCTGTCTAGTCTTGTCTGTCTAGTCCTGTCTGTCTAGTCTTGTCTGTATAAGTCTTGTCTGCACCGCCTTATCTCTCTAGCCTTGTCTGTCTAGTCTTGTCTTTTTAGTCTCGTCTCTTCTGTTTAGTCTTTTCTGTCTAGTCTTGTCTGTCTAATATTGTCTGTATAATCTTATCTGTTTTCTCATCTCTTGTTTTTTAAGTCTGTGTAGTTTTGTCTACGTAATTTTGTCTCTTAAGACCACCAAAAGTTCCTTTAGACTTGTCTATTTACTTTTATCTGTGTTCATTTCCATAATCTGACTTGTTCTGTATAATTAATGTAATTAAAATATTTACTTTGATTTTTGTTCAATTTGATAAAGAAACTTTTGTTTAATCGAAGAACAATGGATTTTGGAGAATGTGTGTTTCTTTTTGTGGAAGTCCAAAGTGTGGATGTAGTTCGCGGCTAGTGGCGTTGTTATCGTCTTGTGTTTTGTCTCCTGGTATCAGTGGTAACCAGCGGAGGGGGAACTGTATAAAGGGCAGTTAGAGGGTGGCCGTCGTCAGTCTAGTGCACCATGGCCAGACTAAGCCCTATGAAAGCGGGCTTGGCCCTGTTTGTGATTTGTCTTACTCTGGAGCACGTTGCATCAAGCGGTATGTAGAAGAAATTTATTTTTTTAATTATTTTGTTTGAAATTCAAGAGCATATATATATTTTTTGTATTGAATTGTGAATATTTTGGCAACCAATTCGAAAATGATTATGTATCAATTTTTTTTGTTTTTCGATGAAAATTAAATTATTTGTGGATTTAACTATCTTGAATGTTAATATTTGTGTTTTGCTTTGTTAATTCTTAATTTACTTCAAGACGAGGAATAATTTATATTTCATCCAAGTAGTTTCGGCTTTATTAAATTTAAATTAAAAAATTAGCCATCTTCAGGAAATATATAATATGAACAGTTAATTTTCATTTCAAATATTAACTGTTCATATTATATCGTTGGTCCAGATGAACAGGGTATTAACACAAAAAAGCAGGAGAGCGATTTGAAATTTTCAAATCAATATATTTCCGTTTCTGTAAATAATTGGTTAACTTATAATATCTTTTAAACTAACTTTATTGATAACGTTTTTGTTCACTTCATGACTTTATCAATTTTGCTATTACTGAGAAAAAATAGAAATTCTACAGGCAAGAACGTAATGAGTTAATATCCTGTTCATCCAAACGAACGATATATTCTTATAAATTTAATAAAGCCGAAACAACTTGGAAGAAATATAAATTATTCCTTTTCTTCAAGTAAATTAAGAATTAACAAAGCAAAACACAAAAATTAAATTAGATAGTTTTATAATTATGAAGTTCCACATAATAAAGGCTGAAACCATTCAAGAATTTAGATAGTTTTATTTTGAATCTGGAATCTTTTATATGCGTTTCTGGTATAAATCAAAATTTAGAAATAAACTGCGTAAAATTGAATTGAATTATATATTTTTTTCTATTTTACGTCTGTAATGGACTCATAACAGCACTCATGCGTGCGGTTATTTCTCACCGAGTGCGATACAATTTTCTCAATATGTATAGGCGATTTTTTTATTTAGAAATGGCATAAAAGGGCGCAAAATAGAAAAAATTCTATAAAAAACTCGTTTGTAAGGCGTTTTTCAGCACTTGTCCAAACTTGGACGCGCGCTGTAAAATCGCGCTTCTGAACTCATCCTTTAATATACTATTGTAACATTCCTACGTTTTGTTTAAGTTTAGTTTAAATTTTTTTGTTTGAAACTTGAATTTCCGAAAGAAACCTTTTATAAATTTTGAGAGCAATTTACATCCTTTTTGTCAATATTCAATTTACAAATTTGAGTTATGGATCGATTCAACTTTTTGTACAAAATTTTTTCGATTTTTTTTTTTTTTTTTTGAAAATGAATTTCGCAAACCTTGATATATAAAGCAAAATGGACAGAACTAAACGTTTAAAACTAAATGGACAAAATTCTAGTCTTGACCATGATCACAAATTCAACAAACCTTTGGATTCACAAACCTTGATCTGAAAAACAAAATGGACTAAATGGAGAAAATTGAGTTGGGCAAATCTTGATAGACAAAATTATTTATTTTATAAATAATTAATAAATAAGTACTTCACAACAATTAATATATTTTTTTTTTTTTTAATTAATTTCATCACAACAATTAATTAATCTTTCTAGTAAATTCCTCTACTCAACCAGAAGCATTGTATCTTAATAGATTCATTTGAATAAATAATATAATTAAGTATTATTAAATCATTATAATTAAAAAAGTAATTAAACGTTTTATAGAAAAGTGTTTTGCTCGCGTGCCACTAAAAATTTTGTGTCAGCTGTGACACGCGTGCCATAGGTTTGCCACCACTGCACTAGTGCAATAAAAGTATCCTTGGTAACGCATCAAAATAACTCACTTACGGTCTCCGTAAACATCTTTAGGGTGCTCTGGGCACCCGAAATGTTGACAATTATGATATTTAAAGTCTCGCTGATATTCTTCTTTACTCGCCATTCACAAACATTTTTATAAATAGAATTGAAACTAGGAAATTATCACTTAGATATCTTCAAATCTGTCAGTAGCTGGAATTACACGGATATCTTCTGTTACTCTTTGGCACACCTCGCTCTAGATAATTCAGATTTGAAGATATCGTAGTGATAATCTTCTACTTTCAATTTGGTTCAAACCATGCCATCTCATTTTAAACATTGTTATAAATGTTTTTATAGAATTCTCTTGATTTATGCGGCAGTAATCTTTCCACAATTGCGACACCATCTAATAAGAACTCTTCTGATATATCCATTTTTAAATAATAAAACACAAATTAATTAAACATAACTTATTAACAACATTTTGACGTACGAATCAACAATTTTATCGTTATCATGACAATAAAACAATGATGGCCGGACGACTTTCCGCTCGTAAACAAAATCACAGAAAATGGAAATTTGCTTTGAAATTATTTTTTTTGGTGATTCAATGATTTATCTTGACATAAAAATATGACATGTTTATGCAATGTCAAAAATATTATCATTTCAGTAGAAATTTTAGATTTTTTTCTGATTCATTCGTTCTAAAGATGTACTAGAAAATAGTTGCTTGAAATAGTTAATTATTACACTCGCGGATAAAATTACGGTTTAACTCGCGGATTTAACGATCCGCTCGTTAAACCTTAATTTTATCCACTTATAAATATAAATAACTATTAATAAATTAACACTTAATAATAAATAACTATTTCAAGCAACTACTTTCTAGAACATTTTTAGAACGAATGAGTCGGAAAAAATTCTAAAATGTTTACTGAAATGACAATATTTTTAACATTTCATAAACATGCATATTCAAAAGTCGTACGGCCATCATTCTTTTATTGCCATGACAACGATGAAATTGTTGATTCGAACGTCTGAAATGACAACAAAATCGTTCGAATTCTGAAATGACAAAAAAATGTTTAAAAACTACAAACGTTTACTGAAATGACAATGTTTTTGACATATCATATGCATGTCATATTTTTATGTCAAAATGAATTTTTTATTAAACTTCTCTTTTGATTCAAAACATTAAATTGAAAGCAGATTCAAAAGTCGTACGGCCGTCATTGTTTTATTGCCATGAAAACGTCAACATTTTTGATTCGAACGTCTAAAATGACAAAAAAAAATCGTTCCAAGTCTGAAATGACAAAAAAATGTTTAAAAATGACAAATATTTACTGAAATGACAATATTTTTGACATTTCATAAACATGTCATATTTTTATGTCAAAATGAAACTTTTATTAAACTTTGCTTTTGATTCAAAAAATTAAATTCAAAGCAGATTCAAAAGTGGTACGGCCATCACTGTTTTATTGCCATGACAACGATAAAATTGTTGATTCGAACGTCTGAAATGAAAAAAATCGTTCGAATTTGACAAAATGAAATGACAAAAAAATGTTTAAAAATGACAAATGTTTACTGAAATGACAATATTTTTGAGATTTCATATGCATGTCATATTTTTATGTCAAAATGAAACTTTTATTAAACTTCGCTTTTGATTCAAAAAATTAAATTCAAAGCAGATTCAAAAGTCGTACGGCCATCATTGTTTTATTGCCATGACAACGATAAAATTGTTGATTCG
Source organism: Phosphuga atrata (assembly GCA_944588485.1). Taxonomy (NCBI): domain Eukaryota; kingdom Metazoa; phylum Arthropoda; class Insecta; order Coleoptera; family Silphidae; genus Phosphuga; species Phosphuga atrata. Next base: position 53,093,735 of record OX155904.1, read on the forward strand.
ATCGTCTGTAATGACAAAAAATCGTTCGAATTCTGAAATGACAAAAAAATGTTTAAAAACTACAAACGTTTACTGAAATGACAATATTTTTGACATATCATATGCATGTCATATTTTTATGTCAAAATGATTTTTTTATTAAACTTCTCTTTTGATTCAAAACATTAAATTCAAAGCAGATTCAAAAGTCGTACGGCCGTCATTGTTTTATTGCCATGAAAACGTCAACATTTTTGATTCGAACGTCTAAAATGACAAAAAAAAAATCGTTCCAAGTCTGAAATGACAAAAAAATGTTTAAAAATGACAAATATTTACTGAAATGACAAAATTTTTGACATTTTATAAACATGTCATATTTTTATGTCAAAATGAAACTTTTATTAAACTTTGCTTTTGATTCAAAAAATTAAATTCAAAGCAGATTCAAAAGTCGTACGGCCATCATTGTTTTATTGCCATGACAACGATAAAATTGTTGATTCGAACGTCTGAAATGACAAAAAAATCGTTCGAATTTGACAAAATGAAATGACAAAAAAATGTTTAAAAACGACAAATGTTTACTGAAATGACAATATTTTTGACATTTCATAAACATGTCATATTTTTATGTCAAAACTTACATTACAAGGAACTAAATTTTATCAAATATTTGTTCTATCGATTTTATTATAATTTTTAATTTATTAAAACTATAAAAAAATTTAAATATTTCTCTCTTTTTCAATTAAAATGTTTAATATTAAGACGCAAATTTGTTGGATAATTTCGCAGAAATTATATATTAACAAGTTTTACTTTGAAGTGATGGAAAATAAAGAATTATTCACTTAATTTAAATAGAAAGAAATGATCTTAAAAACGAAGTTATTTGTCTAGTGGTGCTAGTGACAATGCTAGTGAGCAAATGAAATTGGATTGGGACTAGTAATAACATGCAAATGTCTGTCGTATAATTCAATATGATATTATAATTATTAGTAATTCAATATGGGATTTGTTCATAGTCTTACACGGGGGCTCTGTCAACTCGTCATCACCGATATGGCTCAAATTTACAGTATATGTAGGGTTTGACTATAAATGAAAGTGACGCAAGCGGGAGGGCCAGATGGCCATTTTAACGCTGACCGGTAAGTTACCGACAACTCATAAGCCCGCTATGTTAGCATAAATTTCAATGGCCGGTTGCAGCGCAGCGGTAAGAACTCGGGTTCATAGTACGAGGATCGCTGGTTCGATTCCCCGTTGGGACGCTTTTTTTTATTTTTAAATTTTAAAAATGTCTTTCTTTTATTATTATTATTACGAATATATACTTTATTATTATTACGAATATATACTTTGTTTAACTTTTTAATTGTAATTATCAATTTGTCAATTTAATTATTTTATTAGTAAAAAAGAAGCGTCCCCACGAGGAATCGAACCAGCAATCCTCGTATTATGAAATTGAGCTCTTACTGCTGCGCTGACCGGCCATTGAAATTTATGCTAACATAGCGGGCTTATGAGTTGTCGGTAACTTACTGTTCGGCGTAAAAATGGCTATCTGGCCCTCCCGCTTACGTAACTTTCATTTATAGTCAAGCTCTACATATACTGTAAATTTGGGCCAAATCGGTGATGACGAGTTGACAGGGCCCTCTTGTTAATAAGACTTAAATTGTAGAGCTACGAACAGGTTGAACATATTTATATATTCAAGCTATATTTCGCCTTTAATAAGTGTCAAATTATTTTTTAAATTTTCTTAAATCACCAAAAATCAATTCAATGTCAATTTTGACAATTTGTGTTTTCACATTTGAATGCAAATGACAAGATACCTAATTTTTTATTGAGAACATTAGAAAAACTTTGATTTTGTTTTGGGAATGTTTCAATAACTATACGTTGCCAATTTTTGAGTAAGTTGAGACCAAGATGAGACCATTACTGCGTGGAAACCTATAATTACACTGTGTCAATTGATTAATTTAATATGTTTTAAGCACACTTGAAATTTCATTTTCAGGCCAATGAGGCTTGAAAATGACCTTCAAACCTCAAACCATTGAACAGTCAAACCTCGAGTCGTGGATAAGTCGTCCAAATTTATATAATTGCGAATAACAAGTTATATAATATTTTTATGTATTATAAGTGTGATTAAAACGTAGTGAATTTATCAATGCATTATTTACGCATTTAATTACGCTACGTTTTTACTCACATTGCATTATTTACGCATTTAAATATTTACGCAGAATATATTACAATTTTATTTAACAAAAGTACAAAAATAAAGTATCTTTAAAATTTAGCTTTCCATAAATAGTTTTAAAAAAATCATTATAAATAATATTGCATAGAGCTTTTTACGGTTAGTTAAGCGCATGCGCATCCGCCAAGTTAGAAAGGCGGGAATTTGAAGTTTAGGGCACATATTTAGTTATACTTCAAAAAGTTCGGCCACTTTTTGACGTGGCGGAAATTGACACACGCGTACAAAAAATAAGAACTATGAAATAGTCTTCTTCTTCTCGCGGATGGGTCACTTGAATCAACGCGGATGGGTCACTTGAATGGGACCACGCGGAATCAACGTATGCCGAGCCTTCCTCCTTGCCCAATAGCTTTTCATCTTAATGGATTGTTGTACTTTCTGTTCCTCTATGAAATAGTATATTTTACAGCAAGAGATGGCGTTTTTTTGTGAGATGGGAGTTTGCTCACGGCACCAGCGAGTTAGCAATCACACCGAACCAAAAAAAAAACACTTTCATCTCGAGTAGTAAATGCAATTTTTTTCTACTGATTTCGGTTGTAGAATCCATAATTCGACTTTAATAAATCCAATTCGAAGCGAACTGTCAGAACTGTCAATAAAAATTTAATTGTTGGTTTGGTCGTTTCCATGGTAACATATTGCATTCTCATAGAAAGTGATACTGTTCAAGTCAAATGTCCTAATTTTATTTCGGTTTTTTAAATAGTTTCAGGCTCGTTTTACGTTTGTACATAAAATATTTCATTGAAATTGATGTAATTAATAAGAAAGTCCATGCAAATTTGGTTAGTTTACTGTTTTAATCGGGAAAATCATAAATTTAAAAAGCTCATTTTCTTTTCGTCGTTAGATGTGAAAATATATCTAGAATGAAAAAATGTCACTTTCATGTAGGGTCGTGGAATATAAGCCGTGAATATAAGCCATGAAATGTAAGCCGTGGAACAAATGCCATTTTCACATGTATCAGTGGAAAAAGGTCTATTAAAACATTTCATTACAAAAATTCTAGAATCTAAAATACTCTTTCGACATTTAATATACGCATGCAAAAAAATCGCAATTGATACTAAATTTTTATCAAGAACCTTATCTTGCCTTGGTCTCTATTAAAAATATGTTTCTTAATTTTTTTGTTTAAATATGTCTTATCCAGCACTTTCTTGCAATAATAAACAAGCAAAAAAAAACGCGATGCAAAAATAAAAATCATCGGTGATAACCGCAATTAATTCGCATTATCTGGATATCCTTGTGAAATACTCTGCTCGACCTCCTTGAACTTGCATCCAGCACTAATCTCTTAATGCCACAAAAAAATTCCATTAGCTCTTCGTTTAGTAAACATTATTTGTTTTAAATAATCATTTGTTCAAATACGATTAGTGTTTAATTCCGTAAATATTTGAGCCTAATCGAACTAATATGCTTTTAATAGCTGTATTATTTAACTAAGAAAATTTTATTGGTTGCATTTGTTTAAAATTATTCGCAACATTTTTGATGTCGGAAATATTTTGCAATTTTTGTTTGTTTTTTGGTTTTCTTGCAATAACAAATGCAAATATCAGAATAATTTTATAATAGTTTATCATACAAGTGTGTAAATAAGTGCTTTTGTGCATGAGTTGCGAAGTTTAAAGCACGAGTCGAAGGCAGCGGGTGCCTAATCGTAATGAGTGAATTATCATTTTTAATATCGGGATTTGAAAATATTTAACGATTTTTGTTCGTTTTTTTGCTTTTCCTGCAATAACAACAAATTCAAATATTAGAATAATTTTATAATAGTAGTTTATGACACAAGTGTGTGAATAAGGGCTTTTGTGCATGAGTTGCGAAGTTTAAAGCACGAGCCGAAGGCAGCGGGTGCCTTATTCGTAGTGAGTGAATAACCATTTTTAATATCGGGATTTGAAAATATTTAACGATTTTTGTTCGTTTTTTTGCTTTTCCTGTAATAACAACAAATTCAAATATTAGAATAATTTTATAATAGTAGTTTATGACACAAGTGTGTGAATAAGGGCTTTTGTGCATGAGTTGCGAAATTTAAAGCACGAGCCGGAGGCGGCGGGTGCCTTAGTCGCAATGAGTGAATAACCATTTTCAATGTCGGGATTTTAAAATATTTTCCGATTTTTGAACGTTTTTTTGGTTTTTCTGCAATAACAACAAATGCAAATATTAGAATAATATTATAATACTAGTTTATGATAGAAGTGTGTGAAGAAGGGCTTTTGTGCATGAGTTGCGAAGTTTAAAATAATTTAAAAGTTTAAAGGAATAACTTTCCCACCTCATGCACAAAAGCCCTTTTTCACACACATGTGTCATATATTATTTTATTATTATTTATTACAAAAAAATGTTTCTTACCGATAATATTGAAAATATTTCAATTTTGACAGACAACATACTTCAAATCACTGACACAATAAGGTTAGAAAAGTTGAGCTCCTCCGTGGAAAAAATGAATAACTAGTAGAAACGCACAGTGACGAGAACACTGTTTGGTCGTTGTCGATGTATTCCAGGTTAACCTAGATGTAATCTAGATTAGGTTAAGGTTAGGTTGAGTTATATTAGAGCCAGATAAATCGAGACTTCTTGATTCAATATAAGAAAAATTAATTCAATTTTATTATACGCCAGAAAAATTATTATGTTTTTTATTTGGTCACGCGACTTTTTGCCATAGTTACAATAAACAAATCATTTAATAATGAAACTCCATTTGATTTACATTAGACTTTTACGCAAGATTTAGATACTTTTACTCAAGATTAAAATAATGGCATCCTTCACATACAATATTGGCTTTTGTTTATTAATGTGTCCATTTTGACGTGCGAGTATATAAAGAATATTTTTTGAAAATGCCTCACAAAAGATATTTGTCTAAAATTGTCTACAAATCAAATACAATCAAAAAGTATTTATTTTGGTATATACGCAGTAGCGTCGCTAGCGTCGGTCAATCGGGCGAGTGCCCGGGGCCCACGGACTAGGAGGGCCCCACAGTGGCTGCAGATCGATTCTGAGACGACTGACGTGTGGCGTTTCGCGAATTTCACATGGGGGACCGCACCACGTGGGTTTTTAAAAGGCTCAAATTTGATATTTTTATGCAGCCGGAGGCGGCAGATATTGGGTATTTTAACCGCGCGTCTTTGATGACTTAACTGTAAATGTCCGTCCGCACGTTGCGCATCCCCAAGTTTCGTCCTCCGTCCTGCCGCGCCCCTACGGGGATCCAAAACCCAGCCTAAAATCGTGGTTTTTGCGGAAACGGCCCGACCCGGAACGGAAGGTGCAAAACAGGAATGTACATTTTTCCGGTGTAGAACCGAGATCCCGTCGAGCGGTGCCGTTTTCGCGACTCAACTCCCCCAGGTTCGAACGCACCAGACCGAAAACTAAAATCACGATATTTTACTTTCGAGGCGCATTTTTTGTCGGATTTCATTTTTTTTTCTTCTCCGGATCCTCTAGCCGCCGTTGTGCCACGTTCTTAGAGCTCTCGCTCGTCGTCCTGCGACGTCTTGTTCACCTGGTGCAAGAGCAAATATTTTTTTTTTGCCGATTTTGCAATCTCTTCCACGGACACCCAGGATTTATATGATGGGCTCCAAGTCGCCGATTGGGTTGGTTCTCAGAACACTCGCGCTCAACCATTCCGGCAAGAATTTTTAAACTGCGACGACTTTTTGCGAATCTGCGGCAGTTTGAAGAGAAAAATGCGCAAAAAGTGAGAAAAACCAGAGGCGTTTTGCGGGGGTACATAGAACTTCGGAACCAATTGACGGATCGGAACCGGACCGGTGCCGTTCGATCGGCCATAGAACCTTTTAGTTTGTTTGGGAGTTTAATCCCGATTGCGCCGAAGATGGCGTCGCGACGCTATAAAAACGACGTTTTTTTGGACATCCAGGAAAACTTCCACGGAACCACGAACTTGAGCTCTGCTGGAACGGTTTCGCGCGATTCCCGCAGGGAATCGAACGTTTAATCTTATACTGCAAGCGGCATCGCGCTGCGTCGTTTGCAACCGTCGCGACGCCCGCCCAAACTCGCCGTATTTTATTTACTGGGGGCCCCACCTCAATATATATGCCCGGGGCCTCCAAATCCAAACGACGGCGCTGTATATACATATATCTATAAGATTCGACGTAAAAATTTGTGTTGAAGAAATGAAATGAAGCAAAAAATTGTACAGAAAAAAGAAAGAAAGAAACAAAAGGAAAAACTAACCAAAACATTTAGTTGAAACTGAAACAAATAAATCCTAAGTATTAATTGTCTAGTCTTATTAATTTCAAAGACGAACTTTTTTAAAATATGTCAAATATTTGATTGTGTATGTGCCAAATATTTGATTGTTTTAGAAAACAAGATTTTGGTAAAGTTTAACTATATTTTAACAATATCCGACTGTTTTGGTTGCCTGAAGAATATTTTTATTACTCATGTGTCAAAAGTACTATCTTGGCGCACGTTTTTTAGTGCGAGAAATGCCATTGTTGGTTGTATTTACCACATAACATGTGTAACGCACGCAAATATTCAATATCGCTAAGTTACAAAAAAAAATAGCTAAGCTTCAATCAAGATCTCGATGAAAACGAACTTTTTTCAAATATTGTCAAATATTCGATTGTTTTAGAAAACAAGATTTTGGTAAAGTTTAACTATATTTTAACAATATTCGACTGTTTTGGTGGCCTGAAAAATATTTTTATTACTCATGCGTCAAAACTACTATCTTGGCGCACGTTTTTTAGTGCAAGAAATGCCATTTTTGGTTGTATTTACCACATAACTTGTGTAACGCACGCAAATATTCAATATCGCTAAGTTACAAAAAAAAATCGCTAAGTTACAATCAAGATCTCGATAAAAACGAACTTTTTTCAAATATTGTCAAATATTCGATTGTTTTAGAAAACAAGATTTTGGTAAAGTTTAACTATATTTTAACAATATCCGACTGTTTTGGTTGCCTGAAGAATATTTTTATTACTCATGTGTCAAAAGTACTATCTTGGCGCACGTTTTTTAGTGCGAGAAATGCCATTTTTGGTTGTATTTACCACATAACTTGGGTAACGCAAGCAAATATTCAATATCGCTAAGTTACAAAAAAAAACAATTAAATAAATAAAATAAACACAATCAAGATCTCGATAAAGACGAACTTTTTTCAAATATTGTCAAATATTCGATTGTTATAGAAAACAAGATTTTGGTAAAGTTTGATTATATTTTAAAAATATCCGACTGTTTTTGAATTTTCTGCATTAAAAGTACTATCTTGGCGCACGGTTTTTAGTGCGAGAAATGCCATTTTTGGTTGTATTTACCACATAACTTGGGTAACGCACGCAAATATTCAATATCGATAAGTTACAAAAAAAAAATTCAATTAAATAAATACAATAAACACAATCAAGATCTCAATATTAAAAAAGTGAAATTTTAAAAGTGAAAGAATATTAAAAAAGTGAAAAGAAAAAAATAGAAACGTGAAAGTGACAGAAAAATATTTTCTGTGACACAAAGTGAAAGAAAGATTTCTTTCCTTCCAATATTAAAATAAAAAAAAAAACGTTTTAAAATGAGTGTAAATTCTATCTATGGTGATACCGATACGAGACTGATGAGAGTTCTTATGACGAATCCACACCATCGGATACAATTGAAAAAGCAAATTCTCCATTTTTGGTTCTATTTTTTTTGAATGACCCCTGGATCCTAAACTTGGATCCTGAACGAATGTAACCAATTGAGAACTTACCGCCCTAGTTGCAAAATATACTATTGAAACACTTTTGCCAAAATGTAAATACTGTCAGTTGAAAATAGTTGACAGATAAATTTTGGACAAAATTACAAACTATTAATTAAATTTGGCATAATGTGAAGATTTTGATACAATAATGATTTTGTCACTAATAATGAACCAAATATTTCCAACCCTTTTAAAATTTTTAAAAACAAAAAATTTTACTTTTTTTCAAAAAGAAATTTGTATATGAAATTTTTAAAGAAATTGAAAAGATTTGACAAACAATTTTGTACATGTTTTGCAAACAATTTTGAATTAATTTTGGAACAAATTTTAAGATTTTGATTAAATTTTAGAAACATTTTTTTAATATTCTGCAATTTGAAAACGTGATCTTTAACATATTTTGAAAATGTTTGAGAAGTGTGATAATTCAATAAATAATATTTGAAAAATTATTAAATTTAATTAGAAAAATTATAAGTGACATTGACAAAGATTAAGTGACAATGACATTGACATTTGATATATATTATAAATTTTGGACGCAATTTAGACATTTTGACATTTTTTAACTATTCATGAAATTTGACATTGATGTTTGACAATTTGACAAGATGAAATTTGACAATTTGAATGTTTATGATTTTGAAAATATTTGACATAATTTTTTTAGATTTTAGATGTTGTCAAGATTTGCACAAACTTTCGAAAATCTTTCACAAGATTCTAAAACTTCTAAAAATGATCAAAATTTGGGTATTTTTTTTAAATTTTATTTTGTTTTTTAAAATCTGTCAAGATTTTGAAAATATATTTTATGATATTTCACAAGATTTTGTATTTTTTTTTAAACATTTACCAAATGTTTCACAGGAATTGATGAGATTTTCTTATTCGATTAACTTATTTTGTTTTTAAGACTAAAATTTGATTGGTTCATTTAAACAATTTAGACATTTGACAAGATCGATAAAATATTTGGTAATATAATATTGGTGACACTATGCTAATATTATAGAGCTACGAACAGATAGATGAAGAACAGATTGATAAAATATTTGGTAATATAATATTGGTGACACCATGCTAATATTATAGAGCTACGAACAGGAAAATTAAAAACAGATTGATAAAATATTTGGTAATATAATATTGGTGAAACCATGCTAATATTATAGAGCTACAAAAGGGTAGATAATGAACAAATTGATAAAATATTTGGTAATATAATATTGCTGAAACCATACTGATTATAGATAATGATATAAACTTATTACAAGTGAAATATATTCTGAATATATAACTATATTCCACCTGTTCGTAGCTCTATAATATTAAGTCTTACTAAGACTACAAAACAAATCTCATGTTGAAACAACTATTTGCTAATACCACGCAGAATATACAATTATACCAAAAGATATTTGCATGTTATCACTAGCTTCAGTCCACTTTTGTGGCACTAAACGAGTACTACATAAATAATATTGTTTTTAAGATCACATCTTTCTAACTTAAGTGAATAGCCATCTGCAGTCACATTTCGAGATTTATCTTTGCTGTTTAGAATTATAAACTGGAATACACTTACTTGAACACCTCGTGCATGACTGGCGAGGTTGACGTTTGTGGAGAAAAACATGAACTTACTTCCCTTTCTGATACCACGCACGATGTTGAATTATACAACAGATATTTGCATGTTATTGCTAGGTCCAGTCCACTTTCGTGGCACTACACGAGTACTACATAAATAACATTGTTTTTAAGATCACATCTTTCTATTTAACTTAAGTGAATAGCCATGTGCAGACGCATTTTGAGATTTATCTTTGCTGTTTATAATGATAAATTGGAATACACTTACTTGAACACCTCGTACATGACTGGCGAAGTTAGTTTTTAATTTGTCGTTTGTGGAGAAAAACATGAATTTAACAGGTTATTGATTTAAACGATAAATTAGTATTGGTGAAACTATACCAATTATAGATAAAAATATTAAGGGCGAAATATATTCAACCTGTTCGTAGCTCTATAATATTAAGTCTTATTAAAACAAATCTCATGTTGAAACAACTACTTCACTTTCTGATACCACGCAGGGTATTGAATTATACAACAGATATTTTCGTGTTATTACTAGGTCCAGTCCACTTTTGTGGCACTAAACGAGTACTAAATAAATAACATTGTTTTTAAGATCACATCTTTCTATTTAACTTAAGTAAATAGCCATCTGCAGTCGCAATTCTAGATTTATCTTTGCTGTTTAGAATTATAAACTGGAATACACTTACTTGAACACCTCGTGCATGACTGGCGAGGTTACTTCCCATGAACTTACTTCCCTTTCTGATACCACGCAGGATGTTGAATTATACAACAGATATTTGCATGTTATTACTAGGTCCAGTCCACTTTCGTGGCACTACACGAGTACTACATAACTAACATTGTTTTTAAGATCACATCTTTCTATTTAACTTAAGTGAATAGCCATGTGCAGACGCATTTTGAGATTTATCTTTGCTGTTTATAATGATAAATTGGAATACACTTACTTGAACACCGCGAGGTTAGGTTTTAATTTGACGTTTGTGGAGAAAACATGAAATAACAGGTTATTGATTTAAACGATAATTTAGTATTGGTAAAACCATACTAATTATAGATAAAAATATGAACTTATAAAGGCGAAATATATTCAACCTGTTCGTAGCTCTATAATATTAAGTCTTATTAAAACGAATCTCATGTTGAAACAACTACTTCCCTTTCTGATACCATGCAGGGTATTGAATTATACAACAGATATTAGCATGTTGTTACTAATCACGGTCCACTTTCGTGGCACTAAACTAGTATTAGATGAATAAGATTATTTTTAAAATCATATCTTTGTATTTAACTTAAGTGAATAGCCATCTGCAGACGCGATTCGAGATTTATCTCTCGTCAATGCAGCTTTGCTATTTAGAATTATTAATTGGAATACACTTATTTGAACACCTCGTGCATGACTGGCGAGGTTAGGTTTTAATTTGACGTTTGTGGAGAAAAACATGAACTTTACAGGTTATTGATTTAAAGGATTGGTGAAACCATACTAATTATAGATAAAAATATATACGTAATAAGGGCGAAATATATTCAACCTGTTCGTAGCTCTATAATATTAAGTCTTATTGAAACAAATCTCATGTTGAAACAACTACTTCTCTTTCTGATACCACGCAGGGTATTGAATTAAACAACAGATATTCGCATGTTATTACTAGTCACGTTCCACTTTCGTGGCACTAAACGATTATTACATGAACAACATTATTTTTAAGATAATATCTTTGTATATAACTTAAGTGAGCCATCTGCAGACGCGATTCGAGATTTATCTCTCGTCAGTGCAGCTTTGCTGTTTAGAATTATAAATTGGAATAGACTTACTTGAACACCTCGTGCATGACTGGCGCGGTTAGGTTTTCATTTAAAGTAAATAACTAATAAAAAATAATGTTATAGAGCTACGAACATGTTGAATATATATTGAGAGATAAATAACTAATAAAAATTAATGTTATAGAGCTACGAACAGGTTGAATATATTTATATATTGAGAGATAAATAACTAATAAAAATTAATGTTATAGAGCTACGAACAGGTTGAATATATTTATATATTGAGAGATAAATAACTAATAAAATTTAATGTTATAGAGCTACGAACAGGTTGAATATATTTATATATTGAGAGATAAATAACTAATAAAAATTAATGTTATAGAGCTACGAACAGGTTGAAAATATTTATATATTCAGACTATATTTGGCCGTTAATAATTTTATTTGGTAATAATTTAAAAATGTTTTAGAAGAAATTCGAAAATTGAAATCATCTGGCAATATTTGTTTTTGACAATAAGGTTTGACAGTAGCAAAATAGAATAAATGTACAATAGAATAAGTGCACAAAAGTAAGTGATTTTTAAAATATTAGCATGATTCTCAAGATTTTTGCCAGTATTTTCAAAATATTGACAGTATGTGAAAAAGCTTGTCAATTTTTGATAATGTCAATATATGTAAATGTGTGGCAATATAACAAACGACAAAAACTTGAATATTTTTTAGAAGATTTTACAAATGTTTGACATGAATTGAAATTTAAAAAGAAAACAGTTGACAACATTGGCATTGTTTGACGTAGATTGACAACATTTTGCGCAAATTGAAAAAAAAAAAACGGCCAAGTGCGAGTTGTGACTCACGCACCGAGGGTTCCGTACAAACTTGTAAGTAAGGTATCTTTTTTTTTGTGGAGGACGTAGCAAGCACATTCAGTTAACTTGACAAGTGGCCCTCCTCAAATCACGACCATCTTATTACCGCTGCAAGCATAACCTCAAGATGTCGCTGTCGTACGATGGAATTCTACCCTATATTTTATTACCATACATCCCCCATTCATTATGAGTGTTTAGGGGTTCTGGAACTTCACTATTTGTTTTTACTGCTCAATTTTGTCTGTATACCTATATACCCTGTATAAAGGTATACAGGGTATTTTTTTTAAATAATGCAAATATTTTTAAACTTAAAAAGAAAATTTGAAAATTAAAAAGAAAATAAAAAGAAAACTTTATTTTAGTATTACACTTATTCACTAACTTATATTAAGATCTAACTATTTCTAGATCTAATATGATTTCTAGATCTAATATATTAACTATTTCTAGATCTATTTCGATACTCTTAACATTCAGTTGTTCAACTGACTGCTTTTGGGCAATTGACTACCAAAAAATATAGGGCGTACGTGATTTAAGTATAGGTATGTAGAGTATAAAGAAAAATTAGACGAAATATAATATATACAGAATGTTACGGGACTTGAGTATGTCGCTGTGGGTTATAAACATGCAAAATTTTGACATAATAAATACCCTGTACATATTATGTATAAAGAGCGTACGTGATGAAATGCATAACGAATATAAACAAAGAAAATTCAGAATAAACAGCTTGGTGCCAACACATACTTTTTAACCTTCGGACATAACCGAGGAGGACCTAACTGTATGCAACCCATATGCTTCTGGAGCCTAACAATACCACTACGACAACATTAGTGTATTTTCATAAGTTTCTAATAGTAAATTCGCATTTTTCTTGTAATTAAACTACATATTTACGGTTTTCAGATTTTCCCCTTTACATGTGCTGTAAGACACCGCTTCTTGCCAAATTTCATGATTCTAGGTCAATGGGAAGTACCCTATAGTATTCCCTTGTGAAATCGCAAAATATGCGACATAAACGGTCATATCTTTTGATCGCGCTGACTTACAAGTTTGATTTTTTCACAGCTGAAAGAGACCGCAGACCCGAGTATTTGATACAAATTTCAACTTGTTACCTCTACGCGTTCCTGAGAAAAATGGTCTTGACAGACAGACAGACGGATAGACAGACAGACAGACAGACGTACAACAAAGTGATCCTATAAGGGTTCCGTTTTCGGTACGGAACCCTAAAAACGTGTTACAAATTGAAAATGTTTACACAATTTGACAATGTTTGACAGAAATTGAAAAACATGACACAAATTGTAAATATTTGACACGAATTGTAAATGTTTGACACAAATTGAAAATGTTGTGCACAAATTGAAATGAATGTTCGATTCAAATTAAAAATGTTTGGCAAAAATTTGAGGGGATTTTTAAAAGTTTTTGATAACGTTTTATATGTTGATCTGGAAATTTTTTGATAAGATCTGTAGAAAGTTTGATAGCACATATTAAATGTTGGGCAACGTTTAAGAAGATTATGACATTATTTTTCAAGATTTTGGTAATATCTGGCAAGATTTAAACAATGCTTGACGATTTAGAATTGATTAAACCAAACTACATTATAAAATAATCATATAAACTTAATAAAGTCGGAAAATTCAGTCGAAAGCCTGAATATATAAATATATTCAACCTTTCCGGAGCTCTATAATACTAATGAGTCTTTTTGGGACTACCAAAACAAAATCTCATCTGAATTTTCTCCATCATTTTATAGCTTTCGGACTGAAAGCTATAAAATGATGGACAAATTGTCAAAGTGGCATGAAGATGGACTATCTTCGTGCCACTCGACAAAAGCCAGAAAAATAACATTGTTTTTTAAGATCATGTCTTTCCGTTAATTCAAGTGGATAGCCATCTGCAGACGCGTTTCGAGATTTATCTCTCATCAGTGCAGCTTTGCGTTTATGAATAATCAAAACGCTCAATAATGTTATAGAGCTCCGGAAAGGTTGAATATATTTATATATTCAGATTCTGTTCCGACTTTATGTTTGACGAGATCCTACAAATATTTTTACAAAGTTATATGACACCATTTGAAAAGGTTTTGACGGTTGGCAAGGTTCGGTGAAATGATTAATAAGGTTTTGAATACTTGTAAATGTAAATGTTGGCAATAAACTTGATTGATGATTTATTCTAAAATTGCATACAATATTTTGAAAATGTTTGATAAATATATTTTTGACAATATTTTGATAATAAACATCAAAAAGGTTTAGAAATAGTATATTTTACAACAAGAGATAAAAGTGGCGTTTTTTGGTGAGGTGGGAGTTTGCTCACGAGCGCCAGCGAGTTAGCAATCACACCGAACCAAAAAAAAAACACTTTCATCTCGAGTAGTAAATGCAATTTTTTCTACTGATTTCGGTGGCAGAATCCATAATTCGACTTTAATAAATTCAATTTGAAGCGAACTGTCAGAACTGTCAATACAAATTTAATTCGTTTCCATGGTAACATATAGCATTCTCATAGAAGGTGATACTTTTCAAGTCAAATGTCCTAATTTTATTTCGGTTTTTTAAATAGTTTCAGGCTCGTTTTACGTTTGTACATAAAATATTTCATTGAAATTGTTGTAATTAATAAAAAAGTCCATGCAAATTAGGTTAGTTTAGTGTTTTAATCGAGAAAAATCATAAATTTAAATTGCTCATTTTATGAAAATATTTTCATCTCTAGAATGGAAAAATGTCACTTTCATGTAGGGTAAGCCGTGGAAAAAATGCCATTTTCACATATATCAGTTGAAAAACATATTTTTCTCAATTTAAAAATTGTTGACACAATTTGACATGTATTTGATGTAGATCATTTGACAAGAGTGTCAAAAATATTTGTCAAAAAGATTTTAACCTAAAACGAGATTTATCGTTACAATATTTTTAAATGTGGAATTAACTAGCGACAACGACAATATTGTCCTATCGTCACCAATTAATTCCACATTTAAATATAACCCCTTATTGGACATTAATTACATAATATTTTTAATTTTTTTTTTTGAAAAAGATTAAAATTTTTTAACAATTTTGATAGATTTTTCTTAGATTATATTTTGATAATATCTTAAGATAAATTTCTATAATATTTAGCATTAATGGAAAATATTTGCTATAATTTGAAAGTGTTTCACAAAATTTCAGATTTTTTGACACAATTTGAAAATTCTGGACTAAATTTAAAAATATTTGACATTTGTTTTAATGTAGCATTTCAATTTTTGTAGCATTTTCCGAAACTTTTTTTAATGGATTCTCAAAAACATTTGACAACAGTTACAATTAGATTATAATTAGAACATTTATAATATTTTATTACAATATTAACATAATATTAACATTTATAATTAGATTATTTTGTTTTGTTAACAATCATAAAAAAAACGTCAGATTTACTTGCATTTCGGTTTTTGTTGCAAATAACACATACATTTTGCCAAAAATAATTAATTGTCAAATATGACTGTCATATTAAAAATGAAATGCTTTGACAAGTTGATTTGAAACGGGTTTGCAAAATATTTATTAAACGATATATTTTAAGTTTTCAATATTACGAAAACATTTGACAAGATTTTGACAAAATTTTGACAATTTATTTGAAGGATTTGGATTTGTGGAGTTTAAAGATTTTATAAGAATGAATTTTGAGAATTTTATAAGAATGAAACACTTGGGTCTTTTCGTCAGTTATACTGACAATGTTCACTTCGTTAACGAAATGTATAAGCACATTTTGAATTGAAGTCAGATATTATAAAAATACTTTGAAACACTAGAAAATGTTTTTCAAAGTATTTTTTATAAAACTTGAATTAATTAAAAAACCTAGAACTCATTAAATCATTTCCTTTTCAGGAAGGGTAATTTAGTTGAACTTTGAATGTATGTGTTTTGTTTTGTTAGAAATTTGCTGCAGGTGTAGAGACAAAGAAATGGAAATAAAATGTGTCCGTTCGAGAGCGTCTGATTCACAGTTAATCTTTTTAGAATTTGTTGTCTCAATTTGTTAAATTGGATAATGGATTCAGGAATAGTGTAATGACGCTGAATGGATATGTCGGAGCGACGAATACACGGACAAATGTTTGTAATGAGATTTATTTATATACGTGAAATATCGAATTCAGAGAACGTATTCAGTTATTTGTAATTAAATCTGTGCAATTTTGCAAAAGCAATTTTCGAAGCAATTTTAAAAAATATTTTCAAATTTTATCAAACGTTTTCAAAATATTATCAAAAAAGATTTTTCGCCAAAAAGAAATCGCCAACATTTTTCGAAAGTCATCAAACATTTCTCGAATGTTGTCGAACATATTACGAATGTTGTTAAACTTTTTTCGTACGTTCTCAACTATTTTTCGAACGTTTTCAAACATTTTTCGACTGATGTCGAGTAATTTAGTAGTAGCCAAGCTTTTATCAAATTTTGTCTAATATCCAAGTGTTTTAGAAAACTTTTACCAGACTTTTGGTAAAGTTTGAAAATATTTTAACAATATCTTATTGTTTCGGAAGACTTTGAATAATATAATCGAAAGTAGGAGATTATCAAATATGTCAGTAGCTGGAATTACACGGATATCTTCTGTTACTCTTTGGCACACCCCGCTCAAGATGCGTGTTGTGAGCCGTTCGCTGCGTCAAAGCAAGTAACGGGAATTGTCAAGACCAATTTTTGTCAGGGGCTGAAGGCCAACAGATATTATGAAAGAGTAAAGAAAATAAAATTAGAATTTTTTAGAATTTTAAACTTTGAATAATATTTTAAATACTTTTGCCAACATTTAAATAGGTTTCTGAGAAATTCTGTGTAAATTTAAAAAATATTTTTCATCGAAAATTCTTGAGTAGAGCTTCACACAATATTTTGATAATATCTGACAAAATTTTGTGCTTGGATAAACGTTTCGGAAATATTCATTTTTCTCGTCTCCTTTCGTCTTGTAAAAGCGAAACGAGATTTTTTAAACTCTCGCCCAATCTCGTCTCGTTTGAAGCCCTAGGGCGCTAGTAACGATATTTTTCTCGTCTCGTCTCGTCTCGTAAAAGCAAAACGAGAGCGAGACGAGATTTTAGAACACGTGTCAAGTCCTATTCTTGAGTTTAAATTCTTTTGACAAGGTTTTGGTGTTTGACAAAGGTTATGTCAAGGATTTAGGAAAAAAAAACCCTCCAAATGCGAGTTGTGACTCGCGCACCGAGGGTTCCGTACAAACTTGTAAGTAAGGTATCTTTAGGAGGACCTAACTGTATGCAACCCATATGATTCTGGTGCCTGACAATACCACGCAACACATTAGTGTATTTTTCGAATAGTAAATTCGCATTTTTCTTGTGATTAAACTACATATTTACGGTTTTTTCCTTTACATGTGCTGTAAGACACCGCTTCTTGCCAAATTTCATGATTCTAGGTCAACGGAAAGTACCCTATAGCTTTTGATTCCCTTGTGAAATCGCAAAATATGCGATATAAACGGTCATATCTTTTGATCGCGTTGACTTACAAGTTTGATTTTTTCACAGCTGAAAGAGACCGCAGACCCGAGTATTTGTTACAAATTTCAACTTGTTACCTCTACGCGTTCCTGAGAAAAATGGTCTTGACAGACAGACAGACGGACGGACAACAAAGTGATCCTATAAGGCTGTATAAGGCTCTAAAAATTCAATATGTTTCATAATTTTGATTATGTTTGACAATATTTTGATATCTGACAAAATTTTGTGCTTGGATAAACGTTCCGGAAATATTCAAACTGTTTGACTGATATTGACTAGATTTTAATGCTTGGCTAGATCGGAAATAGTAGTTTATGATAAAAGTGCGTGAAGAAGAGCTTTTGTGTATGAGTTGCGAAGTTTAAAATTTTAATTCCAATGAGGGCACAAAAGTATCATGCATTATTTTATCTACGAAGCATGTTAAAATACTGTTAAATCTACAGGAAAATAATTGTTTCTTTTTGAAACCGAGAATATTGAAAACTTGTCAAACAAGGCAGGGCAGAAGGACTTTGGGTTAATATGCGTTAAGAGGCTTGAGCGCCCTCCGTGCCACAATTGAAACTAACGAAAATTGTCAAAAAACCTCCAGTGGTGTGTACAAAACGCCACCGTATCTAGAGATTTGAAGAAAATGGATGGTTTTTTTTTTTTTTTTTTTTTTTTTTTTTTTAAGTTTGGTTCGATGTGAATACCGGGTTTGCCGACCCTTCGAACACGTCGGCCTATGGCCTATTGTATTCTATCACATTCACTTTAGGCCCAGAAACCTGTTGTTATTGTAAATTGCGCTAATAGCCATTTTACACATTTGTCTTCTGGAACAAATGCGGCCGGCGCTGGGGATAGAACTCGGACCTCTATACCTGTCAGTTAGCGCTCTAACATGAGGCCACGAGCGTCACCACTACACCACTCGCGCCAGCAAATGGATGGTTAGATTAGGTTATATTAGGAGAGGATCATCCAAGACCGCATATCGCGCAGCAGCGCGACATCTCGATCCGAAATAAGAAAAAAAATTCAAAAGTATAAACAATTTTTCTATACCCCCTTTACCCCCCTTTTTTTGTGTTTTGCCCCCAATACGCATGCGCATAATGCGCACAGTGGGTTGCCTAAATATCTCATGCCTCTTGACTTAGATTAACCGGACTTTGTGGTCGATAGCCCTTTATTTTATGTATAATGCATGAAGTGTATAATAAATATATAACTCTGTTGCACAGGCAAAATACATCAAATTACTGACAATAGGGTTAGAACGTTCAGCGCCTCCGTATCAAAAATAATAAAAACGTACAGTGACGGGAAGACTAATTGGTTGTTGTCGATGTAATCTAGGTTAACCTAGATTTAATCTAGATTAGGTTATGGTTAAGTTATATTAGAGCCAGATAAATCCAGACTGAGAGGCAGAGACTTTTTTATTTAAAATAAGAAAAATTAATTTAATTTTAATATACGTCAGAAAAATTATTTTCACCACGTCCATGTTTTTTGTTTAGTGATGCGAGTTGTTGCCATAGTAACAACAAACAGAAATCGTTGAAATCGTGAAACTCCATTTGAATTACATTGGAATTTTACGCGCGATTTGAATACTTTTACACCCGATTATAATAATGGCATCCTTCAGATACAACAATTTAGTTATTAATGTGTTCTTTTTGTTGTGCGAGTAGATAAAATACTTAAAATGTTTAATAAGATTTTTTAAATATTTGCCACAAATTGAAACTGCTTGACACAATTTTTGAAATTTTCGACACACTGCAATTTTTTATACACTATTACAAAATTTTGGACGAAATATGTGGCGTTGATATTTTTAAAATCTTGTCTAACAGTTACCGAATATTATTTACAGTTGACATTTTCAGACTCATTTAATTGACAGTTAGACACTTTCAAATTTGTTCAGAATTGCGGTTTCAGATATTTATAACACAATTTCAAAATTAAAAGTTTGACAAAACTGTCAAAAATATGTCCAACATTTTTCACCGTTATTTTGCAATTTAACAAGAATTTGGTCGATGGATGGATGGGTATGGCACACATTTTGATGATAAAATTAACGAAACCTTTTTTAATTTGTATCAGTAAATACAATGTACTAATAATAAAATGTACCAATACAATTTATTATTCATTTTATTTATTATCCAAATAAAACATTTTAAATTTTCCAACCTATTAAAGCGAAATATAGCTTGAATATATAAATATATTTAATAATATTATTAAGTCTCTTTAAGACTACATGACTCTGTTGTGCTTCAAGATAACATTAGTTTTGTAGTCTTAAAATTGTAATTTATAATAATATTATAGAGCTACGGAAAGTTTGAATATATTTATACATTCAAGCTTCATTCCGCTTTAATAAGTTGGTATGATTGTATCTATAATTAGTTTAGTTTCA
This sequence comes from Phosphuga atrata, assembly GCA_944588485.1. Lineage (NCBI taxonomy): Eukaryota > Metazoa > Arthropoda > Insecta > Coleoptera > Silphidae > Phosphuga > Phosphuga atrata. The sequence continues at coordinate 53,114,112 of OX155904.1, forward strand.
CCCCAATATTCAATTATCATTTTAAACTTTGTTAATTTGGTATGACATTTTAATTAATGACAATTTTAGAAAAAAAATTTGGACATTTCTTGTTATATTAATTCAAATATTTTACTCAACGAACTGTATTGCAAAAATATTTTGACAGGAAAAAAAATTAAAAATAACTTTTTACAAAATTTTGAAAATATTTGACACATTCTTTAGATTCATAAATTTTGAAAATGATTGATTTTTTTAAATGTTTGATAAGATTCTCGAAATGTTTCAGACAACATATTTGACAACAGTTTTGTTTGGGATGAAATTATTTTTCTAGAATCACCAAAAACGCAACTTGTCATTTGTCAAATTTGAATTTTTTTTTTTGTTAATAAATAATATAATTCTTCTTAACTTTTTGCTTCTTAACAAAATAAATCTCGAATTTAAAATATTAGGTCCACTTATATTTATTTGTAGCATTGACAACTTTCGAATCGATTGTTTCTGACGTTTGAATTAAAATCTTACATCGAGTGGTATTGAAACAATGTTTGACAGAAATATTTATTATCCTTTAGAAAATGTCTGAAAAGATTATGCAAACGTTTCACAAAGTTTTGAGAATGTTTGTGTACATAATTTAATGTTTAATTCAATTTTGAAGGTTTGACGAGATTTTTAAAATGTGTGCCAAATTCTCTAATATTTGACATTTTGACGACAGTTGAGTAATATATTTGTTTTGTTTCAAATTTGAATATGTTTGACAAGGTTGATAAATTGTTTTACAAGATTTTGTGATTCAGATCATATTTCTTATTTCAATGAAAATCTTTTCTAACAACGATTTCTGTTTATTTGTGACAATTTATCAAGTTGTGTCTATCGACGATTTGGAAATACTGTACAAGGTTTTGAGAATGTTCACCAAGATTTTGAAAACGTTTAATTATTTTTTCAACATTTAATACACCCAGATTTTAAGAATGTTTGATAAAGTTTTGACATAATTTTGAAAATATTTGTTTTCGTTTTAGAAAACTTTTTATTAAATTTTAAGGTTTGACAAGATTTTGACATTTTAAGGTTTTACATTTTGATAACTGTCTTATATATCCTAGATTAGATTATTTTTGTCGAATCATAAAAGAATACCTAATTTCATTTATTATTTTATTTCACAAACTTCAAATATAACATTCTGTTTTTAATCAATTTTATAATATTTAGCACGTGATTCATGATTTGACAAATTTATTTGTCAACTATATTTTGATAATATCTTAAGATAAATTTCTGTAAATATTTAGCATTAAAGGAAAATATTTGCTATAATTTTAAAGTGTTTCACACAATTTGAGATTTTTTGACCCAATTTGAAAATTCTGGACTAAATTTAAAAATATTTGACATTAAAACAAATGTTGCATTTTAATTTTTGTAACATTTTCCGAAACTTTTTTTAATGGATACTCAAAAATTTGACAACAGTTATAATTAGATTATAGTTAGAACATTTATAATATTAACATATTTATATATTTTATTAAAATATTAACATAATATTAACATTTATAATTAAATTATTTTGTTCGTAATCGTAAAAAAAACGTCAGATTTTCTTGCATTTCTGTTTTTGTTGCAAATAGCACATACATTTTGCCAAAAATAATTAATTGTCAAATATGACTGTCATATTAAAAATGAAATGCTTAACCATTTATCATTCATCAGTTGTTTCATGATTTTTGTCACATAAATTTGAATATTTTTTTCCAAATGACTTAATGATACTTCAATTGTATTGGTCAATTGTGGTCAATCCTTTTATATTGTTTTAAATTGCACTAGAAAATAACAAAATGTCAAAATAACTCGATAAATTCAATTTTATAAAAAAAAATGACATTTTAATGACATTTTGGATGACTCCTCTCCACAGATTGACAATTAAGAATTGTCAAATTATAAAGTTGACAAAAATTAAATCGGACATGTTTTTAAATAGCCTGAATTAACATAAATATCTTCTAAATGGTTTTCAATAGTGTCAAGCATTTTTAGAACGTTATCAAGCGTATTAAAAATGTTGTTTTGTAATTGTTGTTTTGTAAATGCTAATTGAATTTAATCTTGTCAAATATCATCAGAATGTTGTCGAGAAATTTTGGAAAATTGTCAAGCAATGTTGAAAGTTTGTTGAACATTTTTAAAATGTTTTTCTAGAGTTTTTCTTTAGAGTACGAATGTTGTCAAGAATTGTAAAAATGATTATCTAACAGAGTAAAAATGTTGGCCAACAGAGTAAAAATACTGTCAAGCAAGGTTAACAATTTGTCAAACCTTATCAAATATTTGTTAGACATTTTAACATTCTTGTCAAACATTTTCAAAATCTAATCAACTAATTCTAAATAACTTTCATATTTTCAAGAACATTGCAAATTACGTTCTCCATCATTTTAGTTTCATTCTTTATCACCATCATTGGTGTTGTGCTATGTGCAGGTTCCATTCTGCCTCCTCCTTCTTCTTCTTATTGTGCCATATCCTCAGTGGACGTTGGCGATCAATATGGCCCATCGGATTCGATCCACATCCGATCTGAACAAGTCAACCGATGTTCTTCCGGTCCATTGTCGCAGATTCTTCAACCAGGAGATCCGTCGTCTTCCCTGTGACCTCTTCCCCTCGATTTTTCCCTCCATGATGAGTTGAAGTAGCCTATATCTGTTGCTGTTTCTCATGATATGGCCAAAGTATGACAGTTTTCTGTGTTTGACTGTTGTGAGCAGTTCTCTGTCCTTCTGCATGCGTAGGAGTATGGTTTCGTTGCTAACATGGTGGGTCCAGGAAACGCGAAGCATTCGACGATAGCACCATGCTTCGAAGGCCTCCAGTCGCTTACTAGTTGCCTCGGAGAGTGTCCATGCCTCCACTCCATACAAAAGCTTAGAGAAGACGTAGCATCTAAGTATGCGTGTTCGAAGATGGATGTTCAAGCGCATGTTACACAAAACATTCTTCATTTGGTTAAATGTAGAACGTGCCTTCTCTATGTTGATCTTTACTTCACGACTATGATCCCATTGGTCATTGAGGTTTACACCCAAGTACGATATTGATGGTACTCTCTGTAGTTGGGCCCCATTTACCAGGAATTGGGCATTAGACGCATTTTTGCTGACGATTAGAATTTTTGTCTTTGCCACATTCAATCGCATATTAAGTGGTTCTGCCTCCTCCACTCAACTATATCCATAGCCTTCTCTTCATATCTACGTATCCTTTTAATTCTTTCAGATCGTTTACCATTTTCACTCTTCTTCTTTTCTTCTATTCCCGAGGGTGTATGGAATAGAGGTAGAAGAAGAGTGAAAATGATAACCCCTCGCATGAGTCATAAAAAATATTGTTTGTTACACGGGCGTAAATGTCAATTTCATTCTCGAGCGAATGCGCGCAAAACGCAACTTCTCGCTCTCGAGTAATATTGACAACCTTTCACCCTAGTTACAAAATCTACTACATTCTTTTGTTCTTAACAATTAAAATTTCAAAGTCATTTTTTAATAGATTCCCTCGAGTCATTCTCTCACAGTCCCCTCGATTACCTCTCTCAACAAACAACTCCCTCTCAACACATGCCCAAGCCACAATCTCTTCCTTTACAAAATACGTCTCATATAAAGATCTCCCTTCCCCTATTGTTTCCAAAAACCTGCTCGTTTTTTTAGTTTCATTCTTAGTTTATTTCATTTGGTTGCAGAATTGCATTATTAAATAACTTTATTGAAATCCTTGTTCCTGACATTGACGTTGAACTTCAATGAAGCAATCTTAATCGATGCGAGACGAAAAGAAAAGCAAACATCGTTTTGTTATTTAATTGAGATAACAGCTGGCCCCGGAGGATCACGGTGTCAGATGTCACTTGCACTTTATCATCTTCGCAGAAAACTACTGACTGTCTTATCCGTTAACACAATCAGAAAGTGTGACCGGTTATCAGAATTATCAGCTTTTTTATATTTAGAATTCTAATTAATAATATTTTTTGCTCTCTAATCTGGTTTCGTGCAGAAAGTTTTTTTCCAGTTTAATAACTGCGTTTGCAATCTCACTGGTTTATCAATGTTTTTAAGACCTTTTGACATTTTGATAGTGGTATTATTTTTATGTGTCAATGTCACACAATGTTTAATTATGGGTTAAGTTAATGTAAAATTTTTGGGTTTATGTAATCTTCTGAAGTATAATCTTAATTTCGCAAAAAGTCTTAATTTAGCAAAAAGAGAAATGTCTTAATTTAGCAAAAAGTTTTTCTTGTAAATTAAACTTTCCAATGCGTAATAAGTAATCAAATCTTTAAGTTTAATTTTAAAATATGTGAAATTACATTTTCAATGATATGTATGACATTTTCAATGACATAAATGACAGGTATGATAGGTATGATACCTTCATACCTTTGACCTTTGTTTACCTTTGATAGTGACTTTTAGATATTTTATGACAGGTATGATAGGCATGATAGTGACTTTTAGATATCTTAACAATGTTATAGTTTTTATTTTTATTATTCATTTTACAATTACAAAAATATTTTATAAATCTTGTTTAAGGCACAGAACCAAAATGTTGTAAAACATTTTTAAGGTGCTGGAAACCATTTTTAAAATGGAGTAAAACCTATTTTGCGTATTTTGACGTCAATTATTTGACAATTATTATTATTATTGATGCAAGATATTTTCAAAATGTGCGTAAAGATATTCAATATGTTTTTAAACCTATTTATAATATTGCTAAACTTTTTTAAAAAGTTGCCAAAAGTTTTTCAAAATGTTTAAAACCGTTTTTGAAAGATTTGTTTGAATTTTCAAATTGATATTGAAATTTGACAATTTCAAAATTTTGCCAAATATTTTCATATATATTTAGTTCGCAAACATATATTTGACAACATTTTAAACATGCTTTAGATTTTGAAAATATTCCATATGTTTTAAAACATTTTTGAAATGTGTCAACCATTTTCAAATATTGTGTCGCCAAAAATGTTAAAAGTGTCGCCAAATATCTTCAAATTGGTGCGACATATTTTCAAAATGCTGCCTAATATTTTCATTTAGTTTTTAAACATAAATTTGATATTTTGACAATAACTGGAATTTTCAAAATGCAAACATTCTCGAATTATTTCCAAATGACGGCAAACATTTACACATATATTACAGGTATCGCTAAATATTTTCAAATTGATGCGAAACATTTTCAAAATCCTACCTAATATTTTCAAATAGTTGTCAAACATAAATTTGATATTTTGAAAATTTCAATAATTTGTCAAATATTCTTGAATTATTTCATTAATTACCAATTACTTTCAAAATGTTTTTCAAACAAAACATATTCAGAATGTTGAAAAAACCTAGGCAAATTTATGCATACCTAAATTCATGAAAAATAGCAAAATAATTGAGCGAAATTGACGTTTTTTTTTTTGACAGGTTGTCCAAATGTCAAAAAAAAGTTTTTTATAAATAACCATATTTCAATTTGGAAAAAAATTGAAAATTTGTCAAACTGTCAACAAAATATGTTTTAAAATGTCAAATTGTCATTATGCTGTCAAGCATAAAAATGTACTCTATTATTTACCAAAATGTCAAAAAAATAATTTCAAATTGTTTGATAAATATTTTATATTACAATTTGGAAAAAAATTGAAAATGTGTCAAGGTGTCAATAAAATATGTTTGAAAATATCAATCTGTCAATAAAACAAACATTCAGAAAATGTTGGACAATATTCAAATAATGTTGTGAAATATTCAAATTACACACAAATTTTCAAATTGTGTCCAAAATTTTCAATTTTTCTTAAACTACTAACAGAATCTTATCAAAATTCCCTCCACTTGCTGACAGACATGACAGACTTAGGAAAAAACTTAGAAACAACCCAATGACGTTCAACATCCTTGACGAACTTAGCTTAAAACGTCCATCTAAACATCCATCTAACAGACTCTAATACCTTTCTAAAACTCGCCTTGAATCCTTTAACGGCGACTGATTCTCATTCAATTTTTCAATAATTTTTTCTCTCTATCCCTTCGGGCACGTTCCCCAAACGAGCTGTTGCATTGTAAAATCAATGTGTCCGCACTCTAGTGTAAATAACTATTTCACTACGTCTATGTTTTTATTTAGTGACGCGAATAGTTTCCATACTAATAACAAACAGAAATTGTTTAATAATGAGACTCCATTTGATTTACATTGGACTTTTACGCACGAATTGGATACTTTTACACACGATTATAATAATGGAATCCTTCACATACAATAATTTGCTTATTAACCCCTTAACATGTAAAGACGTATGTAAGACGTCATGTATATCTGATAAGATCACATGTATATGGACACGTCAACGCGCATTTTATTCGTATGTCAAGGGGTTAATGTGTGTGAAATTTCAATTGAGTGAATAAAATTTTCATGTGTGGATTATCACGTAGTAACATTCGCAACCATCTTTCTCGTTATATGACACTTTCAAATGGTCAGTTTATTAAAAATATATCCATGATGGAAAATGATGGAATGAAATTTTATTTTTTAAGAACTCGAGAAAAAAAAACGAGAGAACAAAAAGTTTTTCTTGTGAATTAAACTTTCCAATGCCTAATAAGTAATCAAATCTTTAGGTTTAATTTTAAAATTTGTGAAATTACATTTTCAATGATATGTATGACATTTTCAATGACATAAATGACAGGTATGATAGGTATGATAGTGACTTTTAGATATTTTATGACAGGTATGATAGGCATGATAGTGACTTTTAGATATCTTAACAATGTTATAGTTTTTATTTTTATTATTCATTTTACAATTACAAAAATATTTTATAAACCTTGTTTAAGGCACAAAACCAAAATGTTGTTAAACATTTTCAAGGTGTTGGAAATCATTTTTAAAATGGTGTAAAACCTATTTTGCGTATTTTATTACATCGGTTTTAAAAAAGTGACGTGAAGTGTCAGAATTTTTTTTTATAACAAATAAAAAAAAAATAAAATTAAAGAAAACGTTTTAAAGTGAGTGCAAATTCTATGGTGATACCGGAGAGTTCTTATCACAAATCCACACCACCGGAGACAACTGAAAAAGCAAATTCTTCATTTTTGGTTAAATTTTTTTGGCTGAATCCCAAACTTGTAAGATACCTTCTCTCGCATGAGTGATAAAAAATATTGTTTGTAACAAGGCGAAAATGCCAATTTCACTCTCGAGCGAATGCGCGCCCTTACTTCGTTCGTGCGCTACTTTTCGCTCTCGAGTAATATTGACAACCTTTCGCCCTAGTTACAAAATCTACTATTTTCTTATGTTCTTAGAAATTAAAATTTCTAAGTCATTTTTTAATAGATACATTTTTAATGAATTGACTAATAGAAAGTGTCCCTTGACGAGTAGAATGGTTGCGACCGTTACTACGTCGTAATCCATACTTAACACTGAATTGAAATTTCACTATGTTTAACCCCTTAACATACAATGACATCTCTAAGACGTCATGTATATTTCATAAGATCACATGTATATGGGTTGACTTGTCCATATACATGTGATCTTATGAAATATATATGACGTCTTAGAGATGTCATTGTATGTTAAGGGGTTAAACATAGTGAAATTTCAATTCAGTGTTAAGTATGGATTACGACGTAGTAACGGTCGCAACCATTCTACTCGTCAAAAGACACTTTCTATTAGTCAATTCATTAAAAATGTATCTATTAAAAAATGACTTAGAAATTTTAATTTCTAAGAACATAAGAAAATAGTAGATTTTGTAACTAGGGCGAAAACTAGGGCGCATTTTATTCGTATGTCAAGAGGTTAAACCACACTTCATTAAATGTACTTAAAAGATGGTGAATTTGTCAACTCTGTGTGACATAAGACTGTGTGACATAAGACTCTGTGACTTTTACTATTATATAATAATTTATTTTTAAATAATATTTCTTTATCTGCTCGCACACCGAAATGAACATATTAATAAGTAAATTATTGTATGTGAAGGATGCCATTATTATAATGATGTGTAAAAGTATCCAAATCATGCGTAAAAATCCAATGCAAATCAAATGGAGTTTCATTATTAAACAATTTTTGTTTCTTGTTACTATAGCAACAACTCGCGTCACTAAACAAAAAAACATTAATTTTTTCAAAATGAATTAATTTTTCTTATTTTGAATCAAGAAGTCTCGGCCTCAGTCTGGATTTATCTGGCTTTGATATAACCATAACCTAATCTAGATTAAATCTAGGTTAACCTAGATTACATAGATAACGACCAAATGGTGTTCCCGTCACTGTACGTTTTAACTAGTTAGTAATTTTTGCCACGGAGGCGATGAACGTTCTAACCTTATTGTGTCAGTGATTTGAAGTAATTTGTCTGTCAAAATTACGATCAAGAAACTGTTCTAACCTAACCTAAGCTTATTGTGTGAGTGATTTGAAGTAATTTGTCTGTCAAAATTACGATCAAGAAACTGTTCTAACCTAACCTAAGCTTATTGTGACAGTGATTTGAAGTATTTTGTCTGTCAAAATTACTGTCAACAAACTGTTCTAACCTAACCTAACCTGAAAATGAATTATTTTTTTTTATTTTGAATCAAGAAATCTCGGCCTCTCAGTCTGGATTTATCTGGCTCTGATATAACTTAACCTAACCATAACCCAATCTAGATTAAATATAGGGTAACCTAGATTACATAGACAACGACCAAATGGTGTTCCCGTCACTGTACGTTTTTACTAGTTAGTAATTTTTGCCACGGAGGCGCTGAACGTTCTAACCTTATTGTGTCAGTGATTTGAAGTATTTTGTCTGTCAAAATTACTGTCAAGAAACTGTTCTAACTTAACCTTATTGTGTCAGTGATTTGAAGTATATTAGCTGTTAAAAAACTGTTCTAACCTAACCTAATATTATTGTGTCAGTGATTTGAAGTATATTAGCTGTTAAAAAACTGTTCTAACCTAACCTAATATTATTGTGTCAGTGATTTGAAGTATTTTGTCTCTCAAAATTACTGTCAAGAAACTGTTCTAACCTAACTTTATTGCGTCAGTGATTTGAAGTATATTGTCTGTCAAAAAACTGTTCTAACAAACATAACCTAACATTATTGTGTCAGTGATTTGAAGTATTTTGTCTGTCAAAAAACTGTTCTAATCTAACCTAATTGTGTCAGTGATTTGAAGTATTTTGTCTGTCAAAATTACTGTCAAGAAACAATAATTATTTTTTTGTAGATTCAAAAGTATTTTAAAATGCATCGTAGATAAAATAATGTATGATACACGTGTATGAAAGGCTTTTGTGCACTCATTGCGATTAAAAACTCATGCACAAAAGCCCTTCTTCACACACTTGTATCTTAAACTGCTATTTATATAATTCAAATTGTTTTATTTCTAAATTCAATTTAAAGAAAATATTACATTTTCCGCGTGATGACACAAATTATGACAAACATAATGTATATTGTCAAATTTAATTCCAAAATTTTTATGAATGTGGTCATCATAATGTGTTCATGTAGTCAAACATGTAATGTAATGTCATGCAAATCATGTAGGTTAGGTTAGGTTAGGTTTTGTAGGTTTTTGTAGGTTAGTTTTTTGTAGTCAATCTATTGTTGCAAACAATTATATAACTATTTTCGATTTTTCTTCGTCAAATCAATTAAAAAAGGCAAAATAATATCTTTATACAATATTTACAACCTTTATAAATTCGGAAAACGATTATAATTACATTATTTTTTTCTTGTTACAGAGAAATGTCGTTCTGGATGTAACGGTGTAACACCCAAGAACTTCAGATACGCAGATGGATCCACATACAAGTACAATTTGGAGAGCAATCTCGACATCACTCTGTCGAGCGCTGAGGGGCAACAATCCTCCACCAAACTGAAAGCCACCGTCCTCCTCACCCAACAACCGCAATGCAACCAAATCATCAAATTGCAGAACGTCCAAATCATTGGATCAGACGGCAAAGTAAAAACCTTTTCATAGTTGAAATTTTTTAGTGTGCATGTGTCAATTTCCGCCTTGTTATACCTCAAAAACTGCCCGAACTTTTTGACGTATAACTAAATATGTGCCAGAAACTTTCATATTCCCGCCTTTCAAACTTGACGGATGCGCATGCGCTTAACACCTTGACATACGAATAAAATGGGCGTTGACGTGTCCATATACATGTGATCTTATCACATATACATGACGTGCCCGCCATACACGTTACGGTCTACCGTACAGGTTACATGCGCAGGTCAACCGTACGCAAGAAACTGCACAGGTCTATTCCCACACACGCACCGGTCTACCTGCGCAGGCAAACCTGTAGACCTGTCATGTGGACCATTGTGTGTATGGCGGGCATTAGGACGTCATTGTATGTCATGGGGTTAACTAACCTAAAAAGATCTATTAATCGTCGAGTTTGCTTATATGTGTTTGTTTGTTTTAGAAACATGGTACGGTGCCAGACTTAGAGAAACCCATTCGCATCAACTTCCACGACGGTCACGTCGAGGATCACATTTGTGCCGAGCCAGGAGACACCCAAAACTCTTTGAACATCAAAAGGGCTGTCGCTTCTCTCTTCCAAGTAAGTGAATTTTGACAGTTTTGTTTTTGGCGCCACTTTTTAAACAGTCAAAATGTGGATATAATTCAACTCTTGAGAGTTTACACATTTATATTTTCCAACCAGTAGTGTGATTTCATTCTATGACATTCTCATTGGAACGAAGAAAATGTTTTGTTTAAATTTTTCAGATATTAATTTTGACACTTTACCTTGTATTTTACTGTGTTTTTAGAAGTTTTTAAACCTTTTATTTTCGATAAAACTGTCTCTTTTTTGTCACTGACGTTCTTGACATTCTGTCAATTTTGACAATTCGTTTCAAGTTTGATCTATTAGTGAAACAACTTGAATTTTTGATACTTTACCTTGTATTTTGCTGTGTTTTTAGATGTTGTTAAACCTTTTATTTTCTTAAAACTGTCAGTGTGTTGTCACTTTGACGTTCTTGACTTTCTGTCAATTTTAACAATTCGTTTCAAGTTTGATCTATTAGTGAAACAACTTGAATTTTTGACACTTTACCTTGTATTTTGCTGTGTTTTTAGATGTTGTCAAACCTTTTATTTTCCATAAAACTGTCAGTGTGTTGTCACTTTGCCGTTCTTGACTTTCTGTCAATTTTAACAATTCGTTTCAAGTTTGATCTATTAGTGAAACAACTTGAATTTTTGACACTTTACCTTGTATTTTGCTGTGTTTTTAGATGTTGTCAAACCTTTTATTTTCCATAAAACTGTCAGTGTGTTGTCACTTTGACGTTCTTGACTTTCTGTCAATTTTAACAATTCGTTTCAAGTTTGATCTATTAGTGAAACAACTTGAATTTTTGACACTTTACCTTGTATTTTGCTGTGTTTTTAGATGTTGTCAAACCTTTTATTTTCCATAAAACTGTCAGTGTGTTGTCACTTTGACGTTCTTGACTTTCTGTCAATTTTAACAATTCGTTTCAAGTTTGATCTATTAGTGAAACAACTTGAATTTTTGACACTTTACCTTGTATTTTGCTGTGTTTTTAGATGTTGTCAAACCTTTTATTTTCCATAAAACTATCAGTGTGTTGTCACTTTGACGTTCTTGACTTTTTGTCAATTTTGACAATTCGTTTCAAGTTTGATCTATTAGTGAAACAACTTGAATTTTTGACACTTTACCTTGTATTTTGCTGTGTTTTTAGATGTTGTCAAACCTTTTATTTTCCATAAAACTGTCAGTGTGTTGTCACTTTGACGTTCTTTACTTTCTGTCAATTTTGACAATTCGTTTCAAGTTTGATCTATTAGTGAAACAACGTCAATTTTCGAATTTACTTCTAATTTAATTTGGTTTTGTTTGAACGACTTTCTTCAACTTTGATATTAGCAAATCAATCAAACCTTTGATATGCTCCAATTTTTTTCAGATTAATATCTCTATAAGCACTATTGTCATTTGCAAATATAATTAAGTATTTTTTATTGCTCATGCGTTAAAAGTACTAACTTGACGCACGTTTTTTAGTACGAGAAATGTCACTTTTGGTTGTATTACCACAAAACTTGGGCAACGCACGTAAATACTTGTATTTTACTGTGTTTTTAGAAGTTTTTAAACCTTTTATTTTCGATAAAACTGTCTCTTTGTTGTCACTTTGACGTTCTTAACTTTCTGTCAATTTTGACAATTCGTTTCAAGTTTGATCTATTAGTGAAACAACTTGAATTTTTGACACTTTACCTGGTATTTTGCTTGTTGTCTTTTTAGATGTTGTCAAACATCTGATTGTGTTTTTAGATGTTGTCAAACCTTTTATTTTCCATAAAACTGTCAGTGTGTTGTCACTTTGACGTTCTTGACTTTCTGTCAATTTTGACAATTCGTTTCAAGTTTGTTCTATTAGTGAAACAACGTCAATTTTCGAATTTACTTCTAATTTAATTTGGTTTTGCTTGAACGACTTTCTTGAACTTTGATATTAGCAAATCAATCAAACCTTTGATATTTTCCAATTTTTTTCAGATTAATATCTCTATAGGCACTATTGTCATTTGCAAATATAATTAAGTATTTTTTATTGCTCATGCGTTAAAAGTACTAACTTGACGCACGTTTTTTAGTACGAGAAATGTCACTTTTGGTTGTATTACCACAAAACTTGGGCAACGCACGTAAATATTCAATATCATTTTAGTTACATTACAACAAAAACAATTAAACAAACACAATCAAGACCTCAATATTAAAAAAGTGAGAGAATTTTTTTTTCATTACAATATAAAAATTAAAGAAAACGTTTTAAACTTTGTGTAAATTCTATGGTGATACCGGAGACTGAGGAGTTCTTATGACGTCATTTAACCCCTTGACATACGAATAAAATGCGCGTTGACATATCCATTTACATGTGATCTTATCACATATTCATGACGTCTTAGAGACGTCATTGTATGTCAAGGGGTTAAGTTTCAATATGTCTTTTCAATTTTGTTGACATTTTTCGACATTTGAATTTTTCAGGCCGCTTTGGAAAGCAATCATGAAACCGACATCTTCGGCGTTTGCCCGACGGAAATCCGCACTCACAAGGAAGGCAACGTTCTTCACGTCACCAAAACGAGATCCCTCAACCGTTGCTCGCACCGCGAACACGTCAAACACAACTTCCTCTCCACGGCCTTCAACATTCACAGCGAGATCAAATCCAGTCCCATCCTGAAATCCGACTACGTCTCGGAAATGCGCGTCAAGGACGGAATCTTGGAGCACGTCCTCCTCACGGAAAACTACCTCTACATGCCGTTCTCCGTTGGCAAGAATGGAGCCAAGGCTGCCGTGCAAACTAAACTGCAGTTTGTTGGAAAAGGCAAAGAAAGTGGCAAACCCAAATGCACTGAATCTAAATCTCTCATCTTCGAGAATCCGCATCCACTAGTTTCCCAAAAGAGCGATGTCACCGCTATCTTACAAGCCGTTAAAGACACCGCCAATTCTATTGCTACAAGCGTTGGAGAGCACACCGCCGGAAAATTCGCCTCGCTTATTAAAGTCTTAGGAGGTTCAAGGAAAGATGATTTATTGGCGGTTTACAACCAAATTAAATCTGGTGCTGGATTTTCTGATAAGACCGTCGCCAAGAAGGTCTTCTTGGATGCTCTCTTCAGAGCCGGTACTGGAGACTGCGTTGAGGTTTCCATTGAATTGTTGAAGAACAAGGAATTGTCTCTATGGGAAGAGCAAAGTGTCTATCTTGGTATGGCTTTCGTCAGACACGCAACACCCAACTCGCTTTTATCAGCAGCTGTAAGTATTTACAAACAAATATGCGATAAACGAAAATTTGCGAATTTTCTGAAAAAAGGCTATAATTTTTCTAATTTTCTTGTATAGTCTCTTTTGGACCAACCATATCTTCCCCGTGAAGCTTACTTGGCCGTGGGCACGTTGGCCGCTCGTTATTGCGGCTCTCATGACTGCCACAACCTGGACCAACTTAACAAACTCTCCCACAAACTCGTTTCCAAACTGAAAGATGGCAAACCGGCCAACCGCCAATCCGAAAACGAAATGATCTATATCCTCAAGGCGTTGACCAACATGAAACAAGTCAGCGACGCAGCCGTACCTAAAATCATCGCCATAGCCCAAGACAAGAAGAACCCAGCTAGAATTCGAGTAGCAGCTCTTGAAGCGTACAAAGCTGACGCTTGCAAGGATAAATTCCGGGACAGTGCCATTAATATCTTGAAGGACATCCAACAAGACTCCGAAATTAGGATTAAAGCGTATTTGGCTTTAGCTGATTGTCCAAATGGTAAAGTAGCCAACGCGCTGAAGTCGATCTTAGATAACGAACCCAGCATCCAAGTTGGAGGATTCATCGTTTCTCACATTAGGAACTTACGGGCTTCTGCCAATCCAGACAAAGCTTTAGCCAAACACGAATTGGCCAATGTTAACACCATGAAGAGATTCCCAATTGATCCACGCAAATACTCTTACAGCAGCGAGTTATCTTACGCTATCAACACCCTGGGCGTTTCCAGTTCCATCGAGAACAACATCATCTATTCCCAAAACTCTTTCATGCCGCGTTCCGTCGGTTTTAATTTGACCACGGAAATCTTCGGCCACAAGATCAACTTCCTCGAAATTGACACCCGCCAGGAAAACGTCGATCGCATTCTTGAACGTTTCTTCGGTCCAGAAGGAGAAATTTTCGTGAAGGATACCGATGAACTTTTCGCGTCGGGAAAGAAAGGCACAGAGACATTGGGCGATCAAGTGAAGCAACGTTTGGATAAGGTCAGGGCGAAGCGTCAAACTCCAAAGAGCGAAATCGACAGTATGGGCAAACAAACCCAGATTAAGACTCACGAGCTGAACCAGGATATGGATTTGGACTTGAGCATAAAACTGTTCGGATCAGAGATGCTTTTCTTGAGTTTGACTGAAGAGGTTACTAATGTTTCTCCAGGTGAATTACTTAACAAAATCTTTGATGCTTTAGAAGCTGATTTGGCAAAGGCCAGGAACTTCGATGTAAGTTTTTTTGACATAAAGATATTAATCTTTTAATTGTAATGTTTTTTTAGCATACTTTCCGTTCAAATATGTTGTTCGCTGATATGGAATTTGGTTATCCAACATCTATGGGTTTCCCGCTTCGTCTTGGAGTTGAAGGAACTTCTGCTGTTCAGGTTAAAGCTGCTGGAAGTATTGATGCTAATGCCATCATGGGAGGCAAAGACAATTTGTTCAAACTCAAATTGATCCCGTCTGCTAACATTGAATTGGCTTGCAAATTGACCGTGGACGCGGGCATTGTAGAAAACGGTTTGAAGACCATCTCGAACCTTTACAGTTCCACCGGCGGAGCCGTCGTAGCTGAATTATTCAACAACGACAAAGGTTTCGACATGAGATTCACTCTTCCCATTGAGAAACAAGAATTATTGAGCGCCAAGCACGAAATTGTCTTCGTGAGCCGCGACGCGGGTTCTGCTGACGTTCATACTCCACTTAAATTCATCGAAAGCAAAGATTTCTCAGTCTGTTTGGATCAATTGAGTCCCATTATTGGACTTACTGCTTGCGCTGAACTTAACACACCAAATGTTCAATTGAACCACGGTTTAACTTTGCCTTATCCATTGAATGGAAACACTAAAGCTTCCGTTTGGATTGAAAGAGATGAACCAATTTCCTATCACCTCAAAAATATTATCCACAGGGGTCGTGCTGGAGATCCTAAAGTTGGATTTGAGATTGTAGCTGAGATGATTGGGGCGAATAATGAACCAAAAGTGAGTTTGCAAGTTGAAGGTTTCAGCCTCCCCGAGAAATATCTGAAGGCCACTTTGGATTCTCCAATCAAGAAGATGGTCTTCGAATCACGCCTTACCGACAACGAGCATGAGAAATCTATGTCTGCTAAATTCGTCCACGATAATCAAGAATATTCCGGAAAACTTGGAGTCTCCGTAGAAGGAAGTCCAGCCAAATCCGTTTACACTCCACTAATCGAATATATAACTCCTCAAGCTCAAGGAGCACAAAAATCTCCCGTCACCGTAGAAGGAACAATCACGGTCGAAGTTAATGGTGACGATTCCAAATATACCTTCAACAACATTAAACTTATTTATCCTCAACAACATCCAATCCTAATCACCGGACACGTCGGAAAACATTTCGGACAAGATGCAAGTGGTTTCTCCTGCGACGTCCAACTTAACAACGGAGCTCATACAGGATCCTTGAAGGGAGATTTAAAAATAGACAGACTTAACATTGGATTGAACGCTGAGATGAAGAATACCCTCAGCCCAGTGTCCAACTTCAACATTAAATATTCCTTAAAGAAAGACAAACATGCATTAACAAGCGATTTGGTTGCTATTCACGGAGAAGATTTGAAATCAAAGACAAACGTGTTGTCGCTTTATAACTACTTTGAGTGCATCGACGCGGGATTGAAAATTGAACTCTTGAAAACCAAGAACAAATTCTCCTACCCTCTAGCGACAGTTGCGGCGAAATTGGATTTCGAAACGGCCGAGAAGACTCTCGAATACGACGTCGAATTGGAATACAACCAGTTCAAGGTTGGATCCGAGATGGAATTGAAAATCAACCAGAAAATCGACGGTGATTACGATTTCGAGTTTGAAGTCGACGCGTTGAAAAACAAGCTGAAGGTCACGGCGAAGAGAGACATCGTCGGAGATAAGTCCACAGTCGAAAATTGTTTGGAAATTGACGGCAAAAAGCATGAAATTAGTGGAACTGTCACGCATAAAATGAAAGAAAACGACGTCGATGTTGGTGCTCAACTCACCGTCAAGTCTGATAGATTCCTAGAAATCGTGAAGTAAGCCAAAAAAAAAATCAAAAAATTGTGTTTTGCTTGAATTTTTAATTTCAAAAAAAAAAAAAAAAAAAAAAAAAAAAAAACGTAAAAGTTGACGATCGACATATAACAAAAATTAGTAACATATAACAAAAGTTTTTAATTTTCAATATTAACACTTCATATTATACATTGCCTGAAGATGGCTAACCGAAACTAGTTGGAAGGAATATAAATTATTCGTTTTCTTGGAGCAAATTAAATATAAAAAATAAAGCAAAACACAAATATAAAACTTCAAGATGGTCAATTGCACAAATCATAAAAATAAACTTGTTGCTAACTAATTATTCTAATTTAAATCTAAATCTAATAATCTAACTAATTTTTCAACTTGCAGTATCGATCATGGCCTCACCTACAATCTCAAGGACCTGAAGACCCACTTGAAAATCTCAACGCCCAGCATGGTCTTCATCGACAGCGGCTTGAAGGCTTCCAAGACGGCCGGAGCCAACGGCCATTTGAAACTGAACGTGAAGAATGTGATCCTAGCGAACGGCGAAATTAAGGCTGACAAATGGGTCGGAAAAGCTTCTTTGGTTGTAGAACTGGTGACGTTGAAGAACAAGATGAAGGTCGAGAGCACTTTCACTCTGGTGGCTCCGAACTACAACGTCGCCCTAGTTTACTACCCGCACTTTGAAAAGGACGACACGAAAATTACCATCAACACCAACAATGTTGTCAAGGAAGATTCTATAGAGTCAAAGTAAGTTTAAATGGTTTTTATCAAAATTTAGACGAAATTAATTGTTAATTCGATGATTTAACACATTAACGCTGGCGTGTACCACCGGTGGTACACGCTATACTAAATCACAAAACCGAGAGCCGGTGTCAACTTTGTTAAAAAGTTTTGCCAAATTGGGGCCTAGCTTATATAGGGCGCGCCAAAACAGATAGTACAGCTATTAAAAACAAACCGCGCAACTGACAGAATTGGGGTAATTTAGACAGAAAGCTGATGGCACCCAGCAGCGACATATTCATTTAAGTTTCTTTTCGGCCGCATTTTGGCACATCCCGACCGGTATAGCGCCGATTTCTTCCCGAATT
The DNA here is from genome assembly GCA_944588485.1 of Phosphuga atrata. Taxonomy (NCBI): domain Eukaryota; kingdom Metazoa; phylum Arthropoda; class Insecta; order Coleoptera; family Silphidae; genus Phosphuga; species Phosphuga atrata. Next base: position 53,132,246 of record OX155904.1, read on the forward strand.
CGATTCTTTACTTCTTCCAAGGTGCGAGGTTGACGATTAAAAATATATAGCCCCTTCAGGTAGCCCCACAGGAAGAAGTCGTTAATACATAAATCAAGTGAGGATGCGGACCATTCCACATCACAGAAAATCGTAACGAAATTTTCATGAAAATTTATAGGGAAATTCAAAAACAAAGTAGGAAAATTCATTTGGAAAAGTGGTGGAAATTTCTTCATTTGTTTTAAAAAAAAATTAAATCAAAGTTTAGAAGAGTTTAAGGAAAATCCAGCCGGGAAATTTCGAATTTTCTTTCAGATTTTCATTCCAAATTTAATTCTAAATTTATTTGTATAAAATTTTTGAATTTTGGAAGATTTTTGAGAAAGTTACCAAGAAAAATTTGAGAGAAGTTGAGAATTCCAAGGTTTGCTTTGATTTTTTTGAAGTCGTCGTGGAAAATATGTTATAGCTCGGAAAATCGTAACTTCATTTCCATGAAAATTTTAGTAGAAATTCGTACTTGAAAGTAGAAAATTTATTTGGAAAATTCGTGGAAATTCCTTAATTAGTTTTCTCAAAAATTACAGTCAAAGTTTGGAAAAGTTTATAGGAAAAGTAGCCGAAAAATTTCAAATTTTCTTTCAGATTTTCATCCCGAATTTAATTCTGAATTTATTCCTATCAAACATTTGAATTTTGAAAAATATTTGGGAAAGTTAGAAAGAAAAATTTGGAAGACTAACGTGAAATTTTAAGATTTTTCTTGAGGTTGTCGTGGAAATTCTTTTATACCTCGGAAAATCGTAACGAAATTTTCATAAAAATTTATAGGGAAATTAAAAAACGAAGTAGGAAAATTTATTTGGAAAAGTGGTGGAAATTTCTTCATTTGTTTAAAAAAAAATTTAGGTCAAAGTTTAGAAGAGTTCAAGAAAAAACCAGCCGGGAAATTGCGATATTTCTTTCAGATTTTCATTCCAAATTTTATTCTGAATTTATTTCTATGAAATCTTTGAACTTTTGAAAATTTTTGAGAAAGTTACAAAGAAAAATCTGTGAGAAGTTGGTTATTACAAGGTTTACCTTGATTTTTTTTTGAGGTTGTCGTGGAAAATATGTTATAACTCGGAAAATCGTAACCTCATTTTCATGAAAATGTTAGCAGAAATTGGTACTTGAAACTAAAAAATTTATTTGGAAAATTTGTGGAAATTCCTTAATTCGTTTTCCCAAAAAATACAGTCAAAGTTTGGACAAGTTTATGGGAAAAGTAGCCGGAAAATTTCGAATTCTCTTTCAGATTTTCATTCTAAATTTAATTTTCAAATCAGTTCTATCAAACATTTGAAATTTGGAAAATTTTTGGGAAAGTTAGAAAGAAAAACTTGGAAGACTAACGTGAAATTTTAAGATTTTTCTTTAGGTTGTCGTGGAAATTGTCTTATACCTCGGAAAATCGTAACGAAATTATCATGAAAATTTATAGGGAAATCCAAAAACAAAATAGGAAAATTTATTTGGAAAAGTGGTGGAAATTTCTTCATTTGTTTTAAAATAAAATTTGGTCAAAGTTTAGAAGAGTTTAAGGAAAATCCAGCCGGGAAATTGCAAATTTTCTTTCAGAATTTCATTCCAAATTTCATTCTGAATTTATTTCTATGAAATCTTTAAATTTCTGAAAATTTTTAAGAAAGTTACAAAGAAAAATCTGTGAGAAGTTGGTTATTTCAAGGTTTACCTTGATTTTTTTTTTGAGGTTGTCGTGGAAAATATGTTATAACTCGGAATATCGTAACTACATTTTCATGAAAATTTTAGTAGAAATTTGTACTTGAAACTAGAAAATTTATTTGGATAATTTGTGGAAATTCCTTAATTCGTTTTCCAAAAAATTACAGTCAAAGTTTGGACAAGTTTATGGGAAAAGTAGCCGGAAAATTTCGAATTTTCTTTCAGATTTTCGTTCTAAATTTAATTTTGAAATCAGTTCTATCAAACATTTGAAATTTGGAAAATTTTTGAGAAAGTTAGAAAGAAAAACTTGGAAGACTAATGTGAAATTTTAAGATTTTTCTTTAGGTTGTCGTGGAAATTGTCTTATACCTCGGAAAATCGTAATGAAATTTTCATGAAAATCTATTGGGAAATTCAAAAACAAAGTTGGAAAGTTCAGTTGGAAAAGTGGTGGGAATTTCTTCATTTGTTTAAAAAAAAATCAAGGTCCAAGTTTAGAAGAGTTTAAGGAAAAACCAGCCGGGAAATTGCAAATTTTCTTTCAGAATTTCATTCCAAATTTCATTCTGAATTTATTTCTATGAAATCTTTAAATTTCTGAAAATTTTTAAGAATGTTACAAAGAAAAATCTGTGAGAAGTTGGTTATTTCAAGGTTTACCTTGATTTTTTTTGAGGTTGTCGTGGAAAATATGTTATAACTCGGAAAATCGTAACTACATTTTCATGAAAATTTTAGTAGAAATTCGTACTTGAAACTAGAAAATTTATTTGCAAAATTTGTGGAAATTCCTTAATTCGTTTTCCCAAAAATTACAGTCAAAGTTTGGACAAGTTTATGGGAAAAGTAGCCGGGAAATTTCAAATTTTCTTTCCGATTTTCATACTAAATTTAATTTTGAAATCATTTCTATCAAACATTTTAAATTTGGAAATTTTTTGGAAAAATTAGAAAGAAAAAATTGGAAGATTAGCGTGCAATTTCAAGATTTTTCTTGAGGTTGTCGTGGAAATTCTTTTATACCTCGGTAAATCGTAACGAAATTTTCATGAAAATTTATAGGGAAATTCAAAAACAAAGTAGGAAAATTTATTTGGAAAAGTGGTGGAAATTTCTTCATTTGTTTTAAAAAAAATTAGGTCAAAGTTTAGAAGAGTTTAAGGAAAATCCAGCCGGGAAATTTCGAATTTTCTTTTAGATTTTCATTCCAAATTTTATTCTGAATTTATTTCTATGAAATCTTTAAATTTCTGAAAATTTTTGAGAAAGCTACAAAGAAAAATCTGAGAGGAGTTGGGAATTCCAAGGTTTTCGTTGATTTTTTTTGAGGTTGTCGTGGAAAATATGTTATAACTCGGAAAATCGTAACTCAATTTTCATGAAAATTTTAGTAGAAATTCGTACTTGAAACTAGAAAATTAATTTGGAAAATTTGTGGAAATTCCTTAATTCGTTTTCTCACAAATTACAGTCAAAGTTTGGACAAGTTTATGGGAAAAGTAGCTGAAAATTTTCGAATTTTCTTTCAGATTTTCATTCTAAATTTAATTCTGAAATCATTTCTATCAAGCATTTGAAATTTGGAAAATTTTCGGGAAAGTTAGAAAGAAAAACTTGGAAGACTAACGTGAAATTTTAAGATTTTTCTTGAGGTTGTCGTGGAAATTGTCTTATACCACGGAAATTCGTAACGAAATTTTCATGATAATTTATAGGGAAATTCAAAAACAAAGTAGGAAAATTCATTTGGAAAAGTGGTGGAAATTTCTTCATTTGTTTTAAAAAAAAATTACATCAAAATTTGGAAGAGTTTAAGGAAAATCCAGCCGGGAAATTTCGAATTTTCTTTTAGATTTTCATTCCAAATTTGATTCTGAATTTATTTCTATGAAATCTTTAAATTTCTGAAAATTTTTGAGAAAGCTACAAAGCAAAATCTGAGAGGAGTTGGGAATTCCAAGGTTTCCTTTGATTTTTTTTGAGGTTGTCGTGGAAAATATGTTATAACTCGGAAAATCTTAACCCAATTTTCATGAAAATTTTAGCAGAAATTGGTACTTGAAACTAGAAAATTTATTTGGAAAATTTGTGGAAATTCCTTAATTCGTTTTCCCAAAAGTTGCAGTCAAAGTTTGGACAAGTTTATGGCAAAATAGCCGGAAAATTTCGAATTTTCTTTCAGATTTTCATTCTAAATTTAATTTTGAAATCAGTTCTATCAAACATTTGAAATTTGGAAAATTTTTGGGAAAGTTAGAAAGAAAAACTTGGAAGACTAACGTGAAATTTTAAGATTTTTCTTTAGGTTGTCGTGGAAATTGTCTTATACCTCGGAAAATCGTAACGAAATTTTCATGAAAATTTATAGGGAAATTCAAAAACAAAATAGGAAAATTCATTTGGAAAAGTGGTGGAAATTTCTTCATTTGTTTTAAAATAAAATTTGGTCAAAGTTTAGAAGAGCTTAAGGAAAATCCAGTCGGGAAATTTCGAATTTTCTTTCAGATTTTCATTCCAAATTTTATTCTGAATTTATTTCTATGAAATCTTTGAATTTTTGAAAATTTTTGAGAAAGCTACAAAGAAAAATCTGAGAGGAGTTGGGAATTCCAAGGTTTTCTTTGATATTTTTTGAGGGTGTCGTGGAAAATGTGTTATAACTCGGAAAATCGTAAGCGAATATTCATGAAAATTTTAGTAGAAATTCGTACTTGAAAGTAGAAAATTTATTTGGAAAATTCGTGGAAATTCCTTAATTCGTTTTCTCAAAAATTACAGTCAAAGTTTGGACAAGTTTATGGGAAAAGTAGGAGGAAAATTTCGAATTTTCTTTCAGATTTTCATTCTAAATTTAATTCTGAAATCATCTCTATCAAACATTTGAAATTTGGAAAATTTTTGGGAAAGTTATAAAGAAAAATTTGGAAGATTAGCGTGCAATTTCAAGATTTTTCTTGAGGTTGTCGTGGAAATTCTTTTATACCTCGGAAAATTGTAACGAAATTTCCATGAAAATTTATAGGGAAATTCAAAAACAAAGTACGAAAATTTATTTGGAAAAGTGGTGGAAATTTCTTCATTTGTTTAAAAAAAAAATTAAATCAAAGTTTAGAAGAGTTTAAGAAAAAGCCAGCCAGGAAATTTCGAATTTTCTTTCAGATTTTCATTCCAAATTTTATTCTGAATTAATTTCTATGAAATCTTTGAATTTTTGAAAATTTTTGAGAAAGTTACAAAGAAAAATCTGTGAGGAGTTGGTTATTTCAAGGTAAACCTTGATTTTTTTTTGAGGTTGTCGTGGAAAATATGTTATAACTCGGAAAATCGTAACTGCATTTTGATGAAAATTTTTTTAGAAATTGGTACTTGAAGCTAGAAAGTTTATTTGGAAAATTTGTGGAAATTCCTTAATTTGTTTTCTCAAAAATTACAGTCAAAGTTTGGACAAGTTTATGGGAAAAGTAGCCGGAAAATTTCAAATTTTCTTACAGATTTTCATTCCAAACTTAATTTTGAATTCATTCCTATCATATACTTAAAATTTGGAAAATTTTTGGGAAAATTAGAAAGAAAAATTTGGAAGACTAGCGTGCAATTTTAAGATTTTTCTTGAGGTTGTCGTGGAAATTCTTTTATACCTCGGAAAATCGTAACGAAATTTTCATGAAAATTTATAGGGAAATTAAAAAACAAAGTAGGAAAATTTATTTGGAAAGGTGGTGGAAACTTCTTCATTTGTTTTAAAAAAAATAAGGTCAAAGTTTAGAAAAGTTTAAGGAAAATCCAGCCGAGAAATTTCTAATTTTTTTTAAGATTTTCATTCCAAATTTTATTCTGAATTTATTTCTATGAAATCTTTGAATTTTTGAAAATTTTTGAGAAAGCTACAAAGAAAAATCTGAGAGGAGTTGGGAATTCCAAGGTTTTCTTTGATTTTTTTTGAGCTTGTCGTGGAAAATATGTTATAACTCGGAAAATCTTAACCCCATTTTCATGAAAATTTTTGTAGAAATTCGTACTTGAAACTAGAAAATTTATTTGGAAAATTAGTGGAAATTCCTTAATTTGTTTTCTCAAAAATTACAGTCAAAGTTTGGACAAGTTTATGGGAAAAGTAGCCGGAAAATTTCGAATTTTCTTTCAGACTTTCATTCTAAATTTAATTCTGAAATCATTTCTATCAAACATTTGAAATTTGGAAAATTTTTGGGAAAGTTAGAAAGAAAAACTTGGAAGACTAACGTGAAATTTTAAGATTTTTCTTGAGGTTGTCGTGGAAATTGTCTTATACCTCGGAAAATCGTAACGAAATTTTCATGAAAATTTATAGGGAAATTCAAAAACAAAATAGGAAAATTCATTTGGAAAAGTGTTGGAAATTTCTTCATTTGTTTTAAAATAAAATTTGGTCAAAGTTTAGAAGAGTTTAAGGAAAATCCAGTCGGGAAATTTCAAATTTTCTTTCAGATTTTTATTCCAAATTTTATTCTGAACTTATTTCTATGAAATCTTTGAATTTTTGAAAATTTTTGAGAAAGTTACAAAGAAAAATCTGTGAGAAGTTGGTTATTTCAAGGTTTACCTTGATTTTTTTTGAGGTTGTCGTGGAAAATATGTTATAACTCGGAAAATCGTAACTACATTTTCATGAAAATTTTAGTAGAAATTCGTACTTGAAACTAGAAAATTTATTTGGATAATTTGTGGAAATTCCTTAATTCGTTTTCCCAAAAATTACAGTCAAAGTTTGGACAAGTTTATGGGAAAAGTAGCCGGAAAATTTCGAATTTTCTTTCAGATTTTCATTCTAAATTTAATTCTGAAATCATTTCTATCAAACATTTGAATTTTGGAAAATTTTTGGGAAAGTTAGAAAGAAAAACTTGGAAGACTAACGTGAAATTTTAAGATTTTTCTTTAGGTTGTCGTAGAATTTGTCTTATACCTCGGAAAATCGTAACGAAATTTTCATGAAAATTTATAGGGAAATTCAAAAACAAAATAGGAAAATTCATTTGGAAAAGTGGTGGAAATTTCTTCATTTGTTTTAAAATAAAATTTGGTCAAAGTTTAGAAGAGTTTAAGGAAAATCCAGTCGGGAAATTTCGAATTTTCTTTCAGATTTTCATTCCAAATTTTATTCTGAATTTATTTCTATAAAATATTTGATTTTTTTGAAATTTTTTGAGACAATTACAAGGAAAAATCTGTGAGATGTTGGTTATTTCAAGGTTTCCCTTGATTTTTTTTGAGGTTGTTGTGGAAAATATGTTATAACTCGGAAAATCTTAACCCAATTTTCATGAAAATTTTTGTAGAAATTCGTACTTGAAACTAGAAAATTTATTTGGAAAATTTGTGGAAATTCCTTAATTCGTTTTCCCAAAAATTACAGTCAAAGTTTGGACAAGTTTATAGGAAAAGTAGCCGGAAAATTTCGAATTTTCTTTCAAATTTTCATTCTAAATTTAATTCTGAAATCATTTCTATCAAATATTTGAATTTTGAAATTTTTTTGGGAAAGTTAGAAAGAAAAACTTGGAAGACTAACGTGAAATTTTAAGATTTTTCTTTAGGTTGTCGTGGAAATTGTCTTATATCTCGGAAAATCGTTACGAAATTTTCATGAAAATTTATAGGGAAATTAAAAAACGAAGTAGCAAAATTTATTTGGAAAGGTGGTGGAAATTTCTTCATTTGTTTAAAAAAAAATTAAGGTCAAACTTTAGAAGAGTTTAAGGAAAAACCAGCCGGGAAATTGCGAATTTTCTTTCAGATTTTCATTCCAAATTTGATTCTGAATTTATTTCTATGAAATCTTTGAGTTTTTGAAAATTTTTGAGAAAGCTACAAAGAAAAATCTGAGAGGAGTTGGGAATTCCAAGGTTTTCTTTGATATTTTTTGAGGGTGTCGTGGAAAATATGTTATAACTCGGAAAATCGTAAGCGAATATTCATGAAAATTTTAGTAGAAATTCGTACTTGAAACTAGAAAATTTATTTGGAAAATTTGTGGAAATTCCTTAATTCGTTTTCTCAAAAATTACAGTCAAAGTTTGGACAAGTTTATGGGAAAAGTAGCCGGAAAATTTCAAATTTTCTTTCAGATTTTCATTCCAAATTTAATTCAGAATTGATTTCTATCAAATATTTGAAATTTGGAAAACTTTTGAGAGAGTTAAAAGGTAAAATTTAGAAGACTAAAGTGAAATTTTAAGATTTTTTGAAAAATCTTAAAATTCGTATCAACGTGCAGCTCGCAAGCAATCAGTGATTCGTAAACCAAACGCACTAGTGTGATATTAATCATAACATATTTGTATTGTATTAACAATTTCTATCAAAATTTAACATTATTTGTTTCCTTCAGGAATAACTTTGATGTATTCGGGGAGAAATTGGAAGTGAATGTGAAGGGAACGAAATCTGGCGAAAATGCCGAGAACGGTGGGCTGTTAGGCGAAGTAGAAATCACTCTGCCGAGCGAAATGTATCTGCTTGGTAAATTGAACCGGGAAACGCACACCGTCAACGGAGTTTTCAACGGCAACGCCTACGCCACCATTGAGCAAAGGAAAAACAAAAACACTCCAGGTTTTAAAGCCGGCGCCAAGGCGGAAGTCCACAATTACGTAGCCAAGGACAAAACATTCGATATCTCATACACCATCCTTATCGATGACAGCAACGGAGGGAATTCGAACAGTCTTTTGCACGTCGTGAAGAGCGTGCATGAGGGTCACGACATTATTGACGCAAAGGTAAGGTTTTTCAAAAATAGGGCTGCAAGCCCTAAAAACACTGTGGGCTTGTGGCCTATTATATTTCCCCATAATTTCCTCCAAATTGCCATTACACCTGTGCCATTGCCATTACACCTATGATGAAGATATCTATTTTTGCGTCTTGTTATTAGTACAAAATTTATGGAACACTTCTTCCTGAACCCGTCGAAGTTCACATGACCACCAAGTCCGATGTAAAATCCGAAGTTGGAAGCATTACGTTGAACGCCAAGGCTGGAAATAAATTGTCCGCGAATATTGATTGCAAACTTGACGTGTCTGAGGGCAAAGGAAAACCACTCACCGGCGAATTGAGTTTCGACGTGCAAACTTCTAATCCCAAGTTGAAGAAGTTGTCCGGGTTGATCTCTGGCAGTATGCTGGACGAAGATACATTCGCAGAATTTGGCGGAAAATTGCGTTTGGATACTGAAGATGATGGCGTGAGTAAACATCATTTAAATCAATGTCCTAGTTGTTTATACGTTTCTATTTCTTTCCTAGTCCAATCCGGAAGGTAACATCCATTTGGCGACCGAAAGCAGTTTCAGTTTCGGTCAGCATGATGGCAAAATCAACAGCAACTTGGAGTTCCAAAAATCTCACCCGATGAATCTGGCTCTCACTTACGGCCACAAAGAAGAAGGAACCGTCAAAAAATGTTTCGCCGATGCTTCCGTAACTTATGCGGAGCACAAAAACATCAAGTGCGACGTCACCTTGACGCAACCGAGCTCAAACGAGTACCAATTCGACTTGAAACTCAACACTCCATTCGACCACGCCAAGACCACGACGATCAACCAACATTTCAAGAAGAGCGAAGACAGCAAAACGTTCAATTCCGAAACGACTTTGACCATGGACGACAAGAAATACGTCGTTGTAAATGAGCTGCATGTTTCTGAAACTGCGCCCAAATTCAAGTTGGAGGTGACCAATCCAAACGGAAAAACCGATAAGTTTGTGGCTAGCTCCAACAAGGGACACACTCACTACAACTCCGACTTACTGGTCGTCTACAACGAAAAAGACTTCACTTTCGATGGAAGCGTCGACGCCCAAGTTGAAAGCATCGAAGATTTCACCATCACCGTTAAATTGGACTCACCCAAGTTGAAACTGGAGAAGTACGTTCTTATCGCCAAAAATAAACACAACAAGGCAAACAAAGTCATCGAAATCGAAGCTACCTCCAACAGCCACAACATCATCAAGGGAAGGTAAATATTACATTGGACTAAATTGATTAGAATATACAGTATTATCGCGGAAATTCGGACAATACGTTCAGTAATCCGGCGGTTTGGAAACCGCTCGCACTCTTCCCTCCCACCACTCTTTCTGATAATCCGGCGGTTGTCTGGTCCCATATGTGTCGGATTATCGATATTATACTGTACAGTATAATCTCGGTAATTCGGTCGTTGGTTAATCGGATGACACGTTCCGTAATCCGGCGGTCTGAAGTCCAATCCACCAATCTTTCTGATAATCCGGCGGTTGTCAGATTATCGAGATTATACGGTATTTAATTTTTTGGCGCGTCTATAATATTAACTTTTCTAGCACCACTTACAAGACTCGCGAAGAAGGTGGTAAATACATCGCGGAAGGATCCGGGGAGTTCACCGTCAGGGACCAAAAGAAAACCGGTAACTTCAAGTTGATCAAGAGACACTTGAACGTTGAAAAGGACGGCGAGCAAGGTGTTGAGATTAACTTCGACGCCGGATTGGGCAACAAGGCCGTCGACGCCGAGCTTAAGCTCACCAACAAGCAATTCAGGGTCGTCAATTCGTATTGCGAGGAGAAGAAACAGTGCGCTCACTTCGAAATCGACTCCAAGACGTCAGTGATGGGTAAGGGAATTCTAAATTAAGAAACACATTTTTCAATTCTAGTAACGTGGAGTAGACACTCGGTAATCCGCCAAGTGTTTTGCAAGGTGGTGTCGGATTATCAAATTGGTCGGACACACGCTATAATCCGACTAATTTGATTTGATTTGAGCAATGATTTATATTTCGAAAATTTTGAAAATGCGTATCTTATAATCCGACCAATCATCAAATTTTGTATTGACATAACGCGAGAGTAATGCCGGGTTTACGATGAACTTAACGTGACGCTATGAGGCGTGATTTAAACCTAAAACACTTTGTTTTATATGAAGCTGAATACGGTCGACGTAATCTGAAGTACTTAACGTAACGTAACGTTAACCGAACTTAACGTAATATGAAAGCTAGCTATTTCAAACAAACTTTCACGGCGCGTTGCCTCAAGTTGGGACGTTCACGTGATTCTTTAAGCCAATCAACGCTTTCGATTCTTGCGCGCATGCACTGGAAAGCACTCGAGGGAGGGGCAATTTGTCATTGTGTTGTTACATTCATTGTATTCACAGTTTGAAAAGTTTACAGTTAATAAATAGCCATTTTCAAGTACAAACGCTGTCAACTGTCAAATGACTGTCAAATGTCACTTTTCATTTGCACGTAATTTCACAAACAAACCTTAACGTAAAGATCACTTTACATCACGTCGCGTCGCGTTACTTTAAGTTCATCGTAAACCCGCTATAAAGCCCTGTCTCTCAGCCTCCTGAGAAATAAATGTTCATTATAGTAGGATGCATCACTTTCTTCGGCCCATTGCAAACCGACTTCAAATGCGTTGATCGCATTTTTTGCTTCTGTCTGTGGAGTAGTAATGGCTTCGTCATCATGATCTATTTATTAATCTATCGTTGAAGCAGAAGCTTGGTTAACACTCTCTTCATCAGAGTATCTTTGCAATTGACGAAAATTCAGAAAAGTGACATTTGACAGCTATTTGACAGTTGAGAGCGTTGGTACTTGGCTGTAATGAAGTTGCTACTTCACTGTAATAAACTTCATTACAGTCAAGTACCAACGCTGTCAAATGGCTGTCAAATGTCACTTTTCTGAATTTTCGTCTATTGCAACGATACTCTGAAGAAGAGAGTGTTAACCAACCTTCTGCTCCAACGATAGATCAATAAGTAGATCATGATGATTAAGCCATTAACTGTAATGAAGTTTTCTTCTTCATCTATTCTACGATACCTGATGTCCAAATTTTCAGAACTTATATGCGTTTCGGTGGCAACTTGCTCTGTGACTTCTAGAGTGACACTGATTAGGAGAGCGCCGGTACTGATGATTTCTGGCCATAAGTTATTTCATCGCGATGGGTGTAGTAAATTCCTAGAATGGTATTTGCATACAATTTCATCTTTTGGTACTTCCAGCCAGAGGATCTTGGCAGTGAAGGTGTTCTGGTCTCTGCTCCCGATATCCTGCTCATCCCTCTGCTCCCTTACTTTACCTCTACCTATTCCTTCCTTGCTGAATCTTAAACCTTGCTCAATCGCCAGTCTGGCGGCCCCTTCCAAAACAAGGTGCAACGGAGTCAGATCCAGCAGCAGCGCCATTGCTGCTGCTGGACAGGACCCCATCTCCCCCGTGATACAGACGCACGCCAGTCTTTGAATCTTCCCAAGCTGCTTCTTCATAGAGACCAGCTTGGTTCTACTTCTAGGTGATCGCAGGTTTCACTATCATGGTGTACTTCTGGTATTAAGCTCCTTCTTCCGTGTTGCCCCATTCGTCCTGCCAGGTCTTATACACCGTATCAGATCTGTTTCTAGCTTCTTTCCTTGACATCGTTCCTAGGAGTTTTGCCATATACGTGTTTGTTCTCTCCGTCACAAGATGTTCGATGTGCGGCATGCCAGAGATCACGAGAATGACTTCCCTTGATACTGTCCTGTATGCGCTGCTGACTCTTAGAGCCAGTTTCCGTTGAACTTTTGCCAGTTTGTTCTTTGTTCATGGCTGTTCCCCATACTGCTGCTACGTAGAGCACCACTGGGTGGGCCACCGAACACAGCAGCCTTCTTTTACTCGCAGTGGGACCGCCACGTTCGACATTAGACGTTTTCTGCGCTTTCTCCGCCGCTTTAGAGACGTGGTCAGTGAACGACAGACTTTTATCGATGATTACTCTTAGGTACTACCGCGTTCACATTCTCATCTTTAAGACTATCGGACACAACTCTCTTGCCTGCAATTACGACAGCCTCAGCATTTTCGGGGGCTAGTTTCAGCCGCTTTCCCTTTAGCCAAGGGAAGTGAGGTGTTGTCAAAGGCTCCTTCTATGTATAAGGAGGCGCATATCGCTACTTCCTTTATATCTAGTGCTGCTTCTATTTCATCTACCAGCTTAATTGCTTCCTTTGCCTTGTACCGAACTATATTTTCCATTTTCCCGCTGATTATTATAGCCAGGTCGTCAGCAAAACCAACTACCTCAGCTCCTTTGGGCAGTTTTAGCCTGAGCACTCCATCATTGAGGATGTTCCATAGTGTTGGGCCCATTACTGAGCCCTGTGGGACACCGCAGCTGCCTTTATTTTCTGCCTCTATAACAATTTTCCTGTTTCTGAGGTAGCTTCGGATTATACGGAGAAGGAATGTGGTAGCCCTGTCTCTATAACTATATTTTCCATTTTCCCGCTGATTATTATAGCCAGGTCGTCAGCAAAACCAATTACCTCGGCTCCTTTGGGCAGTTTTAGCCTGAGCTCTCCATCATAGAGGATGTTCCATAATGTTGCGCCCATTACTGAGCCCTGTGGGACACCGCAGCTGCCTCTATTTTCTGCCTCTATAACAATTTTCCTGTTTCTGAGGTAGCTTCGGATTATACGGAGAAGGAATGTGATAGCCCTGTCTCTATAACTATATTTTCCATTTTCCCGCTGATTATTATAGCCAGGTCGTCAGCAAAATCAACTATCTCGGATCCTTTGGGCAGTTTTTACCTGAGCACACCATCATAGACAAACATCCATAGTGTTGGGCCCATTACTGAGCCATGTGGGACACCGCAGCTGCCTCTATAACAATTTTCCTGTTTCTGAGGTAGCCCTGCCTCTGTCGCCTCGTCCATGATGTTCTGCCACGCTGAGGAGTTGAACGCGTTTCTCACGTCGAGCGTTATTAAAAGACAGATCTTCCTTGTCCTCCGTGTTCCGGCTTTGGCAGCCTTCGCTGCTTCACCACCTTTCTTCTGGCGTCAATAGCTGGTCTAAAACCGAACTGTTTCTCCGACAGATTCATTTCCTGTTTGAATCTTCCAACTAGTAACTGTTCAAGGAGCTTAGCTCCTACGTCCAGAAGACTGTGATCTGAATCCAGCAGCTTCATTCGTCAGATTTTTGCGTTTGCTGAGTAGTACTAGTTTTGCCACCATCCACTTCTAGGGGAAAATTCCCCGTTTGAGGCATCCGTTCATGACCTCTCGAGGTCGTTTAGCCTAGCCAGTAATTCATCAATTATCAGGTTCCGCATCAGTGGTGACACACTTCCTTGTGGGCACCCTCGAGTTGTGGAGATCTTGATGGTGTCTTTTCCCACTTGTCTCCGCCGTTCTAGTTCTCAGCATTTCTTCCATCCACTTTGTGGTAATGCTGTCACCTCGTGTGACACCCAAAGACACCTCGAGTGAGGTGTCGTCAAAGGCTCCTATCGCTACTTATCGCTACTTCCTTCATATCTAGTGCTGCTTCTATTTCTTTTGTCAGCTGATACAGGGCGGATTTTCTTGCTCTGTTTGCATGCTGACACTTGTGTAGTGGTGCACCTACCAGCACTGTTAACCCAAGGTAATTGTCAATTACCTTCTCCATTGTCTTTAACGTGAAAGATGTTAGACTAATAGGTCTAAATGACTTCGGTTGAGAGTCTTTCTTCCCTCTTTCTTTTTTAGGATGCTCCATAGTGTTGGGCCAATTACCGAACCCTGTGGGACACCACGTCTGCCTCTACTTTCTGCCTCTATAACAATTTTCCTGTTTCTGAAGTAGCTTCGGATTATACGGAGAAGGTAGGAAGGTAGGACACTTGTGTAGTGGTTCACCTACCAGCACTGTTGCCCTAAGGTAATTGTCAATTACCTTCTCCATTGTCTTCCAACTATCCAACCAACTATCTCGGCTCCTTTGGACAGTGTACTCCATCACACAGCCTGAACACTCCATCATAGAAGATGTTCCATAGTGTTGGGCCCGTTACTGAGCCCTGTGGGATACCACAGCTGCCTCTATTTTCTGCCTCTATAGCAATTTTCCTGTCTCTGAGATAGCTTCGGATTATACGGACAAGGTAGGGTGGTAGACTTGCCTCTGTCGCCTCGTCCATGATGTTCTGCCACGCTGAAGAGTTGAATGCGTTTCTCACGTCGAGCGTTATTAAAAGACAGATCTTTCTTGTCCTCCGTGTTCCGGATTTGGCAGCCTCCGCTAACTCCACCACCTTCTTCTGGCGTTAATAGTTGATCTACCTGGTCTAAAACCGAACTGTTTCTCCGACAGATTCATTTCCTGCTTGATTCTTCCAACTGGTAACTGTTCAAGGAGCTTACCTCCTACATCCAGAAGACAGAGTGGGCTGAATCCCGCAGGTTCATTCGTCAGATTTTTGCGTTTGCTGAGCAGCACCAGTTTTGCCACCTTCCACTTCTCGGGGAAAATTCCTCTTTTAATGCATCCGTTCATGACCTCTCGAGGTCGTTTAGCCTAGCCAGTAATTCATCAATTACCAGGTTCCACATCAGTGGTGATAACACACTTCCTTGTGGGCACCATCGAGTTGTGGAAATCTTGATGGTGTCTTTTCCCACTTGTGTCTCCGCCGTTCTAGTTCTCAGCATTTCTTCCATCCACTTTGTGGTAATGCTGCAACCTCGTGTGACACCCAATGGCACTGCGTGTGAGGTGTTCTCAAAGGAGGCACATGTCGTTACTTCATTTATATCTAGTGCTGCTTCTATTTCATCTGTTAGCTGATACAGGACGGATTTTCCTGCTCTGTTTGCATGCTGACACTTGTGTGGTGGTGCACCTACCAGCACTGTTGCCCTAAGGTAATTGTCAATTACCTTCTCCCTTGTCTTTAACGTGAAGGATGTTAGCCTAATAGGTCTAAGTGACTTCGGTTGAGAGTCTTTCTTCCCTCTTTCTTTTTTAGGATGCTCCATAGTATTGGGCCAATTACCGAAACCTGTGGGACACCACCTCTGCCTCTACTTTCTGCCTCTATAACAATTTTCCTGTTTCTAAAGTAGCTTCGGATTATACGGAGAAGGTAGGACACTTGTGTATTGGTTCACCTACCAGCACTGTTGCCCTAAGATAATTGTCAATTACCTTCTCCATTGTCTTCCAACTATCCAACCAACTATCTCGGCTCCTTTGGGCAGTTTTAGCCTGAGCACTCCATCATAGAAGATGTTCCATAGTGTTGGGCCCGTTACTGAGCCCGGTGGGATACCACAGCTACCTCTATTTTCTGCCTCTGTAACAATTTTCCTGTTTCTGAAGTAGCTTCGGATTATACGGAGAAGGTAGGAAGGTAGGACACTTGTGTAGTGGTTCACCTACCAGCACCGTTGCCCTAAGGTAATTGTCACTTACCTTCTCCATTGTCTTCCAACTATCCAACCAACTATCTCGGCTCCTTTGGACAGTTTTAGCCTGAGCACTCCATCATAGCGGATATTCCATAGTGTTGGGCCCATTACTGAGCTCTGTGGGAGACCACAGCTGCCTCTATTTTCTGCCTCTATAGCAATTTTCCTGTTTCTGAGATAGCTTCGGATTGTACGGAGAAGGTAGGGTGGTAGCCCTGCCTGTATCGCCTCGTCCATGATGTTCTGCCACGCTGAAGAGTTGAACGCGTTTCTCACGTCGAGCGTTATTAGAAGACATATCTTCCTTGTCCTCCATGTTCCGGCTTTGGCAACCTTCGCTAACTCCACCACCTTTCTTAGGCCGTCAATAGTTGACCTACATGGCCTTAAACCGAACTGTTTCTCCGACAGATTCATTTCCTGCTTGATTCTTCCTACTAGTAATTGTTCAAGGAGCTTACCTCCTACGTCCAGAAGACAGTGTGGGCTGAATCCAGCAGCTTCATTCGTCAGATTTTTGCGTTTGTTGAGTAGGCACTAGTTTTGCCACCATCCACTTCTCGGGCAACATTCCCCTTTTGATTCATCCGTTCATGGTCATGGTGCCAGTTCATGGTGAAATAGAGCAGCACTAGATACAAAGGAAGCAACGATATGTGTCTCCTTGGACATAGAAGCAGCCTTTGACAACACCTAGCACGAGGCTGTCAAAGCGACTCTTGAAAGAAGGAATATTGACAGCATTACCTCAAAGTGGATGGGAGGAATACTGAGAACTAGAACGGTCATGGTGAAATAGAAGCTGCACTAGATACCAAAGAAGCCACGATATGTATCTTCTTGGATATAGAAGGAGCCTTAGACAACACCTCGCACGAGGCTGTCAAAACGGCTCTTGAAAGAAGGAATATCGACAGCATTACCTCAAAGTTGATGGGAGAAATATTGAGAACTAGAACGGCGGAGAACAAGTGGGAAAAGACACCATCAAGATCTCCACAACTCGAGGGTGCCACAAGGAAGTATGTTATCACCACTGATGTGGAGCCTGGTAGTTGATGAATTACTGGCTAGGCTATACAAAGCTAAACTAGTCTCTCTCTCTAGATCGTTTAGCCTAGCCAGTAATTTATCAATTATCAGACTCCACATCAGTGGTGATAACACACCTCCTTGTCGGCACCCTCGACTTGTGAAGATCTTGATGAATTACTGGCTAGGCTAAACGAGGCTAAACTAGTCTCTCTCTCGAGGTCGTTTAGCCTAGTCAGTAATTCATCAACTACCAGGCTCTACATCAGTGGTGATAACACACCTCTTTGTGGGCACCCTCGACATGTGAAGATCTTGATGAATTACTGACATGGCTAAACGAGGCTAAACTAGTCTTTCTTTCGAGGTCGTTTAGCCTAGCCAGTAATTCATCAACTACCAGGCTCTACATCAGTGGTGATAACACACCTCCTTGTGGGCACCCTCGACTTGTGAAGATCTTGATGAATTACTGGCTAGGCTATACGAGGCTAAACTAGTCTCTCTCTCGAGGTTGTTTAGCCTAGCCAGTAATTCATCAACTACCAGGCTCTACATCAGTGGTGATAACACACTTCCTTGTGGGCACCCTCGACTTGTGAAGATCTTGATGAATTACTGGCTAGGCTATACGAGGCTAAACTAGTCTCTCTCTCGAGGTTGTTTAGCCTAGCCAGTAATTCTTCAACTACCAGGCTCTACATCAGTGGTGATAACACACCTCCTTGTGGGACCTCTCGAGTTGTGGAGATCTTGATGGTATCTTTTCTCACTTTGTGTGTGATGGTATCTTAGTGCCTCCGCCGTTCTAGTTCTCAGCATTTCTCCAGCTTGAGTTAATGCTGTCGATATTCCTTCTTTCAGGAGCCGCTTTGACAGCCTCGTGCGAGGTATCAAAGGCTCCTTCGATGCCCAAGAACGCACATATCGCTGCTTCCTTTGTATCTAGTGCTGCTTCTATTTCATTTGTCAGCTGATACAGGGCGACCTCTGCAGATTTTCCTGTTCTGTATCCATGCTGACAGTTGTGTAGTGCTGCACCTACCAGCACTGTTGTCCTAAGGTACCTTCTCCATTGTCTTTAACATGAAAGATGTTAGACTATTGGGTCTAAACGACTTCAGGTGAGTGGTGTCTTTCTTCCCCACCTTTGGCATGAATACCACCTCAGCTCTTCTCCATAGTTCCGGTATGTATCTAAACTACTTCTAAAGATTTTTAGGAGATACGGCATCGACTCTCTCCCTCCTTTTTGCAGGAAGGCTTTAATTAATCCGTCCACACCTGTGGCCTTGAATTTGTTGGAACGTACCGATAGCCCATCGAATTAGGTTTTCCGTACAGATGGACGTGGCCCTCCTCCAGTCAGCCCGAATTGGTCTTCTACTTTAAAGCGCTAAACTTCTAGTTTAGAGCGGTAAACTACTTCTAAAGATTTTTAGAAGGTACGGTATCGATTCTCTCCCTCCTTTTAGAAAGAAGGCTGGAATTAAACCGCCTACACCTGTGGCCTTCAATTTGCTGAAACGTACCGATAGCCCATCTGGTAAGGTTTTCCGTACAGATGGACGCGGCCCTCCTCCAGTCAGCTCGAATTGGTCTCCTTGATTGCATAAAGCTCCCAGTCTCTTTGTATTTCCTACATCTCGAAAAGTGTGTGTCTAGTAGGAGGAGAGCTCTCTGCGTCTTTCGTATAGCTCCCATAAGGTCTCTAAAGACTGGCGGTCATTTCCACTCTATCCTTGGCTAGTGCATTTTGCAATCTAACTGCCACCGGCGTAGATTCTATATTTTCACAGAAGGTCCTAAAGTTGTTCCTTTTTGCCCTTCTGATCTCTTTGTATTAGGTGGTGAGCACCTAGACAATTTCCGTGTTGCTTAGCTTTATTGAAGAGCCTACGCAATGTAGCCCACATCCAATTGGTATATCAGAATACAGGGGCGCCGGATTAAACAGAAATCGGATTACCGAGAGTCAACTGCATTTCTACTAGTAAATGGAGTTAACTATTGTGTTTTGGAAGAAGCCGCTTAAATTTTGCTTTGGATTAAAATTTTGTTTGTTTTACTAGATATTACTGAATATCACCACGAATTGGAGGTAAACGTGGATTTGAGAAAATTGGGACTTTTGCACGAATTTGGACTCAAGTCCGTCACCACCCGCAAACAATTGCTGTTGGACCACACCGTCGACATCCATTTCCAAAGCCAAGAAAACAACAAGTACCAGTACAGTTTGTACTTGCACCCCACGGAAGCCGGCGTCTCCCTATCCACACCAAAACGCACCGTGGCCGCCGAAGCTAAAGTCACCATTCCAAAGTAAGCTACTTTTATAAAACGAGTTTAAATTCAACTTAACACCTTAATTATAATTCTTAGGGGTAAAGGACCAATTAAGGGCGAGGTAGCCATGTACTTGAACAAGAAGGCCGATCCTAGAAAGACTGCAATCCTCTTCTTTTTGGACAACGTAGGTAATTTCAAACAGGGCGAAAGCAAGGGTGAACTCAAATTCACAACCCCCGGTTTGGCCAAGGATCTCGCCTTGAGTTTCACCAACAAATACAACACGGAAACGTTCTTCATGGACTTCAAGGGAATCGTCGACGTTTTCAGCAAACCCAACAGCAAACTGATCTACACCGAGAAGCACCACTTCACCAAGACCGAAGCGGGAATTTACGAATTCCAGAGCGACATTGCCTTGAAGAGCGCTGGAATGGGAATCGACATCACCTACGAGGAACTCCTCTTCAAATACGACAGCAAAGCGCACAGCTTCAAGTACTTCACCAAGCTGGCTTACAACGTTGATGGAAAGAAAAAGGTTTCTGATTTCATCTTGGAATTGAGTCCGCAAATCGTCCATACTGGTCTTAATTTGATGGGCAGAGAAATCTTCGATGTCAATTCGAAGCTGCAATTGAGCAATGATGCTCAAATCGTTGATACTAACGCCAAAGCTATTGGACTTCGCCCAACCACAAGTCACTTTGAACTGAAGAACTATAACATGTTGAAATACACTTTAGCTGCTCAAGGTAGATATTTAAAAATATTTAAGACTTAATTAATCTCTTGGGATGAAAAATTTTGACCAATACCTTTTTTTAGATAATCCAGGTAAAAAACTTGTGGTTAGTGCCGGATTTATCCCTGGACAAATCATTGACTGCAGAGCAGAAGTAGGATCAAACGAACTTTTCAAAGCATCCATGAAACTGGACGAGGCCAACTTCATGAAACCAGAGTATGGTATGAGCGTGGAAAACATCAAATCTTTGATCCTCGATCCGTGCCAAAAAGGCATAACCAATGTCATCAAGGAAGGAAAGGCTATGGCTGTCGAAATCACCAATGACGTGTCCGAAACCAGTAAGCACTTAGCCGAAGTTGCCAAGAGGAACGTTCCAGATATCAAGAACGTTAAAGATTATTACGCAGCTGAATTACATAAGTTGAAGGAAGAATTCGGCTCGGATAAGACCATCCAACAACTTGGAGATTTCTTGTAAGGCATAAATTAAAATTAGTTTATATTTCGGCTTTTTTGATTTTCTTTTTTTCTTTGTTATAGCAAGAGTACATTCGGTGCTGTTATCCACGCCATTTCCGAAATCTTCACCAAGGCTAACGAACTCATTCAAAACATCACCGTTGTAATCCAAGCGAATGTTTCCAAGGTCATAGAAATCTTCGACGCTGAAGTCTTGCCGCAATTGAAACAACTTTTCGATACCTGCTTCAACATTATCAGCTCAACTTTCCAAAACGTGTCCAACATGTGCTTCACTCTTGTTGGTAAACTCGTTACAATCTTAGAAAAACACCAGGAACTACTCAAGGACTTGGCCGCCCATTTCTCCGCCATCACCCAAGACTTCGGCAGATTCTTCTACAAAAGCCTCGAGAGACTCGAAGCCATGGTCTTCGACACCGTCAAGAAAATGTACGAAGAAATCAAAGCGCTGCCGATCTTCGAAGAAGCCAAGCATTCTTTCGAAAGTGCCATGAAGAGTATCGAAGAATATTCCGGACCCTTGACCAACATGGTCCGCGACACCTTGGCCACTTTGAAGGACGTTATGCCCAACGAAGAAAGCAAAACGTTGGTGAGCTCCATCAGTGAATACGTCGAGAAGAAAATGCAAGGAGTACAGGTCGACGATGCCGCCATGTTGGAGAAGATCTTCGAAAATCTCATGACTGTCTTCAAGCAAGCTTTGAAACAATTGAACATTAAGGATGTTAACGTAATAAATCCAAACGTAAGTAGTTTATGATACAAGTGTGTGAAGGTTAGGTTAGGTTAGTTTAGTTTAGGTTACGTTGTTTCGTTATGTTTAGGTTATGTTATTTATTCGCCTTCGGCTCGTGCTTTAACCTTCGCAACTCATGCACAATAGCCTTTAACACACGTGTGCCATACATTATTTAATCTACGAAGCATGTTAAGGTACTGTTGAATGTACAAAAAAATATTGTTTCTTACCGATAATATTGAAAAAAATGTCTTTTTGACAGTCACAATGAGGTTAGAACGTTCAGCGCATGCGTGAAAAAAATTGCTAACTAGTAAAAAAACGCACAGTGGCGGGAACACGTTTTGGTCGTTGATGTAATCCTTCGCAACTCATGCACAAAAGCCTTTAACACACGAGTGCCATACATTATTTTATCTACGAAGAATCTTAAATGCTGTTGAATCAAAACAAAAATAATTGTTTCTTACCGATAATATTGAAAAAATTGTAATTTTGACAGTCACAATGAGGTTAGAACGTTCAGAGCCTGCGTGGAAAAAATTGCTAACTAGTAAAAAAAACGCACAGTGGCGGGAACACTGTTTGGTCGTTGTCAATGTAATCTAGGTTAACCTAGATTTAATCTAGATTAGGTTATGTTATATTAGTGACAGAAAAATCCAGACTGAGATGCCGAGTCTTCTTGATTCAAAATAAGAAAAAATATTTCAATTTTAATATGTCAGAAAATTTATTTTGAGTACGCCTATGTTTTTTGTTTAGTGACGCGAGTTGCCATAGTAACAACAAACATAAATCGTTTAATAGTGAAACTCCATTTGATTTACATTGCACTTTTACGCACGATTTGTATACTTTTACACACGATTATAATAATGGCATCCTTTACATACAATAAAGTATTTATTTTGTTCATTTTGGTGAGCGAGTAGATAAAATAACAGTTTTTTGAGCAACTAGTGCGGCAAGTTGTTAATTGCCCACGAGAGCGAAATTGTGTGTGTTCCAAAATAGTACTTATCCCGCATGTTTGTTATTAAGAAATTAACAGAATTCCATATTTGATGTTAATTCTAAGCTGCAGTTGAGCAATGATGTTCAAATTGTTGATATTAACGCAAGAGCCATAGGAATTTATTCAACGCCAAGCTACTTTGAAGAACTTTAACCCTTTCACATACAATGACGTACCTAAGACGTCATGTATATCTGATAAGATGACATGTTCAACGCACAATTTATTCGTATGTCAAGGGGTTAACATGATGAAGGGAAACTTAAAATCAATAAACGCATTCGGTTTTAATGAAACTCTTCTGATGTAATTCCGTGTTTTCAGGTTTACGCTACAAACTATTTCTACGCTCTGCCCCAACTGGTCGCCGTCAAATTCTCTCCGCTTAACCACCTGTTCGCCGGAGAAATCGGAATTGAAACCTTGAAGGAAACTCTTTACGGTTTGAATTTCAACCCAATGGAGTGGATTCCACCATACAGACGTAAGTTTTGACCAAAAACAATTTTTTGGTCATTTTTTGATTATTTTGACAATTTATTGATCATTTCTGACTGAATCTAAATTTGTTTTCTAACTTTATAACTGTCAAAATGACAAAAACTGTCATATGTCATCAAACATGACAAAATATCATATGTCATTAAACATAAAGAATGGTAGATTTGGCATTAATATTATATTATTTTTTCAGTGTATGCTGTGATTGTACAAGGTCAACACATCTTCACTTTCGATGGCAAACATTTGACATTCCCAGGTAAATGTAATTACCTTTTGGCTAGAGACGCGTTGAATGGCAATTTCACCATTGCTGGAACCTACGCCAACGGAATTATGACCGCCCTGACGATCGCCGACAATTCCGATATGATTACCATCAAGAAGGGAGGCCAATGCACCTTCAACAAGGAATCCACCGATTTTCCAATCATCCGCAACGGTTTCAAGGCCACACGTTTCTACGACTACATCAAAATTGCCACGGACAGCGGAGTTCGCGTCTACTGCGACCCACAGCTCCTCGCCTGTCTCGTTTCCGTCTCCGGTTTCTATCACGGACAAATTCGCGGCCTCTTGGGTAACGGAAACCACGAACCCTACGACGACTTCACCATGCCCAACGGCAAGATCGTCACGTCCGAAAGCGATTTCGGAAATTC
Organism: Phosphuga atrata; assembly: GCA_944588485.1. Classification (NCBI taxonomy): domain Eukaryota; kingdom Metazoa; phylum Arthropoda; class Insecta; order Coleoptera; family Silphidae; genus Phosphuga; species Phosphuga atrata. Next base: position 53,155,728 of record OX155904.1, read on the forward strand.
GTACAAGATGAGCTCGGCGTGTCCCGCGGTCAAGACCGTCGATCACACGACTCACCACCATGCTCCCTCTTGCACCAAACTCTTCAGCAGCTCTGAGAGCAGTTTGTCCGATTGCTTCCCATTCGTCAACACCGCTAACTTCAGAATGGCCTGTGATCACGGTGTTGCCGCTGGAGTTAAGGACACGGAGGAAGCAGTGGCTATGGGTTATATTGCCGCCTGTGATTCTAAATATATATCTGTTTATATGCCAAGGGAATACGGTAAGATATTTTTGACGTATGACGTATGTTAGTTGTCACTTTGACGTATTCAACTGTCACTTTTAAATTCAAGTTTGACAGTTTCACAATTTTCTTATTTATTTTTATTTTTATAGCAAAGTGTAAAAATTCTGAACAACCTAAAGAAATCGGCGAGAAATTTAGCGTGAAACATCCATCCAAGGCTGCCGACATCATCGTCATCGTGGATCAAGTCAAGGCCAACGAAAACGTCTACAAAGATTTGGTACAACCTTTAATGGGTGAATTGACTAAAGAAATGGCGTCCAAGGGCATCAAGTAAGTCTTGCGATTTGCTAAAACAAAAAATGACGTTAATTTTTCAATTGCTCTTTAGTGATGTTGAAATTCATCTGATGGGATATGGAGGTGTGCACGATGATCCCATCCATTACACTCACGGAGGAAAATTGTCGTTCAAAGGAAAACTCCCAGCTCTCAAGTTCACTGGGGATCCATTACTGGAAGCGAGCGAACTCAAGGCCAACAAACACTACAAAGACGTCTATCAGTTCTTCACCGACATACTTTTGGTCACTGGTCAGGATATCCAATCCCGCACCTACACTGAAGCCATCGACTATCCATTCAGAGCTCACGCCTCCAGAACATTGATCGCCGTGACTGGTTCATCTTGTCCACAAGGAAACTTCCTCATAGTAAGATATTTTCATCCAAAAATATTTCCTTCATCTAACATCAATTTTGTTGTAACTCCTACCTATATTAATTAGATAGACCAGACAGACAATGCTTTTATGAACAACAACATGCAAACCACCACATGAGTTTCAAGTAAGTGGTACACAATTTGTTGTTCATAAAAGCAAAGCTGTACTGATGAGAGATAAATCCCGAAACGCGTCTACAGATCGGCTATCCACTTAAGTTATCAGGAAGACATGAACTTAAAAATCAATTTTATTTTTGTGGTGTTTGTTGAGTGCCACGAAGGTGGACTGAAAGCTTTAAAATAACTTACAAATTTCATGTGAGATTTGTTTTTGGTTGTCCTAAAAAGACTCATTAGTGTTCAAAGGATGAGGCCCAAAAAAACCTAACCTGACCTGACCAGTTTTTTACCAGTTTCGTATATCTCGTTTAGTTTTAAGCGCACAGCAGCGAGTAATACCTCAAATTAAAGATAATTCAATCTAGTTTATAACTCACTGACTACATTTCAGCTAGTGTTACTACTTTTCAAAATATCGCCTGTTTTCTGCGACAACGTCCAAATCCTTGTTAGTTCAGTTGTATTTTTTTGGTTGAAAGTGTGAGGTAGTTGCCTTCAAAAACCGAATCAAAATGCTAACCTAAAGTAACCTAACCTGACGTGACCACTTTTCAATGGCGTATATCTCTCGTAGTTTTAAGCGCACAGCAGCGAGTAATACCTCAAATTAAAGACAATTCAATCTAGTTTCTAACTCACCTACTAGATTTCAGCTAGTATTACTACTTTTCAAAATATCGCCTGTTTTCTGCGTCAACGTCCAAATCCTTGTTAGTTCAGATGTTTTTTTTTTGGTTAAGAGGGTGAGGAACTTGCCATCAAAAACCAAATAAAAATGCTAACCTAAAGTAACCTAACCTGACGTGACCACTTTTCCATGGCGTATATCTCTCGTAGTTTTAAACACACAGCATCGAGTAATACCTCAAATTAAAGACAATTCAAGCTAGTTTATAACTCACCTACTAGATTTCAGCTAGCATTACTACTTTTCAAAATATCCCCTGTTTTCTGCGACAACGTCCAAATCCTTGTTAGTTCAGATGTTTTTTTTTTTTTGTTGAAAGGGTGAGGAAGTTGCCATCAAAAACCAAATAAAAATGCTAACCTAAAGTAACCTAACCTGACGTGACCACTTTTCCATGGCGTATATCTCTCGTAGTTTTAAACACACAGCATCGAGTAATACCTCAAATTAAAGACAATTCAAGCTAGTTTATAACTCACCTACTAGATTTCAGCTAGCATTACTACTTTTCAAAATATCCCCTGTTTTCTGCGACAACGTCCAAATCCTTGTTAGTTCAGATGTTTTTTTTTTTTTGTTGAAAGGGTGAGGAAGTTGCCATCAAAAACCAAATAAAAATGCTAACCTAAAGTAACCTAACCTGACGTGACCACTTTTCCATGGCGTATATCTCTCGTAGTTTTAAACACACAGCAGCGAGTAATACCTCAAATTAAAGACAATTCAAGCTAGTTTTTAACTCACTGACTACATTTCAGCTAGTATTACTACTTTTCAAAATATCGCGTGTTTTCTGCGACAACGTCCAAATCTTTGTAAATTCAGTTGTATTTTTTTAGTTGAAAGTGTGAGGAAGTTGCCTTCAAAAACGAAATCAAAATGCTAACCTAACATAACCTAACCTGACGTGACCAGTTTGCAACGGCGTATATCTCCTTTAGTTTTAAACGCACCGCAGTGAGTAATACCTCAAATTAATGACAATTCAAGCTAGTTTTTAACTCACTGACTACATTTCAGCTAGTGTTACTACTTTTCAAAATATCGCGTCTTTTCTGCGACAACGTCCAAATCCTTGTAAGTTCAGTTGTATTTTTTTGGTTGAAAGCGTAAGGAAGTTGCCATCAAAAACCAAATAAAAATGCTAACCTAAAGTAACCTAACCTGACGTGACCACTTTTCAACGGCGTATATCTCTCTTAGTTTTAAACGCACCGCAGTGAGTAACACCTCAAATTAATGACCATTTAAGCTAGTTTTTAACTCACTGACTACATTTCAGCTAGTGTTACTACTTTTCAAAATATCGCGTGTTTTCTGCTACAACGTCCAAATCTTTGTAAATTCAGTTGTATTTTTTTGGTTGAAAGGGTGAGGAAGTTGCCTTCAAAAACCAAATCAAAATGCTAACTTAACATAACCTAACCTGACGTGACCACTTTTCAATGGCGTATATCTCTCGCAGTTTTAAACGCACAGCAGCGAGTAATACCTCAAATTAAAGACAATTAAATCTAGTTTTTAACTCAATGACTACATTTCAGTTAGTGTTACTACTTTTCAAAATACTGCTTGTTTTCTGCGACAACGTCCAAATCGTTGTAACTTCAGTTGTATTTTTTTGGTTGAATGTGTAAAGAAGTTGCCTTCAAAAAACAAATCAAAATGCCAAACTAACATAACCTAACCTGACGTGACCACTTTTCAACGGCTTATTTCTCTCTTAGTTTTAAGCCCACAGCAGCGAGTAATACCTCAAATTAAAGACAATTCAATCTAGTTTCTAACTCACCTAGATTTCAGCTAGTGTTACTAATTTTCAAAATATCGCCTGTTTTCTGCAACAACGTCCAAATCCTTGTTAGTTCAGTTGTATTTTTTTGGTTGAAAGTGTGAGGTAGTTGCCTCCAAAAACCAAATCAAAATGCTTACTTAAAATAACCTAACCTGACGTGACCAGTTTTCAACGGCGTATATCTCTCTTAGTTTTAAACGCACCGCAGTGAGTAATACCTCAAATTAATGATAATTTAAGCTAGTTTTTAACTCACTGACTACATTTCAGCTAGTGTTACTACTTTTCAAAATATCGCGTGTTTTCTGCGACAACGTCCAAATTTTTGTAAATTCTGTTGTATTTTTCTAGTTGAAAGTGTGAGGAAGTTGCCTTCAAAAACCAAATCAAAATGCTAAATTAACATAACCTAACATAACGTGACCACTTTTCAATGGCGTGTCTCTCGTAGTTTTAAACGCACAGCAGCGAGTAGTACCTCAAATTAAAGACAATTCAATCTAGTTTATAACTCACCTACTAGATTTCAGCTAGTATTACTACTTTTCAAAATATCGCCTGTTTTATGCGACAACGTCCAAATCCTTGTTAGTTCAGTTGTATTTTTTTGGGTTGAAAGTGTGAAGTAGTTGCCTTCAAAAACCAAATCAAAATGCTAACCTAAAATAACCTAACCTGACGTGATCACTTTTCAACGGCGTATATCTCTCTTAGTTTTAAACGCACCGCAGTAATACCTCAAATTAATGACAATTCAAGCTAGTTTTTAGCTCACTGACTACATTTTAGCTAGTGTTACTACTTTTCAAAATATCGCGTGTTTTCTGCGACAACGTCCAAATCCTTGTTAGTTCAGTTGTATTTTTTTGGTTGAAAGTGTGAGGTAGTTGCCTTCAAAAACCAAATCAAAATGCTAACCTAAAATAACCTAACCTGACGTGACCACTTTTCAACGGCGTATATTTCTCGTAGTTTTAAACGCACAGCAGCGAGTAATTCCTCAAATTAAAGACAATTAAATCTAGTTTATAACTCACTGACTGCATTTCAGCTAGTGTTACTACTTTTCAAAATATAGCGTGTTTTCTGCGACAACGTCCAAATCCTTGTTAGTTCAGTTGTATTTTTTTGGTTGAAAGTGTGAGGTAGTTGTCTTCAAAAACCAAATCAAAATGCTATTCTAAAATAACCTAACCTGACGTGACCACTTTTCAAAATATCGCGTGTTTTCTGCGACAACGTCCAAATCCTTGTTAGTTCAGTTGTATTTTTTTGGTTGAAAGTCTGAGGTAGTTGCCTTCAAAAACCAAATCAAAATGCTAACCTAAAATAACCTAACCTGACGTGACCACTTTTCAACGGCGTATATCTCTCTTAGTTTTAAACGCACCGCAGTGATTAATACCTCAAATTAATGACAATTCAAACTAGTTTTTAACTCACTGACTATATTTTTGCTAGTGTTACTACTTTTCAAAATATCGCGTGTTTTCTGCGATAACGTCCAAATCCTTGTAAGTTCAGTCGTATTTTTTTTGGTTGAAAGTGTGAGGAAGTTGCCTTCAAAAACCAAATCAAAATGCTAACTTAACATAACCTAACCTGACGTGACCACTTTTCAATGGCGTATATCTCTCGTAGTTTTACGCGCACAGTAGCGAGTAATACCTCAAATTAAAGACAATTCAATCTAGTTTATAACTCATCTACTCGATTTCAGCTAGTATTACTACTTTTCAAAATATCGCCTCTTTTCTGCGACAACGTCCAAATCTTTGTAAATTCAGTTGTATTTTTTTGGTTGAAAGGGTGAGGAAATGGCCTTCAAAAACCAAATCAAAATGCTAAGCTAACATAAACTAACCTGACGTGACCAGTTTCCAACAGCGTATATCTCGTTTAGTTTTAAGTGCACAGTAGCGAGTAATACCTCAAATTAATGACAATTCAATCTAGTTTATAGCTCACTGACTAAATATCGAGTAATTCAAAGCCTGTTACAAACTAAACCACTTAACCTAACCTAGTCTAGTTGATCTAGATGGGTTAAACTAAGTCTAATCTTGATTGGAATTGGGAAATTTCAAAATCTTACCTGTAATTACATGCCTAGTGGAGACCAAACTTCCCGCGCACCTGAAACTGCAAGCCCTATTGGATAGGTAGAACATAGCAACCAGCCAAGGATATTCGCCCCTCCGGGTGATAACCCCAGGGAACACAATAGGGTGAAAGTCCTTATTGGATCCTGAAACACAAAATTGCGCAAATTCTCGGAAAATCTCGCAAAGATTCGAATTTACCGCATTCGCCAGTCTGCGCCTTGCTGTTTGATTGTAGTTGTGGTGGAGCAGCTTGCAGCGGATTGGTTGAGATTAAGGGTTGCTGCGTGGTTCTTTCAACACTAATGGCAATAGGGCAATAATATTATTAAGGCTTAGTGACTTAAAAGTGGGCTGAGTGCTAGACAAATATCTGTTGTGTTTCAACATGAGAATTGTTTTGTAGTCTTGAAAAGACTTAATAATATTATAGAGCTACGGAAATGATGAATATTTATGTTCTTGCTTTAATATTTTTTTGTGCTTTCTGTGCTTTAATAAGTTGGAAATATTAGATGATTTCAATATTTTTTTTGTTCTTAGCTTCAAAAGTTGAGGAGCTTGGTGTTGTTCGACAGCAGTGTTAACATCAACGTTATCACGCCCATGAGAGAGTTTAAGGTCAAAGACGCTAAGATCACCAAGAGTGTCATCGGCTTCAACGGCGAGAACGTCTTCACCTTCTCCGATGCCAAGAAGAAACCAGAAGGTGGCACCGAATTGCACAAAGACTTGGAATACAATGATTACTGCGTTGACTTCACCATCAAGGTAAATTAAACGACATGGTTGTCAAAGAAATATTGTCCAAATATGAGTTGAAAGCTCATTTGACAGTGTCACATTGACAGTGTCACATTGACAGTGTCACATTGACAGTGTCACATTGACAGCGTCACATTGACAGTGTCACATTGACAGTGTCACATTGACATTGCCACATTGACAGTGTCACATTATATGACTGTCATATGCGGTTGCTACTATTAGATCATTGACAGTGTCACATGATATAACTGTCATATGCGGTTGCTACTATTAGATCATTGACAGTGTCACATGATATAACTGTCATATGCGGTTGCTACTATTAGATCATTGACAGTGTCACATGATATAACTGTCATATGCGGTTGCTACTTTTAGATCATTGACAGTTTTATAGAATACTTACATCAAACTTTGATTCTAATTTAACGATTAAATTTGTTATAGAATAATGGAAATGTGTTTGTTGCCGAAAACTTTGCTTCTGCCAAGGCCAATCTGAAGAAACAATTCATTTCGGTGGTGTCGCACAACATTGTCAACCAGGTTGTGTCACAAGAGAAGGGGCTCGACTGCGAGTGTGTGTTGGCCGATGAGATGTCTCCACGCAACAAATGTACCGTTGTGCATTCAGCTGCTAAGAGTTCTGTAAGTATTGTCAATAGACCTTTTCATAGTTGAAATTTCAATTCAAGTCAATTTGAAATGTCAATTTACGCCCTGTTTTCGGGCACTTTTTGACGTATAAGCAGTAAAAATAACAAAATGTGCCCGAGACCTTTTCGTGGTTTTTTTATGCGCATGCGTCAATTTCCGCTATGTTTTCGGGCACTTTTTTGACGTATAAGCAGTGAAAATAACAAAATGTGCCCGAAACTTCCATATTCTAGCCTTTTAAACAAGGCGGACGCGCATGCGCTTAACTAACCGTAAAAAGTCTATTATTTATTCTCATGTAGGTCTATCTATTTTGATGTATGTAGTAATATAATAACGATAAATGAATGAATCGGGTTGAACAAATTGAAGGTAACAACTAGTTTAGAAGATGGTTGTCAAAATGGCATGTTGATATAGCTATTAGTAAAATTATCAACATTTATAGTCTGCATGACTTGTCTGATGGTTTAAATATGTTTAACCATCAGACAAGACATCAGACATCAATCAAGATTATGAGGTTGAACTATTTTGCATAAATTTGTAAAAATGTCATATTGACAAAACATTGTACAAAATTCTATCATAGTCAAATTGTTATATTAGTGGCAAAAGTTATGGAAAATTTCACATTTACACAATTTTTTTGTGACACAATTATGACAATATTGTGTACTATCATGACTAAACTGTCATTTTTTTTGTAATAATTATAATAATTTATTAATTATAGTAAAAATAAATTTAATTATTTGTCAAAATATAAGCTGTCAAACTTAATGTCAAAATGAAGATTTGTTATTTGACATTTGTCATGTGTCTATGCCAGTGGTGGCGAACTTATAGCACGCGTGCCACAGCTGACACGTAGGAAAATTTTATTGGCACGCGAACTATTACTCACGCGTGTCTTCTAAAATTTTTAATCTTTTCTAAAATTAGTTTCTCAATCTACTTTTGTGCAATAGCAATGGTGTAAAATATAAGACGTGTTCAAAATCCGTCGATTGGTTTGCCCGTAATTGCAAAAGGCGCACAAAAATTTTCAATTTAAAAAAATTCACCAAAGCCGTATTTACAAAGCTACAATTGTGAAATTTGGGAATTTGTGAGATTTCGCAAGAATATCAAATCGTACCAAGTTTCATCAAAATCTGTCGATTTTTTTGTCCGTAATTGCAAAAGACGCCTTAAGATTTACTTACAAAAATTCACGAAGACACGGTCTTCGTGAATTTTTGAAATTAACATTGAACAAAGCTACAATTTTGAAATTTGGGAAATTGTGATTACAAAAATATGTCTGATAGGACAAAACAATAAAATTTATGTTCAAATTGACAAACGACTTGTACTATCACATACTCAAAAATAATAATAACATCCACCTTGGGACAGCTCAACCCCTTGACATACGAATAAAATGCGCGTTGACGTGTCCATATATACATGTGATCTTATCACATATACAGGACGTCTTAGAGACGCCATTATATGTCAAGGGGTTAACTAATTAAATCAAGGGAGGAGCGCCGTGTGTAAAAGAGTAACAGAAGATTTCCGTGTTCCTCCATTGATTTAATTATTTAAGCTGGTCCCAAGGTGGATGTTATTTTTAATAAAATTTATGTTTATAACTTATGTCAAAACTTTTCCACGTTGTCAAAATTGACATTCCATTAATAACTTTTTTATTTCTATCTTTTGCAGAAGAAAGCCCATAAGAAATGAGCGGTTCTATGATAAGTTGTGATTTTGTTCTCATCAGCGATGACGTAACTATATGCTATGTAATATAATATTATATAATAAACCAAAAAATGCTTGTATAGGATGTAAGTAAAAAAATATTTCATATATTTTAGATAAAAAAAAAAGAAACAAAAAGAAACTGTATAATACAAAACCAATTCTATTCAAGTAACCACATAAAAAATGTATAAAAAATTATTAATTGTTGTTTGTTTATTATACTCATCTCAATTAATCCAACTCCATAATTCCCTGCCAAAGAAATATAATACCATAATCATTAGACTAATCAATACTAGAGAATTGAGACTAGAGAGAGGTGACGAGAGGCAGACAATATTAAATAAAAAGGACTAGTCGATCTAGTCTTGTATGTCTAGTCTTGCCTGTCTAGTGTTGTCTGTCTAGTCTTGTCTGTCTAGTCTTGTCTGTCTAGTCTTGTCTGTCTAGTCTTGTCTGTCTAGTGTTGTCTGTCTAGTCTTGTCTGTCTAGTCTTGTCTGTCTATCTTGTCTGTCTAGTCTTGTCTGTCTAGTCTTGTCTGTCTAGTCTTGTCTGTCTAGTCTTGTCTGTCTAGTCTTGTCTGTCTAGTCTTGTCTGTCTAGTCTTGTCTGTCTAGTCTTGTCTGTCTAGTCTTGTCTGTCTAGTCTTGTCTGTCTAGTCTTGTCTGTCTAGTCTTGTCTGTCTAGTCTTGTCTGTCTAGTCTTGTCTGTCTAGTCTTGTCTGTCTAGTCTTGTCTGTCTAGTCTTGTCTGTCTAGTCTTGTCTGTCTAGTCTTGTCTGTCTAGTCTTGTCTGTCTAGTCTTGTCTGTCTAGTCTTGTCTGTCTAGTCTTGTCAAAAACTCAGGAGATCCCCATCTCTCAAAACATGGGACCTAATAATCAGGAGACGGTGGTTTCGTCGCCCCGGTTTCTGATTATAAAAAAGAAAGATGGAACCAACTTTGAAAAAGAGAACCCTTTTAAAATAAGCAAAGCAATATATGGTTTAATTGGTGATTGCAATAGCATAAAGAAAATTAGAGAAGGAATTTTAATCGAAACAAGAACAAATAAACAATCTGCGCGATTGAAGAAAATAAACGTGTTCTGTGATAGCGAAGTGGAAGTAAATCCACACAAATCGCTCAATTATAGTAAAGGGATTATTCTTTGCTGGGATTTACTTAACTCGACTGAAGAAGGAATTCTGTCAGAGCTCAAGGAGAAAAACGTTACTGACGTGAAAAGAATAAAGAGTAAGAGAGACGGGGTGCTTAGAAACACACCGTCCCTCATTCTTACCTTTAGTACACCAATACTACCTAAGAAAATTTACGTTGCGTTTTATAATTTGGAAGTAAGAGAGTATATTCCAAATCCACTCAGATGTTACAGATGTCAGAAATTCGGCCATAGCGCCGCTCGATGTTCAAGCCAACAAGTATGCTTATGTGGAAAACCCCCCCATGATGGAACTGCGTGTAACACTCCCACATGTGTGAACTGCGGGGAAGACCACTTGGCCAACTCCAGATTATGCTCCAAGTATAGGGAGTAAATGGCAATACAAAGACTAAAAACATTAGAAAAAATTACATATCACGAGGCAAGACGGAAGATCTCTACAGTCACACCTATTAGAAACCTGTCATATGCTAAAGCTACAACTACCACTGAAAATAAACCCACAATAGATGTAAAGGAATTGGCTGCAGCTCTAATTCCTATTATTATGATCTCTATTAAAGACATCATTGCTAAAGAGGCCGAACAACAAAAGAGATCAAGCAGCGGTGCTTGCAATATTTTGGAAGAAGACAACATCGTCCAAAACAGTTCATCTACCTCAGCTCAAATCATAGCAGCGGCACAATCAAAATCAAAGGAACCAGCCATAACCTTCAGGACACCAATGACATCTGAAAAAGACAAACGGAAACGTGGCGGTCTTCCTATCCGCTCTCCGTCTATCTCCGAAGATGGCTCCGAATCGGAACCAGACCCAAAAAAGAACTGGATCTAGAAGAAGGGGGACAGATGGGAAAAAAACAGACTTCGCCCAAGGATACCATCCCCGGCGAAAGATATTGACAAAGCAAATAAAGATAAACAGTAAATCCAGTCTTCAAATCGTGATTACAAGTTTTATCAAATATTTTATTTTATTTTATTTAATAAGTTTTATACACATACTTCAAAATCTGTTTTCGATTTTATTGTACATTTGCTTGTTTACATATTTATCTAGAAGCTGCTCAGCTTATTTTACTTATTATGGAAATATTTTTAACGAGTGTCATTTCATGGCTTGTCTTTTACTTATTTTATTTATTCAATTATTTATTTTTTCTTTTATTTACTTATGTATTTATTCTCAAAATTTTTATTTTATTGTACATTTGTTTACTTACATATTTCAGTTCTATTTAGTACGCAAATATGTTTATCTGGTTCTCACGTCATTGCTTGTCTGTTACTTATTTTACTTTTTCAATTATTTATTTATTTATTTACTTATTTATGTATTTATGATCAATTTATTAATTTATTTATTTATCTGTTTTGTAATGTATGTCAATTTGTGCGTAGTAGGTAATGCTGATAATCCATTTCGAATCTCTTACCGCTTGTCTCAATTTCACCGACAATGGCCGTGAAAACTAAACCTAATGAATATATCAGATGTTTGCAAATTAATTTGGGTAGATGTAAAGCTGCAACAGCGGCCCTTTTGGAAAAGATTGAAAGAATTCCACGTCTTTCGGGGAAAACTCCCAGGCTTTCCGGTCCACTATAAAATTCTACATTCTAGAAAGCCAGATGAATCTACCATTAAAGCCGCTTTAGTAGTAATCGACTCTCGGATTACCGTCATGCTTGATCCTGATCGGTCCAGTAGCCTGATGACAGTAGCGCAAATCCTTTGCGGCAGAATTAATATTTACGTTATCTCAGTCTATCTTCCTCCACAAACAAGACCGGTGGAGCTGGACAGATTTAGTGATAACCTAGACGCCCTCAACAAAATCGTTAGAGAGGTTAGTTCCAAGTCCGAAGTCTTAGTTGCTGGCGACTTCAATGCGAAATCCTTTTCGTGGGGTAGCGCACTGGAGGACAATAGGGGTAAATGCCTGGAAAAGTTAATTTCAGAGAATAACTTGGCCATACTGAATATCGGGTCGGAACCTACTTTCATCGGTCACAACGGTCAAAGCGTTATCGATTTAACACTTTCCACCCACACCTTGAGCAAAAAGATTGTTGATTGGCATCTTCCCGATGAGAGTAGTCTGTCTGATCACCGGTACATCAGTTGGTCAATAGGAAATGAAACCAAGCTGCCAGAAGCTCAACGTGGTTTCTGTACAAGAAAAGGGGACTGGGCAGAGTTTAGTGAAAAATTCTTGTCCTGTCTCCAGAACATTGCCCCACAGCTTCACCAGTGTTCTGCCCCTGAGGATATTTCAGTATTCGCCCACAAATTAAATGCAGCCATGGAAAAGGCAGCACGAGATACCTTTCCTCCAAGGAAATACTTTAGACATTCCGTGCCTTGGTGGACTGCTAAACTAACTGCCTTGCGCAAGGAAAACAACAGGCTACGGCGACTGTATCAAAAGAGCAGAGGCGAACAAAGACATTATAGTAAAATAGCTTATAACGCTAAATCAAATGAATATAACGCAATTCTAGAGTCGAAGAAACTCAAGTGGCGAGAATTCTGCACTCGATCTTCACACGAAAACCCATGGGGCCCTGTTTTCAAGGTTCTTAGAGGTAGAAAAACCTCTACAAGCTATCTGAGTAGCCTTAAGGTTGGGGATAATTCATTAGATATCTTTGAAACCTCTCACAAACTTCTTGAGACATTCTTTCCGCAGGACGATAAGAAGGAGGACACTCAGCAACACACGTTTGTCAGATTACTTGCTGAAACTGATCAAGGAGGGCAAGACGATATACCGTTCACTATGTCTGAGATTGAACGAGTTATACAAAGTATGAGCTCGAAGAAAGCCCCTGGGCTGGATGGCATTACCTCTGACATAGTATTGACTGCCTTCAACTCAGCACCAAACACATTTCTTAATCTTTATAACAAGTGTTTGAGCAAGTCCATATTCTCGTCCTGCTGGAAAGAACAACTAATCAAGATTATCCCTAAACCCAACAAACCAGCGCTATCCATAAAAGACTTCAGACCAATAAGTTTGCTTCTAGTGCCGGAAAGGTGTTGGATTGTTTTCTCATCTCGAGAATTGACCATCACTTTTATCGGAACAAGTTGGTGAATCAAAATCAGTTTGGCTTTAGAAGAGGCACAGGAACTGTTCAGGCCATCTCAAAGGCGGTCAGGTTTATAAGGGAGGCATTAAGATCGAAGCTTTATTGTTCAGCCATAGCCTTGGATATAAGTGGGGCATTTGACAACGCCTGGTGGCCGCTTATTATCCACAGGCTGATTGAAAAAGATTGTCCTGACAATCTAATCAAGTTAGCCAAGTCTTACTTTGTAGATCGCAGAGCAATAATCAGCGAACCTGGTTTATACTTAGAAAGGAGCATCGGCAAAGGTTGTCCACAAGGTTCAAAGTCAGGTCCAGGTTTCTGGAATATATTATATGGCACCATTTTCGAGATCTGCCTGAAGATTGCGAGATTGTTGCCTATGCGGATGATACGTTTCTACTCTGCAAAAGCAAAACCATCACGGGCTTCAGGGAGAAAACTGATCGGTCTCTAGAAAATCTTTGCCAGTGGGCAATTGAAACCCCACTTAATTGTAATGCCCAAAAGACCGAGGCCCTTTTTTTCGGCAGATCTTCGAAGCAAGTCCCAGCGAAGCGAGTCCCGTATTCACTTTTGGGAATACAAAAATTAGATGCCAACAACACCTACGGTGCTTAGGTGTCATAATTGACAGATTCCTGAACTTCAGGGAACAAATGAAGCAGGCTTGTGGTAGGGTAAAACGGTTTAGCATAAAGTTGGGTATCGCTGCGAGAAAGGAGTGGGGTCTGGGGAGTTCACAGCTGATTGATATATACCGTGGCGCTATAGAACCCGCACTATTATACGCTGCTCCAATCTGGCGGAGGTCGTGTGGCGTGAAGGGAGGCCTAAAGCTTTTGAGCGTACAGCGCCTCAGCACCATCCGTGCTGCAAAGGCGTATCGCACAGTCTCCTCTGAGGCAGCCTGTGTGATTACGGGTCTCCTTCAAAGCTTTGCTTTATGTGGAAAATAACAGCAGCAGACCCTGTTCAATCATTTGTAACAGCCGATCTATTCTGGATGCTCTGAAGAATTTAAATTCACCCACTGAATTATTGTTGGAGACGTGGAAGACAGCTGCCAGAGTTTCAAGGAAGAACAAGATCCGTTGGCATTGGGTTAAGGCACACGCTGGTTTTGAAGGCAATAAACGAGCAGACATGCTTGCCAAACAAGCAGCTAACAAGGAAGATCTGCCAATTTCATTTAGTAAATTGTCCAAACAGGCTTTAAGATCGTGCTCCAAAGGGCATTTCGAGAAGCTCTGGCAGGACAGATGGGATCTGGCTACAACAGGCTTGTGGACCAAGCAATTTATACCGTCCATTAAGACCTGGAGGGGTTTTAACATCAGTCTGTCCCACCACGCAATCCAGTTAATAACAGGCCACGGTAATTTCAAAGCGTACCTTCATAGATTTGGTAAAAGAGAAAGTCCCCTCTGTGAGTGTGGCCAAAATGACACCGCGGCACACGTGCTATTTTATTGCACAGATACCGAAATATGGAGACGATCTTTGGAGACAGATATGCAGATGCATGAACTTACCTGGCCCAAGGATGAAGATGACATCTTAACAGTTTCAAAATCGAGAGAGTGGTGGCTTATCTTTGATAAACATGCGAAACAATTATCTAGACAGGATCTTGATGAACAGTTTAGAATTCAATAACTCCAGAGAGATGGTTCAGAGATCCCGGGAAACTACATAAAAAGAGAAAAGTAAAACTGATAGCGTTATAACCAGCATAGTGTCCTTTGGACGGAATGCTGGCCTTCGTGCGCTAGTCTGCACATGAAGGAAAATACAAATAGGCTGTCTAGTCTTGTCTGTCTAGTCTTGTCTGTCTAGTCTTGTCTGTCTAGTCTTGTCTGTTTAGTCTTGTCTGTCTAGTCTTGTCTGTCTAGTCTTGTCTGTCAAGTCTTGTCTGTCTAGTCTTGTCTGTCTAGTCTTGTCTGTCTAGTCTTGTCTGTCTAGTCTTGTCTGTCTAGTCTTGTCTGTCTAGTCTTGTCTGTCTAGTCTTGTCTGTCTAGTCTTGTCTGTCTAGTCTTGTCTGTCTAGTCTTGTCTGTCTAGTCTTGTCTGTCTAGTCTTGTTTGTCTAGTCTTGTCTGTCTAGTCTTGTCTGTCTAGTCTTGTCTGTCTAGTCTTGTCTGTCTAGTCTTGTCTGTCTAGTCTTGTCTGTCTAGTTTTCTCTGTCTAGTCTTGTGTGTTTAGTCTAGTCTTGTCTGTCCATACTTGTCTATCTAGTCTTCTCTGTTTAGTTTTGTCTGGCTAGTCTTGTCTGTGTACTGTGGTCTGTCTAATCTTGCCTATCTAGTCTTGTCTGTCTATGTTTGCTCAGTACCCCATCATACGGGATGATATTGTGTAGGACCCAAGACTGAGCTTTGTGGAACACCACTACATACCTCGTATTCAGAGACTTCCCTCGAAGTTTGAAAAACATTTTCTAAGTAGACGTTAAAGGTATGGGGGAAATTTTCTGTTAGTTAGTACCTCCATGATATATTTCCATGCTGCCGAATTGAACGCATTTTGAACGTCGAGTCTAATCAACGCACTACTCATCTATGTTCTTTAGGTTCCAGCCTTACCGAGGCTTTACCGCTGGTCTGGTGGTCCTCATCACAGCACCTACTGCCGACCTTCCTTCCCTAAACACATAGTGCTTGCCTGAAAAATTATTTCGTTTAATAATTTCTAACTTCATTTCTAACTTCATTGCCATCTGGCGAGTAAAAGCTGCTCAAGTATCTTTCCTGCGACATCCGGTAGACATATGGGTTGGTAGGAAGCTAGCTTATGTACGGGTTTTTCCTTTTTCCTTAGCAGAAGAAGGTTGGATTTTTTCTAATTTTCGGGGCAACTACCCGACTTTGCCATCATTGCATTCATTACTTCCAAAGTGAAATCTGGTTGGCTGCTTATCACGATTCTAATGATTTGTAGAACGATGTTGTCTGGGCCTTCTGATCTGAGATTTCGAAGTTAAGCAGTTCTTCTCTAGCGAAATCTATTAATAAAATCTATTAATAAACTATAGATTCCGGTAGCAAAAGGAATGCGAAATCATTCTCACCATAAAAACGAGAAAACTACAATACTTAGGACATATAATGCAAGGCCCCAAGTACGAACTTCTGCAACTGATAATACAAGAGAAGATAAACGGGAAAAGGAACATCGACAGGCGACGAACGTCTTGGCTCAGAAACTTAAGAGAATGGTTTGGCTTTACCAACATCCAACTGTTCAGAGCTGCCGTCAACAAAGTGTGCATTGCCATGATGATAGCAAATCTCCGATAGGAGGAGCACTAGAAGAAGAAGGTGTGTCTAGTCTGTCTCGTCTGTCTGGACTATCTGGTCTGGACTATCTGTCCAGTCTATCCGGTTTGTCCGATCTGTCCAGCCTGTCCAGTCTGTGTAGTATTGCCTGTCTAGTCATGTCTCTTGGCTTGTCTTTTTCTATATGTGGGACGTAGCAAGCACATTTAGTTGACCTGACAAGTGCCCTCCAGAAAATTACGAGCATCTTGGTACCGCCTCGTGGCATTAAGCTACAAGATAACGTAGTCTATTTAGTAATTAAAAAATGTGTCTGCGATTTAAGTTGGGTTAAAGATTTACGTCCTCCCTCTACCCTGGGTGATTACAGGTATTTCTATTTGTTTGTATTTGTGTGATATGTGCGTTCGTCGCTGTCACCCTTGAGGTCCTGTCCTGCTCCGACCCTATCATTATGTCCGTAATTGTTCTCACTTCTAGTGTTGCTTGGTTCCTGTCTCTTTCTGGTGTCCACTTGCGGCAATCGAGGATTGTGTTTTGTACCCTGTCGGTTTCCCCACTGGCCTGACTGTTTTCTGTCCGAGGCCTGTGTGTTTTCTCTGCCTATACTGCTCAGGTACTGTCTGAAGCACCCATTGCCGGATTGTAATTGCGGTAATAGCCTACCTCTCCATATTTCCTTGTCGCTCATGGTTTTACGTGAGGGATTAACAGTCGCGTCCATTCTCCTTCGTTGGAATTGCTCCATAGTTTTTTCCAGCTGGTGCACAGTTGTGACCTCGCATTCTGTCGTAGATTTCTGTTTCCACTATTTTTCGTGTTATGCTCTAGTAAAATGACAACATAACAAATACCTGTAACTAAGTTAAACAATGCACAAAATTGTCAATTTTGACATTAATTGTAACAGCACCCTTCGCTTTGACAAGCAACGAAATTACCGTCAAAATTTACGAAGATAGGCAAGCATGCTGAAAGCGTTGATCTTATTATTCCTTCTGGACGCCGCCTCCGGTGCCATCGACCTCATGGAGTATTGCGACATTGACTTAATGAACACGCCATGCCAACATTGCACGGTGAACCGGCGCTGCGGCTCCTTCGATCTCGACTACGTCGCGCTCAAGGACGAAGAGAAGGAGGTAATGGTCGAGGAGCACAACAAGATCCGGGAGGCCGTGGCCGCAGGCAAGCACGTCAGCAAGAACCTCCCGCAGGCCAGCGACATGAAGGCGATGAGTTGGGACAGAGAAGTGGAGTTCGTGACGTCGTGCCACATCAAGCAGTGTTTCTGGGGAAACGACGAGAAGCGTATGTCCTACGACGGGGTGCCGCTCGGCCAGAACCTCTATCAGTCCATTTCCAACGTCTATAAATACAGACCTAAGTACCATCTGAAGGAAGCGGTTAAGGTATGGTTCGAAGAGTACAAGCACCTTACCGAGGAGCACTCCAAGAACATTTGCAGCTCGTTTCAGGAGCTCGATGAGACGGAGCAACTCACGCAAATGCTTTGGGCCGAGACCAATTTATTGGGCTGCTGTTACAAACACTTCCTGAAGGGTAAAGACTACTACTACTTTGTGTTCTGCAATTACAGACCTGCGGGGAATGTGGAGATGAAGAAGTTATATACGCCCGGGGAACCGAACTGCTCGACGTTTAATCAAAAGTTTAAGCATTTGTGCGGGAGGATTCGGCCACTAAAAGAGGATACATTTATCATGCCCTACGGGGCGGGGGTCTTGATTTATGGCACTTTTAGTTTGGGATTGGCGGTGTTTTGTGCTGTTGCTGTCGTTTTAAGGACCCCGCTAACTAGACGATTTTTTCCTGGTCATCTAATTTAAGGTTTTTTTTTTAAATTAAAATACTTATGTGCAAATCATGTAAATTAAAAACCAATGGCTGCAACCCACCACACTCAATTCCCAAATCCGGCTTATGCAACCGAGTGGTATCAACTGCCTAACACCTCTGGAAATTTGTCGTTTGGATTCGACGTTAAACCACTAGGTCCCCCATATTCAAATCTTAGTGCTGAGGTTGGATATGTGGCAGAAAAGAGGCCGGTGCCCAGCAGTGGGACGTAAAGGCTGAAGATGATGATTTGTGTGATATTTGCTGTCTGGTCTGTATACTCTCTGTAGTATTGCCTAGAGTTGTCTTTTTCTTTATCTGGCACGTAGCAATCATATTTAGTTTTTAGTTTTTCCACGAGCATCTTGATACCGCCTCATGGCATTTAGCTACAAGATGACGTTGTCTACTTAGCAATTTCAAAATGTGTCTGCGATTTAAGTTGTGTTGAAGACTTACGTCCTTCTTCCACCGTGTGTGATTCGAGGTTGAGGTATTTGTATTTGTGTGATATGTGCATTCGTCGCTTTCTTTCTCTCGTGATACGTCGGTAGCCATTGTCACCATTGATGCCCTGTCCTGTTCCGATCTTAGTATTATGTCCGTAATTGTTCTCACAGCATTGCTTGTCAATAAAGCACAAAGTTGTCAATTTAGACATAAACACCCTTCGCTTTGACAAGCAACGAAATTATCGTCCAAATTTATGAAGATAGAGCAGAGCAATAGACAAGCATGCTGAAAGCGTTGATCTTATTATTCCTTCTCCTTCTTAGAAGATCTAATTATTCCGCCGCTTCCGATGCCATCGACCTCGTGGACTATTGCAACATTGACACGATGAACACGCCATGCCAACATTGCACGGTGAACCGACGTTGCGGCCACTTCGACGTTGACTACGCCCCGCTCAATGACGACGAGAAGGAGTTAATACTCGAGGCGCACAACAAGATTCGCGAGGCCGTGGCCGCGGGCAAGCACGTCGACAAGAACCTCCAGCAGGCCAGCGACATGAAGGCGATGAGTTGGGACAAAGAAGTGGAGTTCGTGACATCGTGCCACATCAAGCAGTGCTTCTGGGGAAACGACCAGAAGCGTTTGTCCTACGACGGGGTGCCGCTCGGCCAGAACCTCTACCAGTTCACTTCCCACGTCCATAGATACAGGCCCAAGTATCACCTGAAGGAAGCGGTTAAGATGTGGTTCGAAGAGTACAAGCACCTGACCGAGGAGCACTCCAAGCAGATGTTCGAATCGTTTAAAGAGCACGAAGCGACGAACCAACTCACGCAAATGCTTTGGGGCGAGAGCAATCTGCTGGGCTGCTGTTACAAACACTTCCAGCAAGGCAAAGAGTACATGTACTTTGTGTTCTGCAATTACAGACCTGCGGGGAATGTGGCGACGCAGAAGCTTTATACCCCCGGGAAACCGAACTGCTCGACGTTTAGTCTAAGGTTTAGGCATTTGTGTGGGAGGATTCGGCCACTAAGCCACGATACATTTATCGTGCCCTACGGGGCGGGGGTCTCGGTTTATGGCATTTTTAGTTTGGGATTGGCTGTGTTTTGTGCTGTTGGGATTTTTTCGTGGTCATCTAATTTAAGATTTTTGTTAAATTAAAATACTTATGTGCGATTGATGTAAATTTATATATTCTGTGCATTTGTGTTTAATTACAGACAGAAAATATTATTAAAGTTCTCAAGGTTTCAAGTTGTTATGTTTTCAAGTTCTCACGATTACAATTTTTCCAGTTTTCAAGTTTCCAATAACAAGAATTAAAATTTACAATATTTGAGGACACCTAGATCATCAGAAATGTATTGTTTCGGCGCTACTTTTGACAATATTTCATCATCATCATCATTAGCCAGCCTTTATGTCCCATTGCTGGGCACCGGCCTCTTCTCTGCCACATATAGGTCCAAATAGGTCCAAAATTGGATAGGTCCAACAATTGACAATATTTAAATTATCAAAACCTTGACCTTGAATGTCCGTCCGGCTATTTCTGCTTTCGATCTCGCACAAGTTAATTTTTCCGGGAGCGGGTAGTTATCCCCTTGCCCAACCCACAGGCTTGGAGGACCAGGTTTTTGTTCATGGGGTCCGATTCTAAGGCGCCGGAAGCTCGCCTTCACCTTCCCCTGTTTGCTACATTACGCACACCTTAGTGTGTGCATTGCATTGCCCGGGGTGCGCGACACGGAAGTAGAGGTAGGATTTGTCGGTTTGTCTTGGATAGACTGCGGGCAGATTGCATCGGCATTGAATCGGCAGATTGCGATGGGCAGGCCATGCGAACAGATATGATTACAATAATCCTGTAAAAAGATCCTTAAAGCAGAACCCATAGGCGCAAGAGGGTGAGGAAGGCCAAAGCTGTGCTTGAAGGATGGTGTAATGGAAGACGCACGAAAGATAGGTGCACCGAACTGGAGATCCAGACCAGAGATAGGATTGAATGGCGAAAGAAGCTGGAGAAGGTCGAGACTCTACTATAGGGTTGTATGGCTATTGGTGATGATGATGATGACCTTGAATGTTTCCAATACAAATTATCGAACTGGACGATGGAACTGGACGATTACCGAACTGGACGATGCAGACCAGAGACAGGAATGAATGGCGAAAGAAGTTGGAGAAGGTCGAGACCCTACTATAGGGTTGTATGGCCATTGGTGATGATGATGATGATGATGATGACCTTGAATGTTTCCAATACAAATTATCGAACTGGACGATGGAACTGGACGATGCAGACCAGAGACAGGAAGGAATGGTGAAAGAAGCTGGAGAAGGTCGAGACTCTACTATAGGGTTGTATGGCCATTGGTGATGATAATGATGATGATGATGATGACCTTGAATGTTTCCAATACAAATTATCGAACTGGACGATGGAACTGGACGATTACCGAACTGGACGATGCAGACCAGAGACAGGAATGAATGACGAAAGAAGCTGGAGAAGGGCATGACTCTACTATAGGGTTGTATGGCCATTGGTGATGATGATGATGTCTAGTCTTGTCTGTCTAGTCTTGTCTGTCTAGTCTTGTCTGTCTAGTCTTGTCTGTCTAGTCTTGTCTGTCTAGTCTTGTCTGTCTAGTCTTGTCTGTCTAGTCTTGTCTGTCTAGTCTTGTCTGTCTAGTCTTGTCTGTCTAGTCTTGTCTGTCTAGTCTTGTCTGTCTAGTCTTGTCTGTCTAGTCTTGTCTGTCTAGTCTTGTCTGTTTAGTTTTGTCTAGTCTGCCTCGAGGAGAACCGCAAGATCCGGGAGGCCATGGCTGCAGGCCAGCGACATGAAGGCGATGTTGGGACAAAAAAGTGGAGTTCGTCACGTCGTGTCACATTAAGCAGCGCTTCTGGGGAAACGACGAGATGTGTTTGACTTTCGACGAGGTGCTGCTCGGCCAGAAACAACAAATATTGCCCTGAATGAGATCTGCTGTATATATTGAGAAAAGAGTCGGGGCAAGAACGCTACCCTGTGGAACACCTATGTTAATATACGCAGGTTCCGATGAGAATTGTCTATTATGGAGGTATGATTGGAACCATCTTCCCACCTTCCCTCTGATACCATAATCGTGTAGCTTATCCAACAATATCTCATGAGACACACAGTCGAATGCCTTCGACAAGTCGCAAATCCCGACCGGAGATCTTCCTTTGTCTATCTCAGTAAGGACCTTATTCGAGCGTGGCAAGGAGTTTTCTAATGGAGACGTGCGAAAAAGCGCTATTTTGCGCCCTCTTATGCCATTTCTAAAAAAATCGCCGATACATATTGAATAACTTGTTTGGCACTCGGTGAGTCATTAACGAACCCATATGAGTGCTTTAATGACTTCATTATAAACGCAAATTAGAAAATTATATATAAAAACAATTCATCTAACTTTTCCAGCACCAAGAAAAAGAATCATTTTCTTGAGCGGTATTATAATTGTCCTAATTTATACTGCTCCATGATTGTTATAGATAGATTTAATTTATACCTGTATAAGCCAAATGCAGTAATTAGAAACAATAAATACAATACGCCATACCACTAGCTCGAATTCTAAGATGGCTTAACTAAGTCATCAATGGCTTAGTTAAGGCATCTGCGTTGCATTAGATTAACTAATAACACCAACCCCCTTTGTTGTATGTAACTTTCGATCGGTTTGTTTAGTCTCTTTACTAATCTAGTCTAGACCTCACAATTAACATAAAATTGTTCAATTTTATTATCAAAACTGTAATTGTTTCGCTATCGAAAATTCTTCATTCTTATGCACAATTACGTGCGGTGAGGAACGGCGAGGGCGATAACGTAATGTGCCTTAATCGTTTCGTCCTAATTTTCGAAATCGAATAAAAACTCGAAGCGTCTAGAAAAAGTCACATTGATATTTGTGGAACAGTTAAAACGCAAAGCAAAGTGAAAATGATGTTGAAAGTGGTAACAGTCGTGTTAGGTGAGCCATTAAAACTAGCGCACAACTATGAAAAGGTCTATTCAAACAATTATTTGTGAAAAATGGCATCAGAAAATATGGAAATTTTAAATAATTAAGTAAAAATGCTCTAAAATTTAATTAATTTTTATTTCTTAGCTTTGTGGCAATTTTTACCAAGACCAGCCGAAGCCTTCCCATCCCCTCAGGTTGAGACCACAAGTCACCTCGTCACCGAACACCCAATCACTCTAAATTCTTTGGAAGAAACTGCCGAATTTCAAGCGAGAGCTGCAACTGCGTCAACTCCGGCCGGCAATATTTTAGAGACGATTAGGGAAGGGATTGCCGCCATGGCCGGAAACTTATCCTCTCCGCTCGGTGGAAACCTGCCAAACTTTTTGGAAAACCTCGTGGGCGACGGGAAAGGCGATCCGGGAAAACCGCATTTGATATTCAAGGGTTCTTCGGCCTTAGTGATCCCCATGCAAGATGGAATGAAGAATCTTAGGAACTTCGTCAAAATGCTTATGGGGAATTAAATTAAATTATTATGAATAGTCGAGCTGATTGATAAAGTATGTCGCAATTAAAATACCAATAATTATAATTTTGTTTATTACGTCAAACCAGATAATATTAGACCGATAATACTAGGCAGACAAGACTAGACAGGCAAGACTAGACAGACAATACTAGACAAACAAGACTAGACGGACTAGACTAAACGATTTTTCAAACTTCAGACGAGGTATTTGGTGGCGTGTAGTTTATAAACGGCCTGTAAATTACAGTCTCTCAGCTCGCACCGAGCTCCGCTGTGCGAGACCAGGAGACTATAATTTACACGTCGTTTATAAACTATCCGCTACCCACATATTATATATAGACAGACAAGACTGGACAAACAAGACAAGACCGACAAGACTTGACAGACAAGACTCGACAGACAAGACTAGACAGGCAAGACTAGACAGACAAGACTAGACAGTTGCTGAAGCATTTGCTAATCATTTCTCAAGTATAGCCTTAAGTTTATTCAGAAAAAACTTCGTGGTGCTCTCAAACACCCAATGCACAAAGCCCAACCTCACAACCTGCACTCCTTCTTCATGCCTGATATAGATACGAACGATCTTCGATTGATCATTAAAAGTTTGCCAGCTACAAATTCAACTGGTGTGGATGCATTTTCCATAAAACTATTAAATCCTTACTTGAGGCCATTGAGGAACCTTTACTGATACCCTACAATAAATGTATTAGTTCAGGCATTTATCCATCTTTACTGAAAGTAGTGTGAGTGGTACGCGGTAGGATAGATATATCACTCACAGTTTGCAGAGCAATTTATTTACATGGACGATATAAATACAAATGTACAAGAGATACAAACACTGTTGAGGGATTGAGTGGAGCTGGACTTTCTAAACTGGACTCGACTGGTCTGGTTGACTATCTGCTGGCTCAGTCTGGTTGACTGGGCCTACTGGCTGGACCGGTGTGAATGAGTCTACTGGCTGGACTGAACTGAGTCCACTGCCTGAACTGACTTGGCTTTCTGAGTCCACTGACTGAACTGGACTCGTTGGTCGGTTGCGCCTGACTGTCTGAACGGAACTGTGTGGATCGAACTGTCGGGGTTCCAGGTATTTATATTATGTCCAGGTATCTGGTCCCTCATCTGGGGTGATTATTTGTTGTTTTGGCGATTACCGAATCTAGGGAAAAACATCTTGTCGTAATTTCCCCGGGGATTACACCATTGACCCTAATAAAATATTTTCGGAAATTCGTCCTAAAATATTTGGGTAATTATTGTACTGCCCTCGTAAACTAAGAAATAAAAATGGAACGGCTCGTTACCCCTACATCACCCCATTGCCAGTGATAACGTTATGTAGAGTTTGTTGCTGTTGTTGTTTGTTTGTTCATGGACGTCTGGTAGATGAGTTCGTAACCGTAGACGTTGTTTGTTGTTGCAGGTTTCCTCGTAGACAGTTGAATTCGTCATCGTCGTCGCTGTTGCGGAGTTTGTTCGTGGACGTCTGGTAGACGGTTGAGTTCGTTACCGTAGACGTTGTTTGTTGTTGCAAGTTTGTTGCAAGGCGTCCTCGTGGACGCCCTTTGCTGATAGGCGGTTTCCTAAGCAAAACCAGCTTGCACCTATCAGTCGCTGTTGCGGGGTTTGTTCGTGGACGTCTGGTAGGCGGTTGAAGTCGTTACCGTAGACGATGTTTGTTGTTGCAAGTTTGTTGAAAGGCGTCCTAGTAGACGGTTGAATTCGTCATCGTTGTCGCTGTTGCGGTGTTTGTTCGTAGACGACTGGTAGACGGTTAAATGCGTTACCGTAGACGTTGTTTGTTGTTGTCGGTGTCCTGGTAGACGGTTAAATTCGTCATCGTCGTTGCTGTTGCAGGGTGTGTTCGAGGACGTCTGGTAGACGGTTGAAGTAGTTACCGTAGACGTTGTTTGTTGTTGCAGACGTCGTCGAAGGCGGTTGAAGACGTCATCGTAGACGCTGTTCTTGCAAGTTTGTTGCAAGGCGTCGTGGCAGACGATTGAAGACGTCATCGTAGACGTTGTTTGTCGTTGCAGTCGTTGTGGATGATAGGCATGTGGACGATAGGCTTTATCTTAAACACCTAGTTCACTCACCTTTCATAGTAGCCAATAAAATAGATACGGTCTAAATATTCGACGACAAAAACTTCGACTTTGTCTTCCCAGGAGAGTTCGCTGGGTTTGCGAAAGTCGTCAGAAGGGATCGAACGGGTCGGGGGCGATGCCCATCAGGGGGTCGTAGTCGAGATCTTGGTTGTTGTTGTTGACGTTGATTTCGGAAGGCAGCGATTCCAGCCAGTCGTCGATGTCCATGGGCACGGTGCAGTTGTTGTTGGTCTGAGGCTGTGCGCCGAGCTCAATGAGTTGCGTGAAGGCCATCGTCTCAAGCATATCCAAAGTGTTATAATAAATATAACAGATCCGCTGAGTCTAATCCAAGAGCCGATTCAGGCGTTTCGTTGATAGGTAACGCAGTTCTGCTTTAACAGAGTTTGGAGTTAAAGGATCTTGAGCCGCACTTGGGGGCAGTTCCCCGTTCTTTTTCAAAATCTTAAGCATGTCGTCGACGGTTTGACTATTTATACTCTTCTCCTTTTTAAGAGCTTCTTCGTAAATCAGCGGTGGAGGTTTTTCTTCCGCCGCTTCGACCACTATCGAGTTAATAAAGTTCGGCAAGGCGGGTGAATCCGCGTGTTATTCTTCAGTTTGTTCCTCCCTTGCACAAAATGGTTCAAACCCAGCGCTGCGTCGTTCCGATAGAACACCAAGTTTCCGTTTGGGAAAGACAGACGAGACTAGACAGACGAGACTAGACAGACGAGACTAGACAAACGAGACTAGACAGACGAGACTAGACAGACGAGACTAGACAGACAATACTAGACAGACAAGACTAGACAGACAAGACTAGACAGACAATACTAGATTGGTAAGACTAGATAGACAATACTAGGGAGGATCCGCCGAAGGCCTCCGCTGTGGACAGCGAAAAGCCGGACGTAACCTCAAAAGCAGCCAAGGGAAAAACTGCCAAGAAGGCCAGATTCAAGAAGAAGGACGACAATTGGAGCGACGAAGATAAGAAAGTCGAGCTGAAGTTTGATGTCGAGGATGATGATTTAGACACCGTGAAGAAGAGTCAAAAGAAAGGTAAAAACAAAAAGAAAAACTTTACAGAACTTGAAGCTGAGGGGATTTCAAGTGAAGAAGATTCTGTTAAGGAGGCTGTTCCAGAACCAGCATCCAAGAAACAAGCAAAATCAGGCAAGAAGTCAAAGAACAAGAAAGGCGGTGATTGGTCAGATGAAGATGATGATAGCAAATAAACAAAACTGGAGGAGGAAGTCGAAGAAGTTAAACCTGTGAAGAAAAGCGGCAAAAAGAATAAAAAGACTGTGAAATTAGAAGACTTTGAAGTTGATGAGGAATAAGAAGAAATAATAAATTGAAGAAAAAATAAAGAAATAAAACTGAGGAAGAGGAGGAAGTAAAACCTGTTAGAAAGGACAAAAATAAGAAGGCCGTGAAGGTAGAGGAAGATGAAGAAATTGTCGAGGAGGATGAAGAAGAGGTGAAATCTGTCAGGGAAGAAGAACCAATAAATGAGAAAGTCAAATTGCCATTGAAGAAATCTCCAAGCATTGAAGCAAGTGATGGTTTGCCGAAGAGATTACAGAGAAGGTATCGGAGATGAAGATAGAAAGTGGCGAGAAGAAAATGACACACAAAGAGAATAAGAAGAAGAAGAAGCGGCAGGAGAATGAGAAGCAAATGAAGACCATATTGAAGAAGGGAGGGTGTCCCTGCCGACCGAACTCGAATCGAACTTCATTGTGTCGCAGAGTCAAAAATCGCGAATCAAATGGCCGCTTTGGAAAACGCCGTCGATATTAAAGTGGAAAATTTCACGATTTCCGTTAAAAGAAATTTGATTGCTATTTGTTGATCGCTAATGGCAGACATTATGGTCTTGTTGGACCAAATGGGCATGGTAAAACCACTATTCTCCGTCATATAGCGCAGCGTGCATTTGCGATCCCACCAAACATCGACATCCTCTACTGCGAACAAGTGGTCGTCGCCGATGATCTTACAGCAGTCGAGTCAGTGCTTAAAGTCGACGTGAAGCGAACATCACTCTTGGCAAAATGCAAAAAACTAGAAGATGGTTTCCAAAAGGGGAGCCTAGAAGCGCAAGAAAGGCTCAACGAGGTCTACGATGAGTTGAACGCGATAGGTACTGATTTCGCCAAACCGCGACCCAGAAGAATCCTAGCCGATCTCGGTTTTACCAAACCCATGCAGGATAGAGCCACAAAGAAGTTTTCTGGAGGTTGGAGATGAGAGTTTCCCTGGCCAAAGCTTTATACATCGAACCCACGCAACTCCTACTCGATGAACTCATAAATCATTTAGATCTTAACGCCGTCATCTGGCTCGACAATTACTTGCAAAAGTGGAAGAAAACTCTGCTCATAGTTTCTCACGATCAATCGTTCTTGGACAACGTCTGCAATGAAATCATTCACCTGGACCAGCAGAAACTGTATTACTACAAGGGCAACTATTCTATGTTCAAGAAGATGTTCGTCCAGAAACGAAAGGAAATGATCAAGGAGTACGAGAAGAAAGAGAAGAGGATCAAGGAACTTAAGGCACAAGGATCATTGAAAAAATAAGCTGAAAAGCAACAGAAGGAAGCATTGACGAGAAAACAAGAAAATAATCGGAGCAAAATCCAAAAACAAGAAGAAGAAACTTTGATCAGGGAACTTCTGCAACGACCCAAGGAATACATCGTCAAATTTTCCTTCCTAGAACCCCCACAATAGGAACCACCAATTCTTGGCTTACACAATGTTACGTTTGCGTATGAAGGGCAGAAACCTTTGTTTGTTGAAACTGATTTCGGTATTGATTTAAGCGACAGAGTAGCTATCGTTGGACCCAACGGAGTTGGAAAATCGACGTTCTTGAAACTGTTGGTCAGTGACTTACAACCACTCCAAGCAGAAGTCAAAACAAATCACAGATTGAGGATTGGACGTTTTGATCAGCATTCTGGTGAACATTTAACAGATGAAAAAAGCCCTTCAGAATATTTGATGAGGTTGTTTGATTTGCCTTATGAGAAGGTTAGGAAGCAATGTGGGACTTTTGGACTGTCCAGTCACGCACACACCATTAGGATGAAAGATTTGTCAGGAGGACAGAAAGCCAGGGTTGCCTTGGCTGAGCTGTGCCTAAACGCACCTGATGTTATTATTTTGAACGAACCTACGAATAATTTAGACATTGATGCCTTAGCCGATGCCATTAACGATTACCAAGGCGGTGTAATTATCGTTTCTCACGATGAACAACTCATCAGGGACACGGAGTATTCGTCGTAGGTAATAGAGGGTCAGGCGATAAACGAAGTGGACGGAGACGTCGATGATTACAGGAAGGAGCTGCTGGACAGCTTCGGCGAAGTAATCAACAGCCCCAGCATAGCGGCCAACGCCGCCGTTGCTCAGTAATTCATTTTTACATTGAGTATTTTCTTCTTTTTTTTTAGATAGACAAGATTAGACAGGCCAAACTAGACTGGTAAGATTAGATAGACAATACTAGATAAACAAGATTAGACAGACAAGACTAGACAGACAAGACTAGACAAGACTAGACAGACAAGACTAGACAGACAAGACTAGACAGACAAGACTAGACAGACAAGACTAGACAGACAAGACTAGACAGACAAGACTAGACAGACAAGACTAGACAGACAAGACTAGACAGACAAGACTAGACAGACAAGACTAGACAGACAAGACTAGACAGACAAGACTAGACAGACAAGACTAGACAGACAAGACTAGACAGACAAGACTAGACAGACAAGACTAGACAGACAAGACTAGACAGACAAGACTAGACAGACAAGACTAGACAGACAAGACTAGACAGACAAGACTAGACAGACAAGACTAGACAGACAAGACTAGACAGACAAGACTAGACAGACAAGACTAGACAGACAAGACTAGACAGACAAGACTAGACAGACAAGACTAGACAGACAAGACTAGACAGACAAGACTAGACAGACAAGACTAGACAGACAAGATTAGACAGACAAGACTAGACAGACAATACTAGACTGGTAAGGCTAGACACAATACTAGATAGACAAGACTAGACAGACAAGACAAGACAGATAAGACCAGACAGACAAGACCAGACAAACAAGACCAGACAAAGGAATCCAGACAAGAGCAGTTAGACAAGACCAGAAACTCAAGAGCAGTCAAATAAGATCAGACGGAGAAGACTAGATAGATAAGACCAAACAGACAAGACGAGTAAGATATCATCAGACAAACAAGACAAGAGACTGTTTAATAACCTTATTTATTTAACTTATTAATAAGAAATGTTCAGTTTCAAAAATTCAATAAAACACTTACGTACATCTATCCGCGCTTTTCTAGCTAATGCAAACCTCGTGCGACGTGTGTCGTAGCTCAGAGTTCGCGTCCGTTTCGAGCCTTCGGGTCGCTCCGCTGAAGTTCTGAAACAGTTTTGGTATTTTGCAACCGGTGGCCTTGCGAGTGGTGTTAAAATGTGGGGGAATTTTAGGGGAACGTGCCGCGGTGATAGGTTTTCCGTGGGGATTTTCCGGGAGAGTTGTGCGGTTTGGTGAAATTTCGTGAACATTTTCAAACCGATGGATTCAATATGGCCGCAAACGTCAGAATCTGTGGCAGGGGACAAGAATGCAACCTAGAGAAAATGTAAGTTACTAGAATCACTAGCTGACTGTTGCATGACAGCTGTCAGAGACAAGTATCTAAAGTAGTGTTGATCAGCGATTGTTTGGAAAATTAGGTTTTTTTTATATTTATATGCGGATTTATATTGCACTTGCGATTTTTTTGTCACTAAAATACGTAATATTATGTGATGTCCAATAAGGGGTTATATAGTTATATTTAAATGTGGAATTAATAATTAATCTTATAGTGCATCTCTTATCCGAGGTTTGCTATTATCACAGCAATCTAGACCCTATTGACTGCAGCTCTGAACAGCTGAACATACTAGCTACAATTAAACCAGTCTCTTAGGTTCTTCAGCCAGGATATACGGTGTCTGCCAATGTTCCGCTTTCTCACTGTTCAGCAATGTTCTCACTAATCTTTCTCTGGACTATCATGTTGTGGGGCTGCCACCCCTTGTGAAAGGGGTTATGGTGTGAACCACCGCCGACTTCAATGTTGAGAGGGAAGGAATGCTGGCCAACAATTCTTCAGACTCTGAGATATATCTAAATATCTCTGGATCTTGTAATGTAATATTCACCGGGATTCGGAAGGCACGTAGTTTGTCGAATAATAGTCGAGTTGCTTTTAACAATTTAATTAAAGAATAATACAACGAAATAACTTAAGATTTAAGAACTTATAGCTTACCGCTCTACTCTCTTTTCTCTTACTTCTTACCGACAACTGGGGAATGGTATTTATACCATTCCTAATATATATGTAAGAAGGGTTAAATCATCTCTCTAATTTAAATAAGGAGGAGATTGAATTTTCTTGGCTCCTCCCATGAACAATCGAGGCTTAAATTCTCTAAATACCTGAAAATGTCTGGTCCTCTGGTTAATCTCAATAAGAAGGTTTTTATAGGCCTTTGCACGTTTTCTAATATGTTTGGGGGATGTAGATTTTAGGGTGGTAATAAAAACTCTTAGTTTTTGGACTAACCTTAAAACTATTGCATTTATCCAAAACATCAGACAAAGGGGCACATTTTGGAATATGCACTAATGGGACAGATGTCCAGTCCTGGTTTTTATTAGAACAATCAGTTGGAGAAGTGTGTATTTCTGTCCTCTCATTATATGACCCAGATATTGTAGCTTCCTATTTTTTATGGTGTTAACTATTTCGCAATCCTTTTGCTTCCAATTCAGCACATCGGCATTAGTAACTCTATCAGTCCAGGAAATCTGCCACATTCTGCGGTAGCACCACATTTCGAAGGCTTGTAGTTTGTCCATGTGGTTTTTCTTGATGGTTCATGCCTCAACTCCATAGAAAAGTGAGGAAAAAATATAACAATGAAGCATCCTCATCCTAAGTTTGTAAGACTCGTAAATAAATTTTTCATTTTCATAAATATTGATCTGGCTATCGCAATCTTTGTTCTTATCTCTCCTGTTTGATCACCCGTTTGTTGTATCCAAACTCCTGTATATTTATATGTTGGTACATTCTCTATCGAGGTGTTTGCCACTGTCAGGTTCACAAGGTTCAGATTCTGCGGGAACTTTGTAACTACCATTATAATATTATATAATTGTTCTATACTCTGTTCTATACCGATTAATTCCACATTTAAATAAAAGGTACTTACATACAGAGCTGTCTTAGCCTATGCCGGGGCCCTTGGGCCCACAAAAATGTGGGGCCCTTTTGGAAACTAAAAAAAGTGAATGCCAAAAACATTTTTCTGCTATTATCTTATATATATATATATATATATATATATATATATATATATATATATATATATATATCTCTTATATATATCTTATATATATATATATATATATATATATATATATATATATATATATATATATATATATATTATGATTAATTGGTACAAATCAAATATACATATGTTATTAATTAGATAAATATGCTGCTGGTTTGAAATGGTTATGATTACGAAAGTTTCTTTCGGGATATCTGTACTGCAAAATCTTCTATTCCTAGAATTGGTGAAACCATCTTGCATTATAGGAAATCATACAAACTTAAAACAAACGGAACACAGGCTGAATATATAAATATATTCAGCCTTTCCCGAGTTCTATAACAATTATTGAGTCTTTTACTACTACCAAAACAAATTTCACATGTTATTATTTTATAGTCCACTTTCGTGGCACTCAACAAAAACCATAAAAATAACACTGTTTTTAAGCTCACACATAACTTCTTGCTTCGAATGGCCCTAGTTTGGACCATGCTTGTTCAACTGTTGGGCTTTGATCTTTGCCCAGTATTGTCGCATCTTCTGCCAGTGTAACTACTTTCTCTCTTCTGTGCAGGGGCTACCTTTCCTTCGGGGTTTTTCCTGAAATCCACGGACTTCCTTCAGGGCCCGTCTCACAGACTGTCTGTTTTGGAGATCTGTTGTTCCCAGTTCTTTAATATCCTACTCGGTTTCTGTCAACCAAGTGGTACGAAACTTCTTGTTTTGCCAGAAAGTGCACAGACGGTTGATTAGTCGGTTTGGAGACAGTCTTGCAACGTGGCCATAGAAAGCTACCCTTCTTTTCATTGCACAGTCAGCGAGCATCTCAATATGTTCGTAGAGCTCAGAGTTATGTCGCCTTCAGAATTCACCATATTCCTTTACCGGGCCTAAGATCTGAG
Organism: Phosphuga atrata; assembly: GCA_944588485.1. Classification (NCBI taxonomy): domain Eukaryota; kingdom Metazoa; phylum Arthropoda; class Insecta; order Coleoptera; family Silphidae; genus Phosphuga; species Phosphuga atrata. Next base: position 53,188,424 of record OX155904.1, read on the forward strand.
GATCCTTCTCTCTCTGATTTCAAATTTCTTTACCAGACCTCTTCGGATCAAGGAAAGATACTCCATGGCATACAGAGTTTCAGGTCGTAAGACTGATGTGTATTGCTTAAGTTTTAGGTTGCATTACAGGCATTTCTTACTGTAAGTGTTCTTAGTCAGCCGATAAGCTAGTTCTAATTTGTTGACTCTCTTGGATAATGAAGCTCTTTCTGATAAGTTGGGTTTAATCCATTCGTCGAGACTCAAATTTCTCAGTCCTCTTGATGTTTGCCTATTCTAGTAACATCTCTCTGTTTGCTTATCTGATGTTGGTGAAGAATTCTGTTTTCTCCAGCGACACTTGAAGAACCACTTTGGCAGCCTGTTTTCTGAGGCAGTTGCATTGTTGCCATCTCAAGATAATCAGCAAACAGTGCCATGTCATCTGCAAAGTGGTATCTACTTGGGATGTAAGAACGATGGACTGGTTATAGATGGCCTCTATAACCAGTCCATCGTTCTTACATCCCAAGTAGATACCACTCTGAGCACCCGAATTGTTCAGTTCCTTGCGCCATTCTCTCATAACATTTTCCAGGACAAAGTTGAAGAGAAGTGGGGAAAGTCCATCTCCTTGTCTCACTCCAGTTTTTATTTCGAAGCTTTCTGAAATCTCGCCTCTAAATTTAACCTTGGAATGGGTGTTGGTCAAAGTTTCTAGGATGAGTCTGCGGGTTTTGTTGTCTAGTGCTAATTCTTGGAGTACTTTGTTAAGCGTTTCTCTATCAATGGAATCTAAATGGCCTTCCTAAAATGAAGAAAGGTGACGACCACCTTGCGGTTTCTCATCTTGGAGTATACAAGTACAGTTTTAAGATTGAGGATCTGATCAACACAGGATAGGGTCTTCCTAAAGCCCCTCTGGTATTCTCCCAGTTCATTATCCAGCTGGTTTTCTGCCCTTTTGTGGTTATTTTATTTATTTATTTGTTTTTTTTAGCGATATTTAATATTTGTGGGCCTTAGATTATGTGAAAATAAAACGGCAAGTGTCATTTCTCGTATTAAAAAACGTGCGTTAAGAAGTACTTTTCGCGCATGAGTATTAAAAAATATATTTTTGAGGGCATAAAAACAAAAAACTATTTTTTCTTCCTAATTCTTTGTTTTCTCCTATCCAAATAATTTGATACGTTATTTTTCTCACATCCAGTGAGGAAAGTGCCAATCTATGTTGTTTTGCATTGCAGAGAATAATTAAATCTAAAAATGTATCTCAGACGACAAAAATAAGAATATACTACTCCATTATAAGACCGATTATGACTTACGCCTGCGAAACCTGGACAATGACAAAAAAGAGTACGAAATCAGACTGAGAGTTGCAGAGAGAAAAATACTACGGTGTATATACGGGCTATAAGGGACGAAACTACACAACAGTACCACAGTAGGAAAAACAGGGAAATAGAACAACTATATGACCAAGCAGACATTGTACGAACGATAAAAGCGGAAAGACTGAGATGGGCCGGCCGTGTAAAGAGACAGGAGAATGGACAAGTTGTTAGATTGGTATGGGAACAGGCCCAGACCGGTAGAACTTCACTAAGAATACCGCGACTACGGTGGAGAGACAACATAGCATCAGATCTTAGATCCCTGAATATCATGGAAGCGGAGCAGCTAATGATGGACAGAGTCCAAAGGATAAGAGTTGTTCAGTCAGCCAAGACGACATGATATGGGTTGTAAGAGCTACAGAGAGAGAGAGAGAGAGAGAGAGAGAGAGTAGTTGATTATGTCGGAAAATTTTGATTTTATTTCGTTTTAAAATCATATCATTCTTATTGGAAAACCCTTTACAATAGATAAAACCAATGACTTGAATTTAATGGCTTTTGGCAGTCCTAAAAAGACTCACAATCAGTAATTGTTATAGAGCTCCGGAAAGGCTGAATATATTAATATATTCAGGCTGTGTTCCGTTTGTTTTAAGGTTGTGTTTACGACGTTTAGGAAATGATTATACGAAACAAATATTTGAAAAATGTGGTTTTGTGCCATGTCAGCATATAAATGGCTGAACTCCCCTGTTAAAACAGCTGCTGTAGACAATAATAATAATGCGCGTCTAGTCGTTCGTTTAATAGGCGTTTTGTTACTTTCCGTGAGCATGCAGATGTATGTAGATTTATAATTTCAATTTAAATATACATAGGGGGTTTTATAAATCTTTGATATTCACAGAAAGCAAAACTCGTGTTTAGTCTAAAAAAAAAAAAAACTAGAAAACCACATCATATGCATTATAAAGTGTATAATACTAGCTACAGTCTGCGGCTTCGCTCGTGTGGATTTTGGGAGTTATATTTCTTGTCCAAACTAATAATATCATTTCAACGTCTGAGCAATTATTTATTGCAGACTTCAGTTGTCTCAAAGTTAATTTATATTAGTAAATTTAATTCAAATCCGCTAAGTTTAATATTGATTATCTTGTGAGTAATATGAAGACTAATATTGCTATAAACCGTAAGTAAGATTTGAAAATTGTATAAAATCTACTTGAAATCCAGCTTTCAAGTTGATTTTATACAGTATTTAGGAACAAGCGTTATATATCCTTATATTCTCATACAATTACCGCCCTAGTAGCAAAATATACTATTTTATTCCTCATGCGTTAAAAGTACTATTACTATATACTATATTACTATAAACTATATTGGCGCAAGTTTTTTAGTGCGACAAATACAATTTTTAGTTGGATTACAACATAACTTGGGTAACGCACGCATATATTCAATATCGCTAAGTTACATTAAAAAAATCGGGGGTGCATGAAAGGAGCCTCCTCGAAGATTGCAATGGTGATGATAAATGTTAAAAAGTTCAATCTGGCGTACCCTGGACAACGACAGAGAATTAATAAAAATTCTCTGACGGCTGATCCTTTCACACCAGAAACATCAACCGAGTCCTTGTCAGGGCCACAGTTAAAAATCATCTCTGCAAATATAGAGGGCATATCATCCGCCAAAGAAGAACTACTGCAAAACCTTTGTATCCAGCATAAATGCCATGCTGTGCAATGCATACAGGAGAAGCTATAAAATGCACAGAACAAAAGTCCCAAAAGGGAATGATCCTTGCAATAGGTGGACCTCATGATAAGTATGGAAGTACCATCTTTGCCCATCCATATGTTCAAGTCCTCTCCACGGCACTCACGCTGGAAAACAACATTGAAGTTCCCACTCTAGAAACAGCCAACTGTACGATTTCATCTCTTTATAAACCACCTGGTATAAACCACCATCATCAATAAGCCATCCAATTTCCAAAATAAAAGCACACAGATTGTGATTGGCGACTTCAACAGCCAAAGCTGCATATGGGGATATGATCATGAAGATGAGAATGGAAGAGCAGTGCAAGAATGGGTAGAAATAAATCACCTTACCCTGATCCACGATGCAAAACAGTCTGCATCATTCAATAGTGGTAGATGGAAACGAGGTAACAACCCTGACCTCATTTTCAGAGGGAGAAGGATACAGAATTCGCATGAACTACGAACTTCAAGAACTAATAGAAGGTGAAGACATAGTAAGATTCATTAAGGCACAGAGACTTCGATGGGCGGGCCACATGATTAGAATGCCGAGTGCGAGAGCACCCAGATCCATCCATAAAGCGCAACCTAACACCTCAAGAAGCAGAGGTAGACCCAGAACCAGGTGGAAAGATAAGGTAGAGGAAGATGTAGAAACTCTACAAGTAGGAAACTGGACACGTGTCGCTGAAGACCGTCAAAGGTGGAAGGGGATTGTTGATCTCACCCTGGGCTGTAAAGTAAGAAGAAGAAGATTTTTCTCACAGAAAATTGGCAACCTTAGTAGTAGTCTTTCTCAATAAATTTTAGAGGGTTTAAAATTTTCTTTTCATATTTTAACATAATTATTTTAATAGCAATACAATATCTCAATTTTCGATTTCTTGTTATGTCTTATTAACTGCATTTGCAACTGGGCCACTCTTATATTTTACGGCTGCAAGCATATAGAGCCTTTAGATTCAGAAGTTTTATATCTGTGAATAAATGTTTTTCGGATTTTCTCTTTTTAGAATACTCGTTCTTAAAATGTTTATAGTGGTTTTAAGGTAGAGTTCTAGGAAGAACTCCAAATACTTACTCCGTATTTTATTATACAAGTAATCAGGCTATGGTAATTTTTTTTAGCTGTTGTCTGCCCGTTGGGCATAAGCCTCTTTGTTGCTCTTCCACGTAGTCCTGTTCTGGGTCGCTTGTACGAGGGGCAAGTAAAAAATAAGGTTCCCACATTTTTTTCAGGTGTAAGGCATTTTTTATTGCAATAAATATGTATACAATCTGAAAGCTTGTATTTTAAACTATTTTTCTACATAGTCGCCGGACCTTTCAACGCATTTTTCCTGACGAGTTATCCACTTTTTATCGAAATTACCTCAATGCGCTAAGGCTCTCGATTGGCTTATATTTCGATCCAAGACTCTTATTTTGATTACGCCGTGAATTGTGATTCAAGACCGCGGAAACGACGAAATGCGAGAAAATCGATTTTGGCCAAATCGTTATTTTTTGAGTCACAGCAAAATTTAAAAACGTTTCTGAAAGAATTTTTGCTGCTGATTACAGATATGCAGATTATATTTCGCTAGCTCTTTCGGTTCACTTTCGTTTGCAAAAATTAAAGAAATTTTTAAGAAATTTCGGCGCTCGAGTAGAGATTTCGGAAAGTCGTGAATTTCCCGCGGACAATCTTAGTGTATCAATAGGAAAATGGCCTTCTGAAAACGATGCCCCAATCTGTTTTTGATTATCCGTATCCGTTTCCGAGATATCTACTTAGCAAATCGTGAATCGGGTAAATTTCAGATTAAAATCTCTCGACGAATTATTGAATAATTCCGGACAATTTATACATCGACTTCGTTCGTCTTGCCGTGTAGTTTCTGTGCGCCAAAAATGATTTCCCTGCATTTTACCGTTTTCGAAAAAATCGAAAAAAACCGAAAAACCGTGTATTTTTCGAACGAAATGATGGAAAATTTTTGTTGAAAATTTTTTTGAATTTTTTTTTCGTGATTTTTGTCTGGTTACACGAAGGAAATGGAAGTATTGAAAACGATTTTCAAGTTCATTTCGTTCTAGAGTTACAAATAAACAAATTTTCTATTTTTTTTCGCTTTACAGAATCACGCATTTCCGACTGTTATAACTTTTGAACCGCTCACCACAAGGAGTTCTAGTCATCACCAATCGATTCAGCGTCCCAAAATTAGTCGGAGAACGTATATAATATACCCCGGGAAGCTTTCAGTTAAGAAATACCATCGACACGGGAAGTCTAGGCTGCAGAAACGACGAAATGCGAGAAAATCGATTTTGTCAAAATTTTTGTTTTTCGAGTCACAGCAAAATTAAAAAACGTTTCTGAACGCATTTTGGCTGCTGATTACAAATATGCAAATTATATTTCGCTAGCTCTTTCGGTTCACTTTCGCCTGCAAAAATTGAAGAAATTTTTAAGAAATTTCGGCGCTCGAGTAGAAATCTCGGAAAGTTCTGAATTTCCTGCGGACAATCTTAGTGTATCAATAGGAAAATGACCTTCTGAAAACGATGCCGCAATCCGTTTTTGATTATCCGCAACCGTTTCCGAGATATGTACTTAGCAAATCGAGGATCGGTTAAATTTTAGTTTGAAATCTCTCGAAGAATTATTGAATAATTCCGGGCAATTTATACATCGACTTGTTTGTCTTGTCGTGTAGTTTCTGTGTGCCAAAAATGATTTCGCTGCTTTTTACCGTTTTCGAAAAAATCGAAAAAATTCGAAGAACCATATTTTTCTAACGAAATGATTTGACGAAAATTTTTGTTGAAATTTTTTTACTGTTTTTTTCGTGATTTTTTTCTGGTTATATGAAGGTAATCGAAGTGCTGAAAACGGTTTTCTGTTCTTTTTTTTATATTTTTTCGCTTTACACAATCACGCATTTCCGACTGTCATAACTTTTTAGCCGCTCACCACTGATACTTCTAGTCATCACCAATCGATTCAGCGTCCCAAAATTAGTCGGAGATATATATATATATATATATATATATATATATATATATATATATATATATATATATATATATATATATATTAGGGTGGGCCAAAAAAAACTTTTAATTTTTTTTTTTTAGCTACTACGAAAATATCTTCCATGATGACGAAAAAAAAATTCTGGTAAAGTTTCAGCCCTTAATATTAATATTTAGAGGTGGCTCATTGTGATTTTTGATTTCCCATTTAAATAACATAAGATTTTTTTTTGTTTTTGTTTCGATTTTTAATGCACTCGAACGAATAAATGTTTCGTGGAAATAAATACTTATTCTTGTAGGAAATTTAACGATCTACAAAAAAGTATAAAATGTTTTTTTGCTAAGTTGACTCGTTTAAAAGTTATTCGCGGTTAAAGTCCAACCTCAAATAGTTGAGGATAACTTTTACAATTTATTATACTCTATCACAAAATAATGACTCACAAACATAAAATATCTTACTTATTGATAATATTGCAACTTATTTATTGCAAGTAGTTAAAAATCACAGACAAAAATTTCCCAATTGTAACAAAAAAAATTTAGTTTGATTTTGAGATTAAAAAATGGCAAGTTATAAAATAAACAGTTTCATTACAATTGAAAAATTAAAGAAACATGATTCTTAATATTATACATAACCTAATAGTCAAGTGCAAATAAAGCACTTATTAATTTTTCAGGGAATGTTGCTCTCAGGTAAAGTACAGTTCCGAGTGTTTTTATTTTAATTAGGTATGAAAATATCGATTTTTCTTACGGTTATCGATTATTTGTAAAAATTTTATTGTTTTATCAAAAAGAACTCGATAAGATTTACGAAAACTAAGCTATTTTATGTTTTTGAGTCAATATTTTGTGATAGAGTATAAGAAATTGTAAAAGTTATTCTCAACTATTTGAGGTTGGACTTTAACCTCGAATAACTTTTAAACGAGTCAACTTAGCAAAAAATTATTTCAGACTTTTTTTGTAGATCGTTAAATTTCCTACAAGAATATGTATTTATTTCCACAAGGCATTTATTCGTTCGAGTGCATTAAAAATCCACACAAAAACAAAATAACTTCTTATGTTATTTAAATGGGAAATCAAAAATCACAATGAGCCACCTCTTAATATAAATATTAAGGGCTGAAACTTTACTAGAATTTTTTTTTCGTCATCTTGGACGATATTTTCGTAGTAGCTAAAAAAAAAAAAATTAAAAGTTTTTTTTGGCCCACCCTAATATATATATATATGTTGTATTTGAGGTTTTCGCGGATAGATACCTGTGTTGTATTGTATAGAAGGAGATGGACAGACTGCGGAACTAGAGATACAGCGGTGTCCCACAGGGCTCAGTAATGGTACCTACTCTGTGGAACATCCTAGACGATGGAGTCCTGAAATTGAAAATGCAGCACGGAGCAGAAATCATTGGCTTCGCTGATGATCTTGCACTGGTGGTGGCGGGAACAACCGAAACCGATGTAATGAGGCGATCGCGTACTGCTATTGCACACGTAACTGAGTGGATGGAATAAAAGCGGCTGAGTCGGGCTCCAGCTAAAACTAAAGCGGTGTTGCTCACAGGATTAAAAAAAGAGGCCCAACACGCATTATAAACACACGGCTGTCCTTCAAAGAGCGCGTGAAGAACGCAATTCAAAATACTATGAAAACACTTGTGGTACTTGAAAGGCTGCCGTATGGAAGCAGATGGACATACTGCGGAACGAGAGGTGTACAGCGAGGACCCTCAGGGCTCAGTAATGGAACCTACTCTGTGGAGTCCTGAGATTGAAACTGCTCCGCGGAGCAAAAATCTTTGGTTTCGCTGATGATCTTGCACTGGTGGTGGCGGGAACAAGCGAAAAGGATCTAATGAGGCGAGCGAATACGGCTATCGCTCAAGTAAATGAGTGGATGGAAAAAAATCGGCTGAGCCTGGCTCCGCATAAAATGGCGGTGTTGCTCACAGGATTAAGAAAAATAGGCCCAACACGCATTATATTCACATGGCTGTTCTTCAAAGAGCAGAAAGAGCAAAAAGCAGGTCAAAAAACTCTGAAAACACTTGTGGAACTTGAAAGGCTGCTGCTGGGATGTAAGGCAATATAATTTCGGAAACATTATAATGTGAGACGCCTGGCGATTCTGATGTTATGCAAGGAGCAGTCCCTTTTTTTTCTTCCAGGGAGACCTCTAGTGTCTTACTCTCAGGGGGACCTCTAGTAGAGTCTTGATCTAGTTAACGAAAGGGCTTGCTATGAACGCGATGCGCCCCTAAAAGGAGGTTTAGGATTGCTGATCCTGATGGTGGATGCGCTGGGTGGATGCTTCATGGTGGATGCGCGGGGTACGTCAAGTTGAGGGAAGAGCAAAAAATATATAAACCAATAAAATGTCAAGTTGTTTTTAAAGTTACGTAATAAAACCACTCACTAATATTTTTCTAAAGTGTGGGATTTAAAAAAAACAATCTCCCTTATGAAGAGGCAAAATTGGCACTAGGGCTTCACACGAGACGAGATAGAGCAAGAGTTTCAAAAATCTCGTCTCGCTTTCGTTAGTTGTGAAAAAAGTTACTCTCGTCTCAGTCTCGCTCTCGCTCTAGAAACCGTTTTTATCGACTCGCTCTCGCTCTCGTAACCGTTTCATTTCGTCATATATCGCTCTTGCTGGAACGAGCAGCTCAAATTTATGCAAGAAAATATTACGGCTGCTTGTGTTAGAGTCAAAGATTGAAGAAGAAGTGTGAACGAGATCAGAAGTGAGACTCTCGCGTCTAGCAAAAGCGAGACCAAATAAGCTCTCGTGTCTCGCGAGAGCGAGACCACATATGCTCTCGCACTTGCCTAAATAATTTTCAAAACTGCCTCGTTTCGGTCTCGTCTCGCTTTTACTAGACGGAGAAAAATATCGTGCTCCTGTGTAGCCTTAATTGGCACATATAGCAGGTTAAACTGTTTTTCATATGCGCGGCACAAACACGGCACTGTGTCTGGGGTTTTAGTGTTATGCTATCTGTAACCATTTTACCCAATTTGTATTTTTTGCATCCTTTGACAATCTCCCTGGAGGATCATTTATTCTGGATACACTTGATGTACTTTGCACAGGATCATCTGCATTTTCCGGAGTGGGTACGCTTATCCATTCTCTTGCTATATCATGTAAAAAACCTTTGTACTTACTACTTTTTTGAATTAGGATTTAAAGTTTTAAAAACTCTAAACGCATTAAATAGTGCACATTTATAACAGCTCTTTTTGTCGGTATTTGTAGGTACAACGTACTATCGAGTAATATGACAAATATAATTTGTTTTAATCAACAACGCAGATTGGCTTCCAAATTTTTCTCGTTACTCAGTCATGACGCGAGCTATTATGCTATTAGTATTATGCCTTTCTACAGCTCTATCAGCTGAATGTATTGTCGAAATCATTCGGACGGGTCTTTTTGATTGCTGTGTTTTAACCCTTAACCACCTGCCATACGTCTCAGGTGAGAAAATTACTGCTACTTTTGGTCTGAGAGACGTATGTCAGGTGGTTAGGTGTTAAGTTGCGCATTTTTCAAACAAAGAGGAAATACTGTATGTGTAAATACACTAATGTGATAATTATTATAATAGTGTCTACACTATTATAATAATTATCAATGTATATGTGATGTCATAAGTTAAAATATGCCGGCAGAAGATTTAAAATTGTGTCTTGTAATCGGCTTCCTTCTCCACAGTACGAAAATGCAAGTGTAACCAGTTTTAGCTTAACAAACCATTCTTATGGATATTCCATATTTGGTAATTTTTGAAGCATTCTAAACTTTGAAGGATAGACGAACTCTCAGTAGGGAAAGATAGTTCCTTCTAAATCCTCCTCCTCCTCAAACCTCCTCTGACCTTGACCCCTAACCTAACCTTGACCTTGACCCCTGACCCTGATATATACCTAGATTGGAAATATATCATCTTTTGAAAGAAAACAAAACTGAAAATACATTTCAAAATGTAGAAATCTCATTCATATTTTTTTTAAGCATGATGGTAACTAACTGCAGTGGGGAACGTTCCTTCTCCAAACTGAAAAGAATAAAACATAAGTCAGTTTGTCGCTGATTGTCTATTCCGAATGTTACATGTATTGCCCAGTCAGTGGACAAGGGTGTTATAGAGGCCACGAAGAGACTCTAAAGGAAAGACCTCATGCTCCAATTGTTAGGAGAAACAATTTTCCAAAATTTGGACAGACAAACCAATTTAAGTACTTCCAAAATATTTTTGAATTTGCGGTGAAAAATTTTCTTGTCCTAATTATGGTGCCTTGAAGAACCAAGAAAAAATTCAAAATCATGTTCTAATTATGGGACCTTGAGGAACCAAGATAAAATTTTGAAAATTCGCGTTTCAAAATCGTGTATTAGTTGTGGTGTCTTGCGGAACCAAGACAAAATTTTGAAAATTCGAGTTTTAAAATCGTATCTTAGTTGTGGTGCCTTGAAGGATCAAGACAAATTTTTGAAAATTCGCGTTACAAAATCGTGTCCTAATTATGGAGCCTTGAGGAAGACTAAATTTTGAAAATTCAAGTCTCAAAATCGTGTCCTAGTTATGGAGCCTTAAGGAACTAAGGAATAATATGCTCAAAAACAAAAATTTTTAAGAAGTGATTAACGATTTTGATTGACCCCTTTTTTGGTTAACCTCTTCAATCAACATACATTTTTAAGCATTAAACCTATGAATTCTAAAAGAGTTACTTTTGTGGATTATATTATATTATATCTATTGATTTAATGTGACTATAAAGAAATAAAAAAAATGTAGAACTTTGCTTATCTACTTTCTTTGCCTATTCTAAAAAAATAGTGCTCTGTCAAGGTCATAGGGGCCCAAGTATCGTAATGTGTCCAGGGCCAGGTTCCAATATATATATATATATATATATATATATATATATATATATATATATATATATATATATATATATATACTTCCGGTTTCGACTTCCGGCCGCTTCGGAACTTCCAGATGCGCGGGAAAATTCAAAAATTAGACGCGAGGCGGAGAAATTCAAAATTAGACCCTGTTGAGACAAATGAGGTGTGAAGTTGGTTGCATACATCAACGGGACTAAATACACGAGACTAGATAGACGGGCTAGATACATGAGACTAGATACATGAAACTAGATACATGGAGCCAGACAGACGAAGCTAGATAGACGGGGCTAGATACATCAACGGGACTAAATACATGAGACTAGACGGACTAGACTAAACCATTTTAAACCATTTGATGAGAAAAATCAAATCTGGTGTCAGAACGGCTCTAGCATGTGCCTTAATCGAGATACCGCCCGACCGCCTACCCCACAGTTGATGACGTCATCCGCCGCGGCAGATATTGCTAAACTAATTACCTCGATGCTGATTGGCTGATTAACGAATAAATAATTACAGTTGACCTTTTCCCTCAATTTATATGTAATGGACAAGACTGGACAGACAAGACTAGACAGACAAGACTAGACAGACAAGACTAGACAGACAAGACTAGACAGACAAGACTAGACAGACAAGACTAGACAGACAAGACTAGACAGACAAGACTAGACAGACAAGACTAGACAGACAAGACTAGACAGACAAGACTAGACAGACAAGACTAGACAGACAAGACTAGACAGACAAGACTAGACAAACAAGACTAGACAGACAAGACTAGACAGACAAGACTAGACAGACAAGACTAGACAGACAAGACTAGACAGACAAGACTAGACAGACAAGACTAGACATACAAGACTAGACAGACGAGACTAGTTAGATGAAGCTGGACAGATGGGGGAGCTAAATACATGAGATTAGACAGACCAAGCTAAATACATGAAACTAGATTAGACTAAAATATATAAGGGATTGTTTAATGTAAATAAAATATATTTTCGATTGTTTTTTTATAATTGTTAATAATGTTAATATTATTACTTTCATTATGTTATCTACGTTTTATTTTGATTTACGGCTTGTTGATTAGACGCAACCGGATGTTTGTCAGTCATAACACCAGGCAAGAATAGAGGAGAAAGGACTAGACTAGACAGACTAGATTAGACAGACAGACAAGCGGAGAAAATTCAAAATGAGTTGCGAGTGGGTAGCGGACAATCCTGTATGCATACATAATTGATTGCAAACATATTACGGATTGATTCAAAAGAGATTATTGGTTTTAGGCCGGACAAGATCGGACAATACCGAACAAGGTCGAACAAGAACGGACAAGACTATACAGACCTTATATTTATCCAAGTAATTTCCTATGAGTAAGCTCTTATACTTGTCTGTGAACCAGATCGTATTAATGTTTTTCATTTATATAAATACCAAAGAGTTCAATTTTCTGGCATCCACTTTTCATCTACTTGCATCCACTTTTCATCACGCCAAACAGGGTGTGAGGTCTATGTGACCCCACGCTAAACAGTGTGTGAGGTCTATGTGACCCCACGCTAAACAGGGTGTGAGGTCTATGTGACCCCACGCTAAACAGGGTGTGAGGTCTATGTAACCCCACGCTAAACAGGGTGTGAGGTCTATGTAACCCCACGCTAAACTCCGTCCACTTTCCGTCCACCCGTCCACCACTGTTAGGAATGAAGCGCACTTCATTCCCAACCTCCCGTAACCTAACTTGTCTGTCTAGTCTTGTCTGTCTAGTCTTGTCTGTCTAGTCTTGTCTGTCTAGTCTTGTCTGTCTAGTCTTGTTTGTCTAGTCTTGTCTGTCTAGTCTTGTCTGTCTAGTCTTGTCTGTCTAGTCTTGTCTGTCTAGTCTTGTCTGTCTAGTCTTGTCTGTCTAGTCTTGTCTGTCTAGTCTTGTCTGTCTAGTCTTGTCTGTCTAGTCTTGTCTGTCTAGTCTTGTCTGTCTAGTCTTGTCTGTCTAGTCTTGTCTGTCTAGTCTTGTCTGTCTAGTCTTGTCTGTCTAGTCTTGTCTGTCTAGTCTTGTCTGTCTAGTCTTGTCTGTCTAGTCTTGTCTATCTAGTCTTGTCTGTCTAGTCTTGTCTGTCTAGTCTTGTCTGTCTAGTCTTGTCTGTCCAGTCTTGTCCGCCTAGTCTTGTCTGTCTAGTCTTATCAATCTAAATCCTCCCTAATCTCAATTGAATCAACCCCTATCTGAATTTTCACCCCTCACCCCTCATTTTGAATTTTCCCACTATCCAACGTACACGTATCTTGCAGCGCCATCTAGACATTCTCGCTCGGACGCGTTCAGAACTATTTTGCATAGGATTCCCCATAAGGGGCTTCGTGCTAGATTTACATGTAAATCTCCATAAGGGGCATCGTGCTAGATTTTACATGTAATTCCCCCATAAGGGGCTAGATTGCATGTAAAACCCATAAGTAGGTGGTGGATCTAGAACATACTATCTTTCCCTACTTACTTCAAATTCGTCAATATCTTCAATGAAAGGCAATATTCCATTGAAGAATGACTGGTGCCTATTCGGTTTTTCCCTAACAGCTTCTATCATTTCCAATTCGACGGGGTCCAATTTTCTATTAATTTATCTAGGTTTTTGTAAATTCTATTCAGTCACTATCTGAGCATGAGCACTTCTTATAGGTTCTTTGCTAGACTGACCACTTGAGGCTTGATTGTTTGATACGTCCATAACTTGTTCAGAAGGATTATCATTTTCATTTATCTCCACATTCTCGGAATCGTTGACATCTACAGACAGACCATCTTCTGTGGTTCGGTGTTGAAATATTTGATCAAGGAACTGCAACTGAGAGTCGTATATGTACGTTTTCAAAATTTGTGCTCCAAACCCTAATTTTTTAGTGTCTTTAATTTTGTTTTGTGATTTTCTGTAGGAATCTCTGACATTTTTCCATTTTTTCATGACATCTTTACCGGCAAAAAAAAAACGTTATTGGATTGTTTGAAATTGGTAAATCGATGTCCACATTCATGATCACAAATAAAATAAAAAAATAATTTTCATAAATTGTAAAAATTAAACCACTTGTGGGTTGTACGAATGCGAAACCGAAACTAAAACGCTTGTGTGTGTTGGGCTGCACGTGTGTGCATACCCCTAGACCTTCGTTGGCGCCGTCTGAGAGCCGTGTACTGCCGACGCGGCTCGAGGGGCTAAGCGGTGTAGCGCGGTGCCGGTCCGGTCTCTAAAGAGGTTTGAATTTCACCGCTTTGGTCGCTTCACACTTGTGCGGCGACCGCCTCAACCGCGCCGAATTAGAACCGCGCCGCGTAAAACCTCGCAGGTGTGAAACTAGCCTAAGGCGATCGCCTGTCCGACCAGGCGCACGTGCCGGCACTGGCCACACTTTGCCCCTAGCTATTACCACTCCTGCAGCCTGCCCATTTTTAAAACCTTTTCTAAGTCAGAGATGAAAACATTGAATAAGCCGATATGAGATTCAGAAAACTTGACATGAAAATAATGCTTTATTCGGTATTGTCCGATCTTCTCCGGTCTTGTCCGGTCTTATCCAGTCATATCCAGTCTTGTCCGGTCTTGTCCAGCCTTGTCCGATGACAAAATGCATACGGCTAATGTATAATTTAAAGAAAACGCCGTGCTGCAACATATTTATTTGATTATACATCAAACAATTATATAAATTTTATAATCTTACTAACTACATGAATAAATATATAGCAGTAATTATTATTATTGCTGCTTCAAAATTAAGACACATTCATACATTTAATCTAGTCGTAGCTATATTACGTAAATTACCTAACTAGTTAAGGTAATTGCAAACAAATAATTAAATTTTTAAATTCTCGCTCTAACTTTATTCTACAATCGGGGCCAAACATCCGTCTTTCTCCATCCAATTAAACCAGTTTCCATCGCAGAATTTAGGATCCGCCTCCGCATTGAAAATATTGGCAAACTGAGGAACCAATTCTTGCTCGTACGCTCGCAGCTTCGTCCGCAACTCCTTCGCAATATTAGGCAGTGCCCAAGAAAGATCCGTAGTCTCACAGGGATCGTTTCTCAAGTCAAACAAGCAAACGTCTTTACAAGGCGGCGCGGTTACATTTTTTCGGCAATTAGCAATCGTTGCCCTGGTGCGCAATCTCTGAAGTTTCTTCAGTTGGAGAATTGGAAGGGACTTGGCAATAATTGCCTGGTTCATTTCACTGGAGAGAACTTGCTGGTGGTCGTAAAACTGGGGGGAATCTTGACCGGAAGCTCCAGTGTATTCATTGAAATATTCGTTTTCTAATGTATCTAGAAATTGGATAAGATCTGGGTTAGGCAAGAGGCTAGAGAAAGGTATAGCTAAGCAACTTACTATTAAGTAACTTGTAGCGGCCGCTGTGAGAAATAAGGCCGGAATAAGCCAATGCTTCGTCGATATTCAGCAGAATTTCCTTCCGTTTTGGTGGTAGGTTAAATACTAGTGAGTTCCATTGATCGATGCCATCTGTTTTAGGTAACTTTGAGGTATCTCCACCTGGTAAACAAGAATATGTTATCCAAACTCACGAATATATTACGAATATGTAAATCACGAACATAGATAAATCTTCCGTAATTGTCTAAACCAGTGTTTTCCAAACTTTTTAATTCAACTACCACTTCTATAGTGACATAGATCTGTAAGCCCCGGTGAAAGTTTTTCCCCTGGTGAAAGAAAAAACGAGTTCGGAAACCGAAGTGATCCTGAACCCATCTTGTTTATCTACTTGCACATATTGGGATTTAACCTTGCGCTACAAAATGCAACTGGAAACCTCGAAAATAAAGGAAATATCATAACAAAATCATACCAAATATGTGCGTACGCGGACGACATACTGATCATGGCTAGGGACAACAGAACTCTAGAAGAATTGTTTTTAAAAATAGAAGAGGAAGCGAGCAAAGTCGGCCTGAAAATACATGCAGATAAAACAAAATACCTAAAACTGTCACGTGATAACCCAAGAGGGGCTCCTCAGAACTTCATTATAAATGATCATCGGTTTGAAGAAGTTCAAAATGTCAAATATCTTGGAGTAACTTTCAATAACACAAATAATCTATCACTGAGGGTACAAGATAGAATCCAAGCTGCGAATCGATGCTATTATTCACATCTGAAGCTCTTCAAATCAAAAATCATCTCACGTAAAGCAAAACTGCGAATATATAAAACCCTGATCAGACCCGTGCTAACTTATGGAGCTGAATCCTGGAGTATGTCGGAAGCAGACAAAAACTCTCTTCGTATTTTTGAAAGACGGATTTTACGGAAGATCTTTGGACCAATGAGAGAGGAAGAAGGATACAGAATTCGCATGAACTACGAACTTCAAGAACTAATAGAAGGTGAAGACATAGTAAGATTTATTAAGGCACAGAGACTTCGATGGGCGGGCCACATGATTAGAATGCCGAGTGCAAGAGCACCCAGATCCATCCATAAAGCGCAACCTAACACCTCAAGAAGCAGAGGTAGACCCAGAGCCAGGTGGAAAGATAAGGTAGAGGAAGATGTAGAAACTCTACAAGTAGGAAACTGGACACGTGTCGCTGAAGACCGTCAAAGGTGGAAGGGGATTGTTAAGGAGGCCAGAGCTCACTCTGGGTTGTAGAGTCAGAAGAAGAAGAAGACATATTGGGATTTCTTTGTTGAATAGAATACTCTATATATGAAGTGTGTATTCTTTATAGCAACCATCTTGGCAATGGATTAAGTAAATCTAATGCATATAAGCCGTTCTAGAGCAAAATAGTTTGTAGTTTTTCTTACCGGCAGCTGCATAAAGTGTGGGAGCCCAATCGGAAACGTGGAACAGATGTTTATAAATTCCTCCTTTAGTTCTTAATTTGGGACTGTAAATCATGGCGGGCACGCGCACACCTCCCTCGAATAGAGATAATTTAATCTAAAATTCGCCGTATAAACACAAGCAATTTTTTTAAAGAATTCTTACTCCTCTAAAGGGCCAATTCGATCCTCGATTTTCGTGTATCCCGTTGGTCGGAGCCCCATTATCAGAGAAAAAGACCAGAATTGTGTTATGCATCATTTTCTTGCTCGACAAAGCCTTCACCACTTGGCCAATTGAATCATCCATTCGCTCCACGATTTCTACCAACAAAGAAATTATTAGAACAAAAAAAAACACACAAAAATTGAACGAACCAGTAAACATTCTCCTGATTTCGTCTTTAATGTATGAATATTTTCTGTCGGTTTCGGTCCTGTTTGCGACTTCTAGGAGCCCGAACATCTCGTTGTCTGTATTGTTTCCTGTATGTGCAGCCAAATGTGAGACTACCATGTACAAAGGCCTGTCTTTTGGCTGCTCCTCGATAATCTCCACGGCCCGTTTTGTAAATAAATCCGTAACATATTGGCCAGTTGCGTTCGTTATAGGCACACCGTCTTTGACAAAATCCCTTCCTACTCTATCCTAAAATCGATTATAATTAGCATTGGATAAATAGGTTATAAGACATTTAAAAATATTAATTAAAAGGTCTATATCATTTAATTCACTTTGGTTTAACTTTAAAATCACTTTGATCCACTTTAATTTCGCGTACGAATTGTGAGCTCTTTTGTAAAGTCATCAGTCCTTAATTGGCTCCTGTAAAATTTGTCAGAAATCCGCGAAATGTACTCTGTTATTGCCGGAATTCCTGCGTCCTCGTGGAGTGTATCAGTAGGGATAGATAGTTCCTTCTAGATCCTCCTCTCCACCTTCCCACCTGCGGTCTAGGAAACATCGCGCGGACGCTGTTTAAGGCTGATTGAAACCTGATTGAAAGCTGATTGTGCGCGATGTTTCCAAGGCCGCAGGTGGGAAGGTGGGGATGAGGATCGAGAAGGAACTATCTATCCCTACTTGTATCTGTCCCTCTTGAGTATCAAACGTATGCATTTATAAACTTAATAAAGTCGGGATACAGCCTGAATTTATAAATATATCGAACCTTTCCGGAGCTCTATAAAACTAATGAGTCTTTTTAGGACTAACAAAAACAAATCTCATGTGAAAACTATCAGCTATTTTATAGATTTAGTCTAGAGATTTACTCGTTGCTACTTACAAAAGCCTTCATATCGTGGTTAAAATACCCTGTTAATCCATTCCAGTACCCGTAATGAGAATCATATCCGTAACCTTCGGGCGTCCATGCCCTTTTGCCCGACCCTAAATGCCACTTTCCCACCAAATGTGTGCTATACCCCAATGTCCTAAGCCCTTTAGGTAAAGTCCAGATATTGTTGGGAATCGAATGCAATGTACCCGGTTTAATCGGCATACCTTGATATCCTATTAATTATTATTAGTAAATTATTAGTATTAATTAGTAGAAAATGATTTTTACGAAGATAAAAATGTTAATTTTCCTGTTTTTTACCTAATCTTATTGGATACTGTCCCGTAAGAAATGCGGATCTAGACGGGGTGCAACTTTGCTGGCAGTAGTGTCTGTCGAAAAGGATACCGTTGAGAGCCATAGCGTCGATATTTGGGGTGAAGATTTCGTTCGATCCACGAATACTGATGTCGTTCCATCCCTTAAAATTAAAATTATTAGGATTTTAAATCGATGGTCCAATACTTAATGAAAGTTTAAGCGCATGATCCATGCAATCAATGAAAAAAAAATGTTAAAATTATCCTATAATATAAACTAAACCTGCGACAAATTAATTATTAAAAAATTAATTTATAATACGCGAGCAAAAATTGTGCCCTGGAAAAAGTTGTTAGGGAATGGAAAAAAGCAGGAGCACCATCTCACCGACTAGGACCAAAGATTAAGGTTATTCAAATAAACCACCTAGCGTTTGCTGATGATATGGCACCAATTGCACAACTTTGATGCACAAAAGCAGATCACTATCTTGGAAGAACAAGCAGCAAAAATAGGGCTTCATATCTCTTGTGAAAAAACTAAATTTATGACTAACATAAAAATGCGCTACATGACATTTATATTAACGCTAACAAAATTGCTAGAGCAAAGGAATTTAAATACTCAGGCGAATGGGTTACAGGAAATGGCAATGAAAATAAATCTGTAACATCAAGAATCTAGAAAATGGAGGTTGCTTTTCACAACACCAAAAGTGTTTATAACAAGCAATGCCTGTCATGAAATAGTAATATTCGCAATTACTCAACAATGATTAAACCGGAAGCTCTTTGTGCTTCAGAAACGCTCAATTTTCAAATTAAAACTTTTAGCCTTTCACCGCCATTCCGGGAGATGTGACCTGGGCCCTGAATTCATACAGCGCCGTCCCGGGCGATGCAGCCCGGGTTTTTCTTTTTACCAGTGCCATCTACTTTTGCGCTGGATTACTAAACGAGTAACGAGCCGTCACTGAACTTAAAGGGGGAGAGAAATCTCGTTTTCTTGTAAAAATAATTTAATATTTCGCAACGATTGGAAATCTCCCACAACCGATTTGCAAAAGAATCGGGAAATTAAAAAAAAATAATTTCACCAGGTTTAGAGGGGATAAAAGAGTCTTCAAAGTGATTTGAAAAGAGGAAAGCTGTGTCAAGGTCAGAGGAGTACTGTTGATTATTGAAGGAGATGTCTGGGATGTAGAATGATGGACGGTATTTGGAGGTCTTTTTAATTTTATCCCAGTATGTTCGTCAGGCGTCGTTCTCTATTTCTTGGCAGACTGACAGCCATTTGTTGGTACGAAATTGGCATATAAGTCTGTGTATGTTTTTGTTAAGTCTGTTCATGTTAGATTTTATAGAACTGTCTTCTGTTCTGCGGTATGTTCTGTATAGACAACGTTTTTGTTTGATTAACGACAGGATGAAGGGGGACAGAGTTGGTCTGTAGAAGTTTGTTTTGGATTTAGGGGAGTATTTTGAAATTGAATTTGTCAGGTGGGACTGGAATTCGTCTACGTCTTGTAGGGAAAGGTTGTCGGGGTCTGTAGTATTTATATAGGATAGGATTTTGGAGCAGACTTTAGGGATGTTGGTAAGGTTGAGATTAATTTTGGTAGGATGGTTGATCGGGGGTGGGATGTGGTTTAAGGAGATAGAGAAGGAGATTGCCAAGTGATCAGAGCCAAGGTCTGGGGAGAGGATAACATCCGTTATGGAATTGACAAGGTTAGAAGTGTGGAGTAGGTTGTCGGGGGTAGAGTATTTGTTTTGGGGCATGATAAATGTAGGATTTATATGATACCGAACAAAGAGGGAGTTATTTATGAAGGATTGGATCTGTCGAGTTTTGGATTTATTGAGGTTGAAATCACCGATGATGAGGGAATATTCGAACAGGGATGCCATGTTTAGGATATTCCGCTCAATCGCGGAGTGGGGATGGATGTATACAAGGAATGTGGGGATTTTCATTTTATTGAGGAAGGGGATAGTGAAGTGGATGCAATCATTGAGGGGATTATTGAGGGATGGAGGATTGGCTTTGCCTAGTTTGAATTTAGGATTCAGGTTTATTAAAGCACCCCCCCCCCCCGCCATAGGCTTGTTGGTAATTAGGTTTCCGTGCTTGAACAAGGATGACCAGTCTCTAAAGGTGGTGTTGCTGTCAGGAATTGTCTTGGTCTCTACAAATAAATGTCCGTCAATGTTATTTATATCGGTAAAGCTGTTTTTTAGAAGTCGTTTGCTATTGTAGCTATTGATGTTGGCGTAAAGTAGTCTTAATTTATCCATCGATAATTACAGTTGTATGGGAAGTTTCTTCAGTAGGGAGGGTGGGGGTATCAGAGTCAGAGGCGGTCAAGTCAAACATTCGGATATACATTCTATTTCCTGAAAAAAATGCATGGGTGTCAATTTGGTATTCTGAAATAAAGCGCTTGTTAAGTTTTTTTTAAGATGTCCTCATGGTTTGTGGTACCAGGTAGGTTCATTTCCTACCTAACATAAAAAATAATTTCCAGGTTTTTGCACTTTTTCGCACACAACGCACGGACGTGGTTCCCTCGCCGCTGTCTCCGCAAAGTCGCCACACGTCCGACTGTCACCTCACTTTTCGACATTTTTACTTAAAATTTGGCACAATGCTAAAAAATAACGTTTCTTTGCAAAAAACTCGTCATTTTTAGACGCCTAAATGACGCGATCCGGAAGTCTTATCAAAAATTGCGGTACGTGGGGTCGTTCATCTGTTCTTTAGCTACAAAAATCTGTTGCATGGCTGCCGTCGGGCGATGGACACCGCCGCAGGCGGCATTTTAGTCGGACAACCCGGAATCGCAGGAAAATGTGAATAACGTCGTTAACAAAAGTCGCTCAGCGACGAGAGTGGTGTCGGAGGGCGCGTCTCAAAGCTTTCTGCAGGAATCTTTTCGTGAATTTCATTTTCCCTGGGCATCTTCGCCGTGTCCTCCGTAAACATGGTAATTTTTGTAATTCAAACTTTTGGTGTCCGTACGGGGAAGCGTTCGGCCTAAATTGCTAGACCTCGAGTTAATCGACAAAATTCTATCAATTCTTAGACGACTGACGTGTAGCGTTTCGCTAATTCTACCGCACCACTTGGGTTTTTGAAAAGGTCACATTAGGCTTTTTTATCAGAATGCGTAATTAAAAAGTCTAATTTTATCAGATCATCGCATGTTGAGCAGCCCCAGGTTCCGTCCTCCGTCTTGTCGTGCCCCTCCAGGTCAACCGCCCCATCCTCCCTTCCCCCATAAACGAAGTTTTTGCGAAAACGGCTCCATGGAAGCGTAGGCGGCAGCGCAAAACGGAATTGTACATTTTTTTGGTGTAGAACCGAGAGCCCCGTCGAGCGGTGCCATTTTCGCGACTCAACTCCACCGGGTTCGAACGCACCCGATCGATACCTATTTTTTACCTTTGGGGCTTTGAGCTTTTTTGTCGGATATCAAAAATTCATCCGGTCCCTCCAGGTCAACCGCCCCCCTCCCTAAACGAGGTTTTTGCGAAAACGGCTCCATGGAAGCTGAGGCGGCAGCGCAAAACGGAATTGTACATTTTTTTGGTGTAGAACCGAGAGCCCCGTCGAGCGGTGCCATTTTCGCGACTCAACTCAAAAATATTTCGGGGGAAGTTTGAGGTTCATAAATCTGTTCTAATTATTTCGATAGAGCGCATCGTTTTCAAGTTATGCTTCAACAAATAACTTGCATATCGTTAGTATGGACATAAACGGTTTTTAACGAATGGTTCGACTAATAGTAGCTGGAATGTATAACTGCGAGTATTGCTGGAATCTGTGCGAAATCCTGCGTGTTTTGATACCGTACACTTAACACTTCGTGACTTTTTTGGTGAAAATCACGTATTTTCGAGTTTTGTTCCGAAGCTTTTTTGCCAAATTTTCGAAAAATTTCGCGAATCCACAGAAACGATACACCAAAATACGCGTAATTTAACGTGGAATGAGAACGTGAAAAACTAATAAAGACTTTATCGCGAATTTTCCAAATTTGTAATGTTTGATATAAGTCGTAAAATATAAGAGTTAATGGACAGGTTTTAGAACAAAATATTTCGGGGATGGTTTGAGATTCCTAAATCTGTTACAATTATTGCGATAGGACACTTCGTTTCCAAGTTATGCTTCAACGACCAACTTGCATATCGTTAGTTTGGACATAAACGGTTTTTAACGAATGCTTCGAGTAATACTAGCTGAAACCACTTATCTAGACTTGTGTAAGAAAGCTTTGTCGATATGTATGTGTTTGTATATATGTATAAGTGGCGCTGCTAACAGATGGGCGGACCCACTACCATCCCTTAATAATGCGGGAGGGTAGACGCACAAAGGGTATAAGTCGCTAGTGAGCTAGACAAGTGCATTGTAATATTCAGAGGTTTCAGAAGTTTTTATATTCAGAGTTCAGAGGTATTATATTCTGAGTATAATAAAGATTATTATTATTTACTATAATTGTTATAACTCAATACTCCAATTATTCCCATCATTCCTCCAACTTGTTTAGGTAATATTGTTTATTTCTCATGTCTCATTAGTCTTCGTCATTGAATCTTACTTAGCTAAAATATTAGTGCAAAATTATAATTTACCAAATCATCGGCGATAAACACAACGATATTTGGTCGTTCTCCATTGTGGAAAGTCGATTTTCCCTGGGAGATTTGAAGGAACAAAATAACCACGGCACTCGAGAAAATCATGATGGTTTACGAACATCAACTAGTCTCAAAACCTCGTAACATATTTTATATATACTTAGTAAATTTGCATGCCAATCGAGTATTAAAAACTTGTTTTAGATTACACGTTTAAATACGTTTTTAATCGTCCGAATTTGAATACCAAAATTACGTTTAATACTTGAAGCAACGAAAGCTACTTTGAGCAACGAAACCAAACTGTTTCAACGATTTATTTTTTTTGTTTAGTTAAAATTAGATTCCTAATAACATTTTGGTTTGAGTTATGAATATACTAATTATAATTACCTGGACTAAATTAGTGTTTTCCCGTACAAAATTACTGATTAGTGATATTAGTGTTTGCATTCATAATTTATGTATGTATATTAATATGTTTCATTAGCTTTATTATCATTTATTAGTCTATTGTTCACACGGATTTTACTAATTATAAAATGCAACTCCAGTTTATTGAACTTCATTCAACTAGAAATAACTTGTGTGGAATTTTAAATTGAAACGGCCAGTTCGAATTTTAAATATATCTTCCAATATCTCTTATAATATCCAATATAATCTTCCAATAGGTCTTCCAATAAGAGGTTTCATTGTTAATAGCCTGCTATTGTAGCAGGAAGTGGAGCTGGAGGATCGAGAACATGACATCTTTCCCTACTACTGTTGGTTATGTTTCTGCTCCGTATAGCATTACAGTCTCACTGCACATTTATAGGCAATTGTAATTCACTTTTTAAGTTGTATACTCTTTTTAGCCTTGCACTTCTACTAAGCCACCATACTTCGGTATTGAAAATCACGTCACCATATTCAGTTTCTAAATCCTTCAGAAGTTCTTCTACCCAGTCCTTTTAGCATTTCACCCCGGAATCTAACGGAAGAAGTTGAATTTTTGTATAGACCTGTATTTTAGCATTACAAATGTTGTCTCAAACGTCACATATGCCAACATGTGAGCGTCCTTAGATATTCAAGGTCAAAGGTCGCAAAAATCATTTTTTTGAGAATATCTCGTTTTTTCTGCCTCCTGCCGTATTTGCAGTTATTTTAAAAGTTGTGGAGAATAAATTTCTCTACAAATTTCATCTGAGAACTTTTTTTATTCGTCGAAGCGCTGCCATACGTACCTTAACGCAAGGTTAATCCTGAATCCCAAGGTATTATACCATTTCTTTTACATTGCATTGGCCACAAGCTACAGAACATTACATCCCTTACTTATGGCATCCATAATGCGAACCACAACCATTCTTGCAGTTGCAGAATATTGAAGTGAGTAGTTCATCTGGTGCATGTGGTGAAAGTGTTGTTACCGGCGTTAGGGTTTCATTTTGCAGTACACAACCCCATTCATGGAGTTGAATTAAAATAGCATTAAAATATATTTAGAATGATTTACTTTATTATTTAATTACTTGTATGTCATAGATATGTAATATTTGATGACTATTTGATTTAATAGATTTATAAATATAAGTATAAGGTATTAAATTTGAGTAATATTTAATAAGTAATTAAGTAAAAAACCGGTATAATGCATTGGGATTCAGGATTTACCCTGCGCTAAGGTACGTATGGCTGCTCAACACACTCTTCCCTTACTGTTATCTGGCGGTTGGTCTTGATTATGTCATTAATTTCCTCGTCAATGTTGACTTGTAGTCGTCCCGAACGTGGTTTATCTTGTGCAGCAGAAATAGAAGAGATCTCCAGAACGGAATTTTGTAAACCAGTGCTGACAATTGCGTTTTGATAACGAAGCCTCACCATACACGGTACACATTCTTTTATGTGTTTCGGTCGCGTTTGTGCCCTCCCGAAGCAAGAAGTACAAAATGTGATTTTTTTTTTCGTGCTCCATGTCGATTAGGCGCTAAGCGAGCAAAAAAGGCAAACTACTTCAATTTGTTTATAGTAAATTATAGTCAGGAAACGTACCTTTCGATTAATACCAAATTTATTTGTGTGGGGTTTTAGGCAACTTGCGTAAGGGTACAGACAAATATACACAAGGACAACCTATTAAAACACTTGTTTTTGCCAATATCGATGATTCGTCAATTATGATTAGTTTTGCAAATATTTATTTTTTCTAATGCTACGTGGACATTGTTATTAAGATCATTTCTTTCTATTTCAATTAAGTGAATAGCCATCTGTTTAAGTGAATAGCCATCTATTCATTTAATCTAAACAGAAAGAAATGATCTTAAAAAAATTTTATAGACAGTCAGGCACTGCCGACTGAAGTGAAAACTTTTGAAAAAAAGCAGCTTTAAAACTGATTTGAGGATTTATCAGTATGTTAATTAATCAAATTTGGTACATAGTTTGTTAGTATTGATTTATGTAATTCTGGGACATAACTCACTTGTGAAGGACAATGACTGTTGGAGAATGAATGTCATCATCATAATATGAATTTGAATCCGGAATGTATGGTTGATTCTGTGTTGATAGGTCATCAAAATGGATTGGTAGGATATATGGCACATTTCTTGTTGATGGGTCTGCAATTTGTGAGTTATGGAAATTTTGACTTTTAGAAACATGCCTTATAACTGCTTTTGAAAATATTTATCTGTATGTAAATTAATTTTTGTTTGGAATATTCTTTACGACGTTTAATTTTTTCCTCTTTCTCTACTATGATTGCTCGATGTTTAGAAATTTCTGAATTAACTATTGCAAGAGTTTTTTTCTTATTATTATCTCTATATCGCTGACTATTAATTTTATTTTGGAGTTTCCTTCCTTTGGAGAGCACACGAGTACATTTGGTTGCCTAAAACATTGATTGGTCTGATTCGTGATTTACCATGAATTCTTCGATACAATCCAGTAATCTGAACATTCAAATAGTCCGGCACTAGTATATCCACTAGTACATCCATCAAAAGTACTTACTCTTGTACTGCACACTGATTATAGGGTTGGATATTTGCCTTAGAGGGGTTCAAAGAGGGTAGTGCATGCGCACCACACGACATTCACACTGAAAGAGTTGCATAGCCTCTCCTACCCAATTCCGACACATTTTCGACAATTCTCACCTCCACGTCTGGTGAACCCTGGTAACCTGACCACTCTAGCCTGAGATGCGGTAACCAACCCGTATGGATGGTAAGGGTGGTCAGGGCTAGCGAGAGCAGGAGAAATGGTCCTCCGATCATCAGGGGGTTGAGCGTGTGGTTAACAACCAGCACCATAAAACAAAACCTGTTATGAAACCTTCAATAATGCCTCGGAATGGACTGGAAATACGGCAACGACACAAGCAACGGAAAAGGGAGCACGATTGGAAAATTGCATCGTGGAATGTTGTAACTTTATCGAGGCCTGGTGGGTTGAGAACTTTAACGGATTCCCTAAAAATCGGTGGAATGGACATAACTGCTGTTCAAGAAACAAGGTGGCCTGGAAAGAACTTACTAACCAGTAAGGAGTACTCATTTTACTAGAGTGGTAAAACGGGCGGCAAAAATGAATTTGGAGTGGGTTTTATTGTCACAGGAAAGGCCAGAGAGGCAGTAATTGGTTTTAACCCAATAAGTGAACGATTATGCTCCATAAGGCTAAGAGGGAAATTTAGAAACGTCACCCTGATTAATGTCCACGCACCAACTGAGGACAAGGAAGAAAACGTGAAGGACCAATTTTACGAGGAACTGCAGAAAGCATATCGTGATGCGCCAGAAGGAGATATCAAAATCATCCTTGGTGATTTTAATGCTAAAGTGGGACGCGAGGAGATATACCGACCGACAATCGGACTGCACAGTCTTCAGGCTGAGACAAATGAAAACGGAAGTAGGATGATAGACTTTGCGACGACCAACAACATGGTAGTCAGTAGCACATATTTCCCACACAAAAATATTCACAAAGCCACATGGAAATCACCAGGTGGTAGAGTATTGAACCAGATACACCATGTGATGATAGATGGGAGACACTGTTCAAATATCCTGGATGTAAGAACCTGTCGAGGCCTCAATGTAGATTCGGATCATTATTTGGTAAGGGCGGTGCTTAGGGCTAGAATTGATTGTCAACGCACACAACAGCCGGCAGTTAAGAGATACGATCTGGAAAATTTCAAAACCGATGAGATGAAAGAGAGATTTCAGAACCAAATGCAGGAACGAATATCCAAACGGCCAGAAAACGCTCTAGTAGAGGTCAATGAAGCGTGGCAAAAGATCAAGCAGGACATCGAAGATACAACAGCAGAGGTTGTGGGGTGGAAGAAGGGACAAAGGCGTAATAACTGGTTCGATGAAGAATGCAAGGAAGCTCTGACAGAGAACAACAAAGCCAGAGAAAAACTACTACAACGAAATACTAAAGCGAATGTAGAGGATTATCGAAACAAACGGAAAGTTGAGAAAAAACTCTTCCGAAGAAAGAAATCTGAAAAAGATGAAGAAGATTTCGCGGAAATAGAAAGAATGAGTAATGTCAACGAAACTCGGGGACTCTATCAAAAGGTCAGAAATGCGAGACTTGCGAGGCTACAAACTGCAGCCACTTCTGTGTAAGGATAAGGACGGCAGAGTAATCGGACACACAGAAAAGTGTATCAAGAGGTGGGGTCAGTACTTCAGGGACCTGCTCAACCAGAACACTCGCGTAGTCCAAGAGGAAAGTATAACGCCAACATCAACATCAATATTAGGGACTGAGCAAGTGGAGGAACCCACCTTAGAAGAAGTAGAGACTGCAGTGCGCAGGATCAAGAAAAATAAGGCGCCAGGTGCAGATGGCATTCCAGGAGA
Organism: Phosphuga atrata; assembly: GCA_944588485.1. Classification (NCBI taxonomy): domain Eukaryota; kingdom Metazoa; phylum Arthropoda; class Insecta; order Coleoptera; family Silphidae; genus Phosphuga; species Phosphuga atrata. The sequence goes on from OX155904.1 coordinate 53,216,472, forward strand.
ATTGTTGAAGTATGGAGGTAGAGCCCTAATATCGTGCATGCATGATCTCATATTAAACATATGGAGAACGGAAAAGCTACCGGATGAATGGAAGCTAGGGATAATATGCCCATTGTACAAGAAAGGTGATAAGTTATATTGTTCTAACTACAGGGGGATAACGCTGCTAAACATTGCATACAAGGTCTCCGCTAATGTGTTGTACCGGCGCTTACTACCACATGCAGAAGAGAATATCGGGGAATAACCGGTGCGGTTTCCGCACAAACAGGTCAACCACAGACCAACTGTTTGGCATTAGGCAGATCCTGGAGAAATGTAATGAGTTCAATATCACGACACACCATCTATTCGTGGACTTCAGAGCAGCATACGACAGCGTTATAAGACACAAACTGTGGGGGATAATGACAAGTTTCGGATTCCCTGAAAAACTGACAGCCCTAACCAGAGTAACACTGTCTGAAGTATCGTCTGTAGTAAGAATACGAAACAAGTTGTCTGAGACTTTTATAACAGAGGAAGGACTACGACAGGGAGACCCACTGGCAACTTTACTGTTTAACATCGTACTAGAAAAGGCCGTTAGGAGTAGTGGAGTGGATACTAACGGCACTGTGTACTTTAAGTCAACACAACTATTGGCTTACGCAGACGACATTGATATAATTTGCAGAAGCGAACAGGCGACCAAAACTACTTACTCGCTGCTGGAGAAGGAAGCAAATAACCTAGGACTCACTGTCAACGTAAACAAAACGAAATACATGGTGGCTAACGAAACTCATCGGAAGGTAGGACCAACGCTAGAACTAGACGGAAAGCACTTTGACACAGTAGATACATTTGTGTACTTGGGGTCGCAACTGAACAGCGTAAACCGGATGGGCGAGGAGATTAGAAGGCGGATAACTCTTGGTAACAGGTGCTATTATGGGCTACTTAAACTTTTTAGGTCCAAAACAATCCACCCCAAGCATAAGTGCACACTGTACAGGTCACTGATAAGACCGGTGGTAACCTATGGTGCAGAAGCATGGAGCTTAACACAGAGCGAAGAACAGGCTTTAAGTGTATTTGAGAGAAGAATGCTACGTGCAATATTTGGAGCGACCCACGAACGAGGAATCTGGCGCCGAAGATATAATCACGAACTATATCAGCTCTACAATCAACCAGATATTGTGAGTTTCATCAAGGTGGCAAGATTGAGATGGCTCGGACACATGCAGAGAATGGGTGATCATAGGGTTCCGAAAAAGTTGTTCAATGGCCAACTAGAGGGAAGGAGAAGGGCCGGAAAGCCAAGAGGGAGATGGAAGGATGCGGTAACAACTGACTTACAAAAACTTCAAGTACGGGACTGGAGAACGTTGGCGAGTGATAGGTCCGCTTGGAGAAACATGCTGAAGGAGGCCCAGGCCGGCAATCGGTTGTAGTGCCATTAAGAAGAAGAAGATTTGCCTTAGAGGCGCTGCGTTCTGTCAAAACTGCCAAAAACTTTCCAATAATCCGGCACTAGTACATCTACTATTACATCTGCTAAAAGTACTTGCTCTTGTAATGCACACTAATTCTAAGGGGCGATATTTCCTTAGAAACGCTACGTTCTGTCAACACTGCCAAAAACTTTGACTATTAAGTTCAGACGTTCAGAGCCAACTTTTAACATATGCGTATAGATGCGTTCTTTTGAACACATTTTTGAGTAACCGACATTTTTTCTATAGAACGCAGCTATTGATGATGATGACGGAAATCTATGAGTTTTCCCTCTACCCAAATGTCATTCAGCGCGGCTTTCAGAATTCAGAAGTTTTCTCTTCCAAAATATTAATTATCTGGTTCTCGTTTAGTGCTACGAAAGTGTACTGGGACTAATAACATACAAATATCGGTTGTATAATTCAATATCCTGCGTGGTATAACCAAGGGAAGTAGTTGTTTCAATATGGGATTTGTTTGGAAGTCTTAATAAGACTTAGTGCTCATCCGCGGTCACGAAATATCAAACATATAGCGTAATATACAAGTATTGACGTACTAAACGCACGTGCGGTTTAAGTAGTGGGCAAGCTAACGACTGACGCGCGCGGCGCGCTCGCGGCTATATCAAACGCGTGAGATGTTTGTGTGTGTTTATGTCGAACAAGCGGCGGAACGCGCGATTCACTCGCTACGTCAGGTAAGTTAAACCAGTACGAACATACCGCTAGAAACGATAGCATGTTTTCATCATGTCTTTCAATACAGAATAGTTTATTAGTGCTGTTCAGTTTAGTATACTAATCAAAACTTAAACTTAGGTTAGTATACTAACCTAACCTAACCTGACAACAGATCTCACTCGCGCAAACGCCTGGCGGTCAATGTGAATACAAACTCACCGGTACCCGCTGCCGCGCCCTTAGCAAAGTAAATACAAGGTGTCTTATCCGTATTCAGTATAAGAAGTTTGCTCGGCACAACGCATTCACCTCATCAACAACTATCCCGATTCTGCTTTCAAGCTCTTCTTTATTGTTCCCAGAGACAGCCTTATTCATGTCATCTGCAAACAGTATAGTTTCCGCACTTACATAAAGTGGAAGATAGTTGATGAGCAGCAGAAATAGAAGCGGCCCTAAAACAGATCCCTGAGGGACACCTATAGTTATATTCTTCTTCTTCTTCTTTCGAATAGGCCTACCTTGGACCACGCTTGTTCAAATGTTGCGTTTTGACCTTTGCCCAGCATTGTCGCATCTTCTGCCGGTATGACTCCTTTCTCTCTTCTGTCCAGGGGGTACCTTTCCTTCGAGATTTTTCCTGAAATCCACGGACTTCCTTCAGGGTGCGTCTCACAGACTGTCTGTTTTTGAGATCTGTTATTCCCAGTTCTTTAATATCCTTCTCGGTCTCTGTCAACCAAGTGGTACGAAGTTTCTTGTTTTGCCAGAAGGTGAACAGATGGTTGGTTAATCGGTTTGGAGGCAATCTTGCAACGTGACCATAGAAAGCTACCCTTCTTTTTCTTGCACAGTCAGAGAGCGGCTCAATATGTTCGTAGAGCTGAGAGTTATGCCGCCTGCGGAATTCCTCATCTTCCTTTACCGAGCCTAGGATCTTCCTGAGGATTCTCCTCTCTCTGATTTCCAATTTCTCTATTAGACCTCTTCGGTTCAAGGAAAGACACCCATAGCATACAGGGCTTCTGGTCGTAAGAGTGATGTGTAGTGTTTAAATTTCAGGTTGCGTGACAGGCATTTCTTATTGCAAGTGTTCTTTAGTCAGCCGATAGGCTAGTTCTAACTTGTTGACTCTCTTGGATAATGATGCTCTTTTTTTATAATATGATAATGATGCTATTGATAAGTTGGGTTCAATCCATTCGCCGAGATACCTAAATTTCTCAGTCCTCTTAATGTTTCCCTGTTCTAGTAACATATCTCTGTTTGCTTCTCTGATGTTGGTGAAGAATTCTGTTTTCTCCAGTGACATTTGAAAACCCACTTTGGCAACCTCTTTTCTGTGGCAGTTTACCTGCATTGTTGACATCTCAAGTGAATCAGCAAACAGTGCCATGTCATCTGCAAAGGTCAGGCAATCTACAACCAGTCTATCGTTCTTAGGCCCCAGGTAGATACCACTCTGAGCACCTAAATTGTTCAGTTCCTTGCACCATTCTCGCATAATCTTTTCAAGGACACAATTGAAGAGAAGTGCGGAAAGTCCATCTCCTTGTCTCACTCCAGTTTTTATGTCGAAGCTATCTGAAATCTCGCCTCTAAATTTAACCTTGGAATGGGTGTTGGTCAAAGTTTCTAGGATGAGTCTGCGGGTTTTGTTGTCTAGTGCTAGTTCCTGGAGTACTTTGTTAAGCGTTTCTCTATCAATGGAATCCTTCCTAAAGACCTTCCTAAAATCAACAAAGGTGACGACCACCTAGCGGTTTCTCATCTTGGAGTATGCAAATACAGTTTTAAAATTGAGGATCTGTTCAACACAGAATCGGGACTTCCTGAAGCTCCCCTGGTATTCTACCAGTTGACTATCCAACTGATTTTCTGCCCTTGTTTGTAACGCCTTCGAGAGAATCTTGTATATTACCGGGACGAGAGATTCCTCGGTAGTTGTTTAGATCATTAAAATCTCCCTTTTTGTGAAGCGGATGGATCAGAGCAGATTTCCAATTGGGTGATAATTTCTCTGTTTCCCAGATGTCCTGGATGATCTCAGTTAGCTTGTGCACGGCATTGTTTCCAACACCTTTCCACAGTTCAGCAACGATAGAGTCCTCTCCAGCTGCCTTATTATTCTTAAGAAGTTGAACGATCTGGCCAACTTCTTCCAATGAAGGGGGAAGCTAGTGCGCGTTTGGTGTGGTTTGTTTATAGTCGAAGTTTTCGCTGGGTGGGTCACATTTGAGTGGATTTTTAAAGTACTGAGCCAAAAGGTGGCAGTTGTCCTTGTCGTAATAATCCAGTTTGCCTTGTGAGTCTCTGAAGTGGAAGCATGGCGAAGCGTATTTTCTGAGTACCTGCTTAAAGGTTCCAAAGAAATCTCTGGAATTATTCTTAGCAAAGCTCTCTTCGATTTGGGTTAGTTGGTTTTGTGTGAAGGTTCGTTTGGTTCCTAGAATTATCTTGGCTGTAACCTTTCTTTGTTCCAAAAATTTATGCCAATTTTCCTTGGTCTTTTTAGAATTCTACTTCGCCCAGGCTATCTGTCTTTGGGCTATTGCATTGTCACAGTCTTCAGTCCACCACGGATGCTTCCTTCTTCTAGCGAGAGGGGCGAGTTCATTGGCCGCCTTGACAAGAGTCTCCTTCAGTTGGTCTCAGTTGTTTAGATCTGTGTTGTTCAGTCTCTGACTTAGTTCTTGACTGTTCTTGAGTCGCTCGACGTCAAATCTTACCATTTTGGAGGTTCTGTGTAATCTAGTGTTTTCAGGCTGGAGTCTTATTTTGATCGCTTCTTGGTACCTTAACGTTTTGTATTTTCCACATGATCTATCTCGAATTCACCCAGGTGGGTATTAGGTGAAATCCAAGTATTCTGCTTCCTTGGTAAGTGTTTGAAGGCTGTAGACTTTATGATCAACCCAAAAGTCCTACACAGATCCACCAATCGTTCTCCGTTGCGGTTGATTCGCTTATGCGCCGGATAATTGCGCACTATGTTACTGTATTTTTTCTCTCTTCCCAATTGAGCATTGAAATCACCAAGCAGTATGACGATGTGCCTCTCTGGAAGTTTAGAGATAATATCTTTAAAGTCTTCCCAGAATTTATCAGTTTTGTCTGGATTGCGTCTGTTGTACTGGTTGGTTGGGGCATGTACATTGACTATACTGTAGCCCTTGTTTGCGCATTTGAGAGAGATGATGGATACACGAGTACTGCGGTATAGTTATATTATTGTTATTAGATTTGTAGTTATTGGCATTTACAATCAAATTTCTTTCTGTAAGGAAGGATCTAATCAGCCTTGCAAAAGTCCTTCGAAAATCATAGTTTGCTAATTTAGTTTCCATAAAATCAATGACCTAGTTGATGTCCTATCTTCAAGAAATTTGGTATATGGGGGTTTTCGAGGACGCTAATGACAAATCCGATATCAACTTTATCAAAAACAAAATGGCGAATGACTTCCCCAAAAATCAGCCATTAAGTTTCTCCAAAGTACTATACTGGGTTTTTTGAGGTCGCTAAACAGGAATCTGATATTTTTTTTTTTCAAAAACAAAAAGGAAAAAAAAAATGGTGAATGATTTCCCCAAAAATGTGACTGATTTTCTCCAAAGTAGTATAGGAGGTTTTTCGAGGTTGCCAGTCACGAATCCGAAATTAATTTTTTTGTAAAACAAAATTGTGAATACAAGATCTTCTTCGCTTCTTAGACTGCCTATCCGTTCCGGATGTTGGCTATCATGTTGGCTATTCGAACTTTGTTAATATCAGCGCGGAAAAACTGAATGGTTGAACCACGTTCTAAAATTTTCAACCACGATATTCTCCTTCTGCCCACTCCTCTAGATCCATACACCTTGCCTTGAAGGATCTTCTGCAAAAGGAGATATCGCCTCTTGTTACGCATTATATGTCCCAGATATTGTAGCTTTCGAGTCTTAACTATATTCAGGACCTATTTTTCCTTTCCCATCCTCCTCAGCACCTCCGTATTGGTTATTCTCTCTGTTCAAGGTATTCGTTGGATTCTTCGGTACAGCCACATTTAAAATGCCTCAAGTTTTTTGGAGGAGGCCTCCGTAAGCGTCTCAGAATACGGAAGGTGAGTGTTTTTGTTATGCGTACTATCTATTTCCTTTCTATTTGTCGTCAACACTTGACACCCTTGAGGAGATATGGAGGCTAGACGCGGAGAGCAAAAACTGTCTGGAACATAAGGAATTATGTACTTTCACAGATATTCTTACTCTGAGTTCGCATAACTGCCTTAAAATAGTATTAGTACACGATGTCCGATAGTAATAATACATGTTATACACGAAGTAATAGAAGCTACAAAGAGAGACCAGCGATATGTCGCGCACGAAACGTGTCCATTAGACAGGGCACCAAAACAAAGTTGCAAAAAGTAGCAACCAATTCTTAGCAATTTTGATTCATTGTTTCACTATCTTTATATTACAGTGAAAGCCAGGGCGGGCAGTAGTGGGCGTTTTTTTTTATTTCCATGATTTTTTTAATTTTGAAGCAAGGAAAAGTAGTATTCACGGGCGATGTTTTGCAATGTTTTAAACACAATAAGAGAATTTTTAAATACTAGAACTTTACACAAAGTGTTCTTCATATCTTCAGTATCATCTGACATTTCACAAATTTTATCACAATCACTTATAAATCACAAAAAGTTATATGCACTTCAAGCGGAGTGAAATTTCAATACGTGCTCTGCATGGCACGAGATACTCGAGAGTGATGATTTCGACCCTACTTAAAACCCACAGGGTAAAGATTAAAGCGGGTTATTCTTATCAGGATAGATGTAGAAACACTTCTAATACAAAACTCAATTATTGGAATCAACAAATTAAAACTTTTAATTTTTGGTCAGGTTTTTTCGATTCTAGCTCACGTTTGGCCCATGTGCTAGTAGTTCACTTGCTCGGTTCTGTTTCATCTTTGTGATACCTGCTCCTGCTTGATTTAGAGCAGGTATCACAATGATGAAATAGACCAGACCAGGTGAACCACTTCCAGATGGTGACTACTACTTACGGAGGAGTTCAACAAGATATGGAAAGGGACAAAGGGTATCCCAGAGAGCTGTTAAGAGGAGATAATGCAGCCAATCTACAAAAATGGGGACAAGGAAAGGGTGGAGAATTACAGCGGGATCATGCTGATGAACTCTTCCTACAAAATGTTCGCCAAGATTCTAGAAGGGCGGTTGAGAAAAGAGGCAGAGGGAAAGCAATTAATACCAGAGGTGCAAGCAGGATTCAGAGAGGGAAGAGGCACAATCGAGCAACTCATAACGCTTAGATTTATAATTGATCAGGAAATTAGATCTGGAAGCCTTTTTGCTCCTTTCATCGACCTGAAAGCAGTGTATGATTCCGTAGATAGAGGGAGATTGTATGAATGTTTGGTTGAAAAGGGTATTTCGGAGAGGGTGAGGGAGGTGTATAAAGAAACGGTGTGTAAGATCAGGGTGAATGAGTGTGTAACGGAATATTTCGAGATTAAAAAGGGCCTGAGGCAGGGATGTCCACTGAGCCCTACACATTTCAATCTCTATGTGGCTGATTTGAAAAGAGTTTTGGCAAACGGGCAAGCTGGAGGAGTGGTGGTAGGGAGAACAAAGGGGTGGAGTTTAGCATACGCTGATGATGTAGTGGTATTTGCCAAAACAGCTGGGGAATTGAGAGAGGTGATTGAAAGGGTGATAGGGTTTTTGAAAGGAGAGATCTGATTGTGAATGTAGAAAAAACTAAATGGATGCGGTTCAAAAGAGATGGGAAGTTCAAGAGAGAGCGGTTTGAATGGAGAGGGAGGGAAATCAAGCAGGTGCAAAGGTTTAAATATCTGGGGTATGTATTTGGAAATGGAGGTAGCAATAGAGAGCATGTGGAGTATATAGCGAAGAAAGCGTGGGTGGTAGCTGGGCGAGTTTGGAAAGAGTGGAGGAATATATTCGAAGGAAACTTCAGGGTGGCTGAGACGGTGTGTGCGAGAAGCATTTTATTGTATGGCTCAGAAGTCTGGGGGACGAGAAACGAGGACAGGATAGAGAGAGTCCAGTTAAAGTTTTTCAAAAAAATCCTAAAGCTTGATAGGTCGACACCTGGTTACATCGTCCTCCAGGAGGTGAATGCGTGCAAGGTGGCTGTCTTGGCAGCAAGAAAGGTCATAAGGTTTGAATATAAGGTGAGTGAAATGGGAGATGAAAGGTTAATAAAACAGAGGTTTTTAGAATGGTAAATCGAGTGGGAGGAGGCGGTATGAAAGGGAGTGACTGGGGTAAGAATAAGAGGAATTGTATGAAAGAGGTGGTATATCTGGTGAGGGGCTCGAAACGCTAAAGCAGAAAAGGGCAGGGTGGGCCGAAAGATTGGTAGAACGTTTGCAAGAAGTGGACCTACAGGAGCGGCAAAGCAAAATCGCAAACTATTTAAAGATACAGGTACATGAGCGGTTACCAACCTATTTAAGTGTAAATCAAGAGGACGATGCACAAGTCATGTTGGCAAAGTATAGGTGTGGATGTGAGGAGCGTGGAAGAAGATACTGGATGAGTGAGGAGCATAGAAAGTGTAGTGTTTGTGGGACAGCAGAGGATGCTTGGGAGCATTGGATGGAAGAGTGTACAAGGGGTGAATGGAATGAGGGAGAGAGGCGGGAAGGAAAGAAATGGGAGGAATGTATGATTGATAGCGGAAAGAGTCTGAAACTGCTGAGACGGATAAAAAGATGGAAAGAGCAAACTGGTAACAGAGAAGGTGTATTATAAAGGAAAGTGGAGTTAATTTTGTGTCTGTTACTAGAAAATGATATTTTATGTAATAAAGCAGTCTCTGTGGGATTATAACTTTCCTGGTCCTCTTCAAGCCCTTTTGAAGTTCATTTTGGTGACTCTAATGAATCGGCATATTCCATCGGCTATTTTTCTATCCTTTTCGGATTATATGCTTCTGTCATGTGTTTCTATTCCGTCTGTTCTTGTCTGGTCTTGCATTGTCTTATCTGGCCTTATTGTGTTTAATTTTGTCTAGTCTTTGTCAGATTATCCAGTCTTATGCAGTTGTGTCTAATGTTATAAAACAGGGATATAAAGGAATTAAAAAAACAAAGGTTTTTTTTCAGAAATCATCATCAGACAAAATATTCTTAGAATAAACCAAGAAATAACTCCTTGAATTTTTGCCACTTGTTTACCAAACTCGCATATATTGATATAATAAAATTTATGCTAGACATCCACCCTCATCCAACCAATTGAACCAGTTTCCGGAACAGAATTTCGGATTCGAGGCCGGATCAAATTGCCCGACAATCTGCGGTACCGTTTCCTGCTCGTATCCCTTTAACTTCTTCATCAGCTCCTCTGTGACTTCGGGCAACTGCGTAGAAAGGTCCGTGGTTTCGCATGGATCTTTAAACAAGTCGAACAGACAAATCTCCTCACAAGACGGAGCAGTTGTAGCCTTTCGGCAGTTGGGAACCGTCGCCTTTGCTCTCAATTCCAAAAGCCTTTTGGTTTGGAGGATCGGATGCGATTTTCCAATTGCCTTGTTGGTTTCGCTCGTTAGCACTTCCAGCAGGTTATAACGCCGAGTGGTGTTTCGGCCGATAGCTCCAGTGAATTCATTGAAATAATCCTCTTCTGTTGTACCTAGAAGTTAGATGAATTTCAGAAATATTGAAGTGGTTTAGGTAAGAGGATTAGTTTGAAATATATGTTGTTATAAGCAATTTACCGTTAAGTAGTTTGTAGCGACCGTTATTAGAAACGTAGCCGGAATAAGCCAATATTTCGTCGACATTCAACAACATTTCTTCACGCTCTGCTTTTTTTTTATTAAATACTAGTGAGTTCCATTGGTTGATTCCATCAATTTTTTTCAGTTTGGAAACGTCTCCACCTAGTAAGAAAGCAAATTTAATTAAAAAGTTTGTTTTAGATCCAATATATATAATATTCAAGGCAAGGAGAATAAGTAATTTTGATTTCCCCATACCGGCAGCTGCGTAAAGTGTTGGTGCCCAGTCAGAAATGTGGAAGAGATTTTTGAAAATTCTTCCCTTATTTAAGAATTTTGGACTATAAACAATTGCAGGGACTCGCACTCCTCCCTCGAACAAAGACAATTTGATCTGAAAATTCAAAAAATCGTTTAACGACTGCTACATTTTACCAAATGTTCTTACTCCTCTCAAGGGCCAATTCGATCCGCGATTTTCAAAGAACCCGTTGGTCGGAGCGCCATTATCGGAGAAAAATACCAAAATTGTGTTGTCCATCATTTTCTTGCGATCCAATGCCTTCACCACTTGACCAATCGAAGCATCCATTTTTTCCACAATTTCTAACAACAAAGAACTGTTAAACAAAGTCAAGGAAACAATTTAGTCTAACCTGCATACATCCTCCTGATTTCATCCTTAATAAACCAATATTTCTGGTCTGTTGCCGTTTGGTTAGCGACCTCCAGAACACCTAGAAAATCCCCGTCTGTATTTTTTCCCGTGTGGACAGCCAAATGCGAAACTACCATATACAAGGGTTTGTCCTTTTCCTGCCCTTCGATTACCTCCACTGCTCTCTTTGTTAACAAATCCGTCACGTATTTACCAGTTTCGTTCGTTAAAGGGTTAGAATTTATAACAAAATCCCTACCTATTATGCCCTAAACATAAATAGAAATTATGAAATTACGAAATAAACAAAGTTTAGACAAAGTGAGTTTGTATATCAGATTATAATTATTTTTTTTAATTTATAATATTTTAAATATAATGGGTTTTTCATTAAGAGCGACGCATTTTGTTTTTTCAATTAAAAGACTTGTGGGTTAGTTAGGACAATGAGTTTTCTTGCAAATTAAAGTATAATCGACGCCATTAATTATGGAATACTACATCGTTCAAATGTCCGTCGCGGAAGCGTTGGCTCGAGTAAATACGCTGGACTGAATTTTCCACATAAAGCGGCCGATGTACCAGGAATTTCGCGTTCGATGTTGGCCTGTAGCTCCTCCAACCTCGCTGGCTTGTTGGCATAGTCCAGCGATTTAATGTAACCCCCAAAAAAAATGCGACGCATTTTGTTCTTTCAATTAAGAGACTTGTGGGTTAGTTATCGAAATGAATTTTCTTTCAAATGAGAGTACAATCAATTCTTCGTACATTTGCCTGTATTATCCTGACACTTCTCCTGTGACATAGAAGTCCAACAGTCTTTCCACCTTTTGTGAGGTTTGCCCGTTGTTTTTCTTCCTGCTGGTTTGCCGTCTCTGACAATTTTCGCAAATCTGTGTTGATCCATTCTCGCGATATGTTCGTTCCAGATTCTTCTCCTTTCCCGAGCCCAGCGTACAACGTCTTCCACCCCACATTCCTTTCTGATTTCGGTGTTTCGTTTTCGATTCCTAAGTGTGTTTCCATTGATGGCTCTTAGCGTTCGCATCTCTGTTGTACTAATTGTGAGAGCGTGTTAGGTTTTCTTGGATTTCTGCCGCATACGTTAAGATTCGACGTATGCAAGCTTTGTAGATCTGAGTTTTGCTGGGTATTGATAGCATGCTGTTCTTGCAGGTTTCCACAACTAGATAGTCGAATTCCTAGGAAATCGAATGAACTTGTTCAACAATTTGATCGATGATTACAATTTTGCATCTCGTGGGTTCTTTGCTTATTGTCATGCTCTTTGATTTCTTGGTGGAGATTTTCATGTTGTACTTCGTCGTTACTTTAGTTTTTGCGGCCCGTTTTCACTGTCAGCGAATAGGGCATCGTCTACGTCGTATATAAATTCGATTGTGTTATTGCGTATTAGTTATCCAGCTGTAATTTAACTTCTGGTGCGAACCATGATTTAGCTCGTTTACACAATGTATCATTTCACGATTTCAATGTATCGTTTTCACTATTCTGGTGCCCACGACTTCTGCGGCTGCCTTTTTGATGTTTGTTAGATCTTTTCCCCATGCATCTTCAACTGAGTGATTGCTTTCAATTGGTTGCCGGTTTATATGTTCTTTTAGTCGGTTCTGGTGTTGTGAGGAAGGATCTGCTGGCCTGCAATTCTTCGGACACTGAGATAATTTTACCTTTCTCGGGATCTTGTTGCTTCTGTGGTCTGGTATTCGTAAGGCACGAAGTTTATTAAATGAAGAGTAGTAACTACTAAATATTAAACTAAATATTATATTACATTAAGCGTACAACCAAGACAAGTTAACAATACTTAACAACTAACTTAAACTAGACCGGATTGAGATATTTATATCATCCCGGTGGTGTTCCTGGTGTGTCCCAAATCGACATTTAAGTTTTTATCCGTGCAGATTAACAGTTATAAGTGAGGGTCGCGACGCGATTCCGCGACGTCCAATTATGGCAGCCGAAAGTCAGAACACTATTCTACAATCCACGGAAAAATCTGAAACTTTCACCGGGGCGCTGCAAAAATATGGACGTTTTACTGTCGTCACTTGTTTTCTGCAATACAGCGAGTTTGGGCGGCCGTCGGAACGGTCGCAGACGACTCATCGCGATGCCGCTTGCAGGAAAGGATGAAACGTTCAATTCCCTGCGGGAATCGCGCGAAACCATTCCCGCAGAGCTCAAGTTGTCGGTTCCGTGGGAGTTTTCCTGGACGTCCAAAAAACGTAGTTTTTATGGCGTCACGACGCCATCTTCGGCGCAATCGGGATTAAACTACCAAACAAACTAAAACTTGCTATGGCCGATCGAACGGCACCGGGCCGGTTCCGAACCGTCAAGTCGTTCCGAAGTTCTATGTACCCCCGCAAAACGCCTCTGGTTTTTCGCACTTTTTGAGCATTTTTCGCTTCAAACTGCCGCAGATTCGCAAAAAGTCGTCGCAGTTTAAAAATTCAGCGAACGAACCCAGCCGGCGACCTGGAGCCCCTCAAATAAGTCCTGGGCGTCCGTGGAAGTGAGTGCAAAATCGCAAAAAAAAATTGATTGGCTCTCCCACCAGGTGAACGGGACGTCGCAGGTCGGCGAGCGAGGGCTCCAAAAACGTAGCGCGGCGGCGGCTACAGGATCCGGAAAAAAAATATGAGATCCGACCAAAGATGCGCCTCAAAGGTAAAAAATCGTGATTTCAGTTTTCGGGCTGGTTCGTCCAAACCTGGGGGAGTCGAGTCGCGAAAACGGCACCGCTCGATGGGGATCTCGGTTCTACACCGGAAAAATGTACAATCCCGTTTTGCGCCGCCGCCGCCGCTTCCGTCGGCCCGATTCGTCAAAAAACGTCGATTTTCGGGTGGGTTTTGGACTCTCGGAGGGGCGCAGCAAGCCGGAGGGCGAAACTCTGGGATGCGCAACGTACGGACGGACATTCTCAGTTAAACCGTCGAAGACGCGCGGTTAAAATACCCAAGAACGCCGCCGCGACGGGCGGTAGAAGCGCGCGGGAGAAAAACTTCCTTAACTTTGCCGTTCGAAATTTTTTTACTGGGCGTCGCGACGCTCCCGAAATAAGACTTGTGCCGCTATAGCGGTCTGAGGAGGTGGCGCAGCGCCGCTGAATTGCCCGTCGACCCACGCACACGGATTTTCGAAATTCACCTGGGGGGCGGCACCATCGGCGAAAAACCCGTTTTCCTTCGTCGCAATCGGGATTACACTCCCACGCGGAATAATAGGTTCTATGCCCGATCGAACGGCGCCGGTCCCGTTCCGATCCGTTAATCGGTTCGGACGTTTTATGTATCGAGGCGAAACGCCACTGGATTTTTTCATTTGATCCTCTTAAAAATGGCACAGATTCTGCAAAAGTCGTCGCAGTTTAAAAATTCTTGCGGGCAAGTGTTCTGAAGAGAACGAACCCGGCCTGCCACCTGGAACCGTTCAAATAAGTGCGGGGCGTCCTTGGAAGTGATGGCATAATTTGTAAAAAAAAAAGTTTCATTTTCTCTTGCACCAGGTGAACGGGACGTCGCAGAACGGCGAGCGAGGGCTCAGAAAATGTGACGCGGCGGCGGCTACAGCGTCCGGTAATAATTTTCGAGATTTGGCGAAAAATGCGCCTCGAAGTTAAAAAAATCATGATTTTATGTCTCGGTCTGGTGCGTCCGAACCTGGAGGATTCGAGTCGCGAAAACGGCACCGCTCGACGGAGCTCTCGATTCTACACCAGAAAAATGTACAAACCGTTTTGCACCGCCGCCGCTCTTCCGTCGGGCCGTTTCCGCAAAAACGTCGATTTTCGGGTGGGTTTCTACCACCTGGAGGGACGCAGCAAGACGGAGGACGAAACTCGGAGATGCGCAACGTACGGACGGACATTCTCAGTTAAACCGTCAAAGACGCGCGGCTAAAATACCCAAAATCTAGCAAATGCAGCACAAAGAAGTCAAATTTGACCTTTGCAAAAACCCACGTGGTGCGGTCCCCCGGGTGAAATTCAGGAAACGCCACACGTCAGTCGCCTCAGAATTGATCGAAATTTACGATTCCGTCTTGACCTGGCGATTCAGGGCGAACGCGTTCCCACACGGACCCCAAAACTTTGCACAAAAAAATTACCACTTTTACGGAGGTCACGGCGAAGATGCCCGGGGAAAACGAAATTCACGCAAGGATTCGGGTAGAAAACTTTGACACGCGTCCTCCGACACAACTCTCGTTGCGACTTTTACCGGCGACGTTATTCCCATTTTTCTGCGAATCCGGGTCCCCCGACTAAAAGGCCCCCTTGATCCGGGGGAGTCGGTGCAACCGATTCTTGTAGCCAGAGAAAAGTCGACCCCACGTACGGCGATTTTCGATCTGACTTCCGGATCGCGTCACTTAGGCGTCCAAAAATGACTAAATTTTTGCAAGAAAATGTTGAGTTTCTGGCACTTGCAGAAAAATCAAACCAAACCAAATTGCAGAAATATCTTGAAGGATAAAGATGAGCTGGGCGGCATTCGCCAAGCTAAATTGTATTCTAAAATCAACAACCATCCCCATTAACCAAAAAAGGAAAATTTATGATACCTGCATATTACTAGTAACAACAAACGGCATGGAGACTACAACCCTGACTAGAGAAAGCGCAGAAAGACTCATCATAACTCAAAGAGCAATGGAAAGCAGAATGCTAGGTATCAGTCTCAGAAACCACGCCAGAAACGAGGAAATCGGAAGAAGCAGCAAGGTCCACGATGTCATCATAAAAATAGCGCAATTAAAATGGAGAATGGAGATGGAGGAGAAATGGAGATGGAGAATGGACCAAGAGAATCGTAGAATGGAGACCAAGAACAAGATCAGACCCGCGAAAAGATGGCGAGACAAAAGGGGCAAAAACTGTTGCAAGACTGCACAATGCAGGAAAACTTGGAAAACATTAGAGAAGGCCCACGTCCAGGAGTAGATTTAAACGAGCTGAGGAAGAAGAAGAAGGTATTTGGTCCGCCATTTTGTTCTATAAAATTTTGATAATTCATTCGTAATCAGCAAGATTATGAACCCCTAGGTACGAAATTTTGTTAAAAATTGAATGAGTTTTTCGAAAAATTGGCCGCAATATTAAATCCGCCATTTTGTTTAAAAAAAAATTAATGACAGATTCGTAATCAGCGATGTAAACAACACCTTTAACCAAAATTTCAAATATATAAGTAGAGGCGTTCGATTTTTGTCCACCTTTTCCATAATCCATTGCGATAGTTGATATACCACACGGACAAAGGGTAAGTTGAGTATAAGGGAACGGCTGCAGTTCCACAAGGATCGTTTCAGGCACCATTCTCGGGGAACATTATGTACGATGGCTTGCTAAACCTCGACTTGCTTAGAACAAAGTGAATAGTTGGGTTGGCAGATGATGCCGCAATGGTGTTGCCTCCAAAGGAAACAAATACACTGGAACTAGCAACTAAGGAAACTCTCCCTCGGGCAAATAATTGGTTAAACGAACAGGGAAACAACGGCAAGTAATTCTCATCACGGGCTATTCACACCAATGGCGTACCCAGCGAGGGGCAGGGGGGGGGATAATACCTATAACATTATTAAAACCTCAAGCTGGTGTCTTCGGGTGCAAAGAGCACGGCGAAGCAGTTCTGAAATTGTACGACAGATGGATACTGCATTTCATAAGGCATAATTGATGAGCTCAAAGCCAAAGTGGGCCAAACCTAATTTTTTAGGTTTAATCAATCGTTTAGGAGCTACGATTCCATAAAGAGCGACATATACTGACAGACAGACACGTCAAATCCATAACACCCCTCTTTTTGTTTTGGAGGTTAAAAAATAAAAGCAGACAGATTTAAAAAGTTACAAATCATCGTCTTCTAGAACCGTTTGCAACTTTTTTTTATAATTTCAAGGTGCCCTTTAATTAATGCCCATGCCCATTAATGGCTACGCGGAACCCCAGCGGGTTTAATCCGTTGGGTACATTTGAAGGCTCGTAAATAAATACGTAGCCAAAGGGTACGTACGGAGAGGAGTACGTCAAGAGGATACAATCTCACCCACGTACCCAAAGGGTTACCTCAGTTAAACAAATAATATAACATTCTTACAGTTCCTCGAATTTCATGATTGAAATATCCAACGCAACCATTCAAATATCCGTAATGGGAATCGAATCCGTAGCCTTCGGGAGTCGATGACCTCTTCCCCAAACCCAAATGCCATTTTCCAACAATATGGGTGCTGTATCCCAATTCCCTGAGACCTTTGGGCAGGGTCCATACATCGTGGGGTAAAGATTTGTTGAAGCCCGGCTTGATGGGAAAACCTTGATATCCTGAAACAAATTAACACTTTAGAGAGGCTTTGTGATTGGCTATTTTTAATTTGGTACCGAATCTGATTGGATATTGCCCGGTTAGGAATGCGGCTCTCGATGGGGTGCAACTCTGTTGGGTGTAGTGTTTGTCGAGAAGAATTCCGTTGAGGGCTAAGGAGTCGATGTTCGGGGTGAAGATTTCGCTGGAGCCCCGCATACTGATGTCGTTCGATCCCTTGAAATTAAATATTTTTGTTAAGTTTACGCAACAACAAAACTTCCTTATTGGATTTTATCTCTTTATCTTGGATTTTTTAATTGAAATAGAAAACAAGAAAATTTATCTGTAAAAAAAGTTTAAAATGAGATGTCATGGTTTGAACCAAGTAGGAGATATCTTCTGTTAGGATATCACGGATATCTTCTGTTAGTCTACGGCGTGAGTGCCCGCTCAAACAGAGCGTGGAGCGGGGCGTGGCGTGCATCTCAAACACATGGTCTTAGTAGCAGGCGTCCTGAGTAAGTTAGGGTTTGCGTGCAGCGGGGCGGGCAGCGTGGCGTGCACGTTCATTTCAAATCAGTTTGTGTTTAGTGTCCCTCTACAACGTGCAGTATGTCGTTTGAGGAAATCGGATGCAGCTGCGCGCTGCACGCCCCGCTCATAACTCAGGCCAGAACATTGGACGCCCATTGCCCGCTTAAACTGCACGCCCCGCTCGCCGCTCAACGCACTTTCACTCAGGCCGTAGCCTAAGGCTACAGCCTGAGTGAAAGTGCGTTGGCTTAGGCATCTTGTGGTTAGTCTTTGGCACACCCTGCATACACCTCCCACCACGCATCTTGAGCGGGGTGTGCCAAAGAGTAACAGAAGATATCCGTGTAATTCCAGCTACTGACAGATTTGAAGATATCGTAGTGATAATCTCCTACTTTAAATACTGTATTTGTAAAGTTTTCTTTCACAAACAAAAGATATATTCTTTCGTTCTAATACACTTACACTTACAAGATTTATATTTATGTTCTTTGGGGTTCTATTGTTATCAACAAGGAACCCTTATAGTTTCGATATGTCTGTCCGTCCTTCTGTCCGCAGTTTAAGTTTTTTAACATCATAGTGTGCGCAAGATAGGTATATTGTTGCACGCATTCGATGATATTCTTGTCTATGCAAATGTGGGCGACCCCCACATTAGCAGGGGGATCATGGTCTTGCTTAGGTGCATTTTAAGCCCAATGCTTCTTGACGCCTGATTGAGTTGTTGTAGCATTCTCTCTAGTTCATCAGGGTCGCTTGAAATAACAACGATATCGTCCGTGAAATGAAGGTGGGTAAGGTATGTCCTATCGAGTTTTGTACCTTTTTCTTCCCATCTTAGTTGTTTGAAAGCGGCACAGGGTGAACAGCAGCTTGGGTGAGATTGTATCCCCTTGACGTACTCCTCTATTTATATTCATTCTGTTGCTGGTGAGTCCTTCCTCGATCTTGACGTGTTGTGTAGCTCTCTTATAGATATTTTCGATTATGGCGGTGTGTCTTGAATCCACTCTTGCATTTCTCATAGCTTTTGGGATTGACCAAGCCTCGACTGAATCGAATTCTTTATGGCAGCGGTGGCGAACCTATGACACGCTGAAATTTTTTATTGACACGGGGAAGGAAGGAGGGTAGCGTTAAAATGTTGTGCTTGATGAAGCACAAAGAGGATGTACATTAAGAACATCGCACGTGATATCTTTTTAAATACTGCATTTATATTTGCTGCTGATCTCAAAATATCAGTCCTTATGACAAGCTAGATTGAATGATGGCGTAACATATTTGCAGAATCGACATTTTCACATTCTCTTAGGTTTCGAATCAGATTACACACAGGAATTAATGTCGAACATGTTAGTACAATATAATAGTCCCTTAGCTTTTGATCAAGTCTTACCCCTAGACATTTTATTGATTCGGTCCGTTTCAAATCTTAGAAGTAAACTATAATCATGAAGTAAGTTTTGTGTATATTTAAAGTCCATTAAAGATTTATACATCATCCCCTAACGTTTTTGATTTTAAATTGATACTTGTAATTGAATCCTGTAGGTCTGCGTTAGATATTAAAATGTTGCTATCGTCAGCGTACAAAATATAATTGCAACATTATTTGTTTGCGCCAGATCATTAACAAATATCAATAATAAAGTTGGTCCCATTAGAGAGCCTTGGGGTACAACTCACTTCATTAATTTTCTTTCCGATTTTGAACCGTTTACGAATACTGTTGCAAGGAAGATTATACCCAGTTCTTGGCGGCGCCTCTAACTCCAATAACTTCATTTTTTGGTTCAAGAAGGTTGTGATCATAACAAATATCAAGAATAAAATTGTCCCATTAGAGAGCCTTGGGGTACAACTCGCTTCATTAATTTTCTTTCCGATTTTGAACAGTTTACGAATACTGTTCGACCTCTTTGTTGCAAGGAAGATTTTACCCAGTTCTTGGCGGCGCCTCTAACTCCAATAACTTCATTTTTTGGTTCAAGAAGGTTGTGATCATAACAAATATCAAGAATAGAGTTTGCCCCATTAGAGAGCCTAGGGGTACCACTCGCTTCTTTAATTTTCTTTACGATTTTGAACCGTTTACGACCACTGTTCATCCTCTTTGATGCAAGGAAGGTTTTAACCAGTTCTTGGCGGCGCCTCTAACTCCAATAACTTCATTTTTTGGTTCAAGAAGGTTGTGATCATAACAAATATCAAGAATAGAGTTTGTCCCATTAGAGAGCCTTGGGTACCACTCGCTTCTTTAATTTTCTTTACGATTTTGAACCGTTTACGACCACAGTTCACCCTCTTTGATGCAAGGAAGGTTTTAACCAGTTCTTGGCGGCGCCTCTAACTCCAATAACTTCATTTTTTGGTTCAAGAAGGTTGTGATCATAACAAATATCAAGAATAGAGTTTGTCCCATTAGAGAGCCTTGGGTACCACTCGCTTCTTTAATTTTCTTTACGATTTTGAACCGTTTACGACCACAGTTCACCCTCTTTGATGCAAGGAAGGTTTTAACCAGTTCTTGGCGGCGCCTCTAACTCCAATAACTTCATTTTTTGGTTCAAGAAGGTTGTGATCATAACAAATATCAAGAATAGAGTTTGTCCCATTAGAGAGCCTTGGGGTACAACTCGCTTCTTTAATTTTCTTTCCGATTTTGAACCGTTTACGAATACTGTTCGACCTCTTTGTTGCAAGGAAGATTTTACCCAGTTCTTGGCGGCGCCTCTAACTCCAATAACTTCATTTTTTGGTTCAAGAAGGTTGTGATCATAACAAATATCAAGAATAGAGTTTGTCCCATTAGAGAGCCTTGGGGTACCACTCGCTTCTTTAATTTTCTTTACGATTTTGAACCGTTTACGACCACTGTTCATCCTCTTTGATGCAAGGAAGGTTTTAACCAGTTCTTGGCGACGCCTCTAACTCTTGCGTCTAAGTGTCGACTGTCAATCAACCGAGAAAAACTTAGAAAGTTAAGCACGCATGTTTGAGGATAGCGCTCGAATGTTTGACCGCTCCGCATCACGGCCTGACGTTTTCTAAGCAGATATACGTCAAATTTTACATTTGACAGGTGTCAACTGTCAGTGCAAAACAAGTTTTGACAGTCGTCGACACTGGACAGACAGATTCGGTAGTTGTTTAAAAAAAGTAACAAAACAAAAAAACAGTAAATAATTAAAAAAAAAAAAAATAATAAATTTAAAAAAATTAATTATACCGGGGGAGAAAAAAAATGGAAAGATCTATCTCAGGTAACTGCCACGTCGTTGATGAAATACCCGTTGTGCATTGACTTTTTTGTATCGACTGTCAATCAACCAAAAAAAACTTAGAAAGTTAAGCACGCATGTTCGAGGATAGCGCTCGAATGTTTCACCGCTCCGGATCACGGTGTGACGTTTTCTAAGCAGACATACGTCAAATTTGACATTTGACAGCTGTCAACTGTCAAACAACCGAGAAAAACATGGAAACTTGAGCACGCATGTTCGAGGACAAAGCTGGAATGGATGACCACGGCGTGAACACTTCACGCCTCTAACGCTTTAGACTCTAACTTTTTTTGTGGAAGGACCTTGTGGTCATAACAAATATCAAGAATAAAGTTTGTCCCATTAACGAGAATTGGGGCACCACCTACTTCTTTCATTATCTTTCCAATTTTGGACCGTTTACGAACACTGTTCGTCCTCCTTGATGCAAGGAAGGTTTTAACCAGTTCTTGACGACGTCTCTGACTCCAGTAACTTCATTTTCTTTGTGGAAGGAGATTGTGATCATAACAAATATCAAGAATAAAGTTTGTCCCATTAACGAGCATTGAGGTACCACCTACTTCTTTCATTTTCTTTCCAATTTTGGACCGTTTACGATCACTGTTCGTCCTCCTTGATGCAAGGAAGGTTTTAACCAGTTCTTGGCGACGCCTCTGACTCCAGTAACTTCATTTTTTTGTGGAAGTAGCTTGTGATCATAACAAATATCAAGAATAGAGTTTGTCGCATTAGAGAGCCTTGGGGTGCTACCCACTTCAATAAGTTTCTTTCCGATTTTGAACTGTTTACGATCACTGTTCGTCCTCTTGATGCAAGGAAGATTTTACTCAGTTTTTTGCGACGCTTCTAACTCCAATAACTTTATTTTTTTTGCGGAAGGAACTTGCAATCATAACAAATATCAAGAATAGAGTTTGTCCCATTACAGAGCCTTGGGGTACCACCCACTTCTTTAATTTTCTGTCCGATTTTGAACCGTTTATGATCACTGTTCGTCCTCTTTGATGCAAGGAAGATTTTACCCAGTTCATGTCGACTCCAATTTTTTGTGGAAGGAGCTTATGATCAAAGGAGTCAAATGCTTTAGTTAGGTCGTAAAATAAAGCAAGAACCTGCTGATTCAATTTAGAGAAGTAATTATAAAAGAAACAGTGTCTAACAGAGCAGTATCAGTTGAGCTGCTTTTCCAAAAGCCGTTTTCTGTTTGCCGGAATGTTATTACTTTCTAAGAAACTTGATAATCGAGGCAGAAATGCTAAAATTTTTGAAAATTGGTTTTAAATACAGATTGGTCTGTAGTTAAAGGAATCCCGCTGAATCCTTAATTTTTGTAAATTGTGAAGGAATTTGTTACTTTCAAATTTCGTATTGAAGCCGATTCGGTATTCAGGCTAATATGGTAACACAGGCAAAGTTATTGGGCACGCAGCATTTCATAATGTGGGAACTTAGGAAAAATGGCACGCGGTGATAAAAAGGTCTTTACGCCACCTCTGCTTTAAGGATCTCACAGACTGGCGCGAATGTTTCGTTGCCGCGACCGCTGCGATACCGCGGCGGACTTGCGAAATCGCGAAATCGCGTCGAAAATCGCGCTTACTGGTCTGAACATGCACAAAAGCCGCCGTATCAATCGGTCCGCCGCGATATCGCAGCGGTCGCGGCAACGAAACTTTCGCGCCGGTCTGTGAGCACCTTTATGGTAATCGACGAACGCTAGGTGGATAGGGATATTATATTCGGTGGGTTTCTCGATTAGATTCCGTAGCGTTTGTAGGTGATCGATACCCTCTGCGGAATCCTGCTTGTTCCATTGGCTGATAGAAATCAAATTTCTCTGTAGCTCGGTTGCAGATGATTTTTGTGAACAGCTTGTAGAGGTATGGTATCAGGCTATTCGGGCGATAGTTTTCGATATTGGTAGTGTCTCCCTTTTTGAAGAGAATTATCACTTCTGTGTTACACCATTCGGTAGGGATTTGACCGTCTTGCAGGTATTTGTTCTGCAGTGCCTGCAGTACGCCCATTTTTAACATTTCACTTATGATTTGGTCTTCTTCCGGACATTTTTCATTTTCTTACGAGCACCTGTTATTTGTTGGACAGATATTTCCGAAATATCCTCAGAACCTACGTTTAGTACTTTACATGGTGTTACCGTTATCGGATGTTTTTGACGAGTATAGGTCGGTGTAAGACTCTTTTGGTATTTGTTGTAAGTCTGAGAT
Source organism: Phosphuga atrata (assembly GCA_944588485.1). Classification (NCBI taxonomy): domain Eukaryota; kingdom Metazoa; phylum Arthropoda; class Insecta; order Coleoptera; family Silphidae; genus Phosphuga; species Phosphuga atrata. The sequence goes on from OX155904.1 coordinate 53,239,457, forward strand.
TTCCACTCCGTCTTTGTTCTTAAGTTTGGTTATTCTTGTTTTTCTCTTTGAGAGTTTGAATCTCTGAGCACTTTTATATTGGCGTTTTCTCCCATTATTGTTTGGATCATGTTGGTTTTGTATGATCTTACGTTTTTACGTTTTTTCTGTTGAGTATCTTGTACTCTCATTAGTTCCCTTTACCATGCCTCTTCGCTGCTCTATAGTTTTCTTGGTGGTTGTTCATATTTTCGGGTACCTTACTCGTTTTACTCTCCCACATATTTTCTTTGTAGCAACTTGGGTGTCGATTTGTATCTTCCTTGCAAGTTGGTCTATGCCTATGTTTGCCATATTTGTGAGTTGTAAGTGTTTCTCCACATCTTTCTGGTATTCTTCTTTGTTGTTTTCTAACTCTATGCGTGTAGCGTCTCGCGTGTTTGAGGTCTACACTTAGCTTTGCTTGGACCTTCCTGTGGTCGCTTCCTGTATCGAACCGGTTCAGTTTCTTCCTTAGTTCCTAGCTCAACTTGCTGGTCAGTAGAGTCCTCTTCTTCTCGAATGCAGCTTTGGCCATGTCGATTCTTGCTCGAATTTAATTTGTGCAGTATGCATCCTTTGTCAGCAGGCTTCCCAAGTACTTGCACTGTTTTACATTCTCCAGTTCTTGATTGTCGACTGTTATCTTCAAAGGTTTTGCCCTTTTTGATATCCTCATCACTTTACATTTTTCCTTGTTAATTTCCATGCCATATTTCCTTCCAGTTTCCACCAGCCGCTTCATCATGTGTTGTAGTTGTCTTTGGTTCTTGGCGAGTACTACCAGGTCGTCTGCATATTTGATGGTGTTGATGAGGCGCGTCCCCCTATCTTGAAATTTGCACATCCTTTCAAAGCTTCTCTCGCCAGCCATTCGCCATACAAATTGAAGAGACTCGGCGATAGACAACATTCTTGTCTGACTCCTCTTCCTATTTCTACGCTGTTTGTTTCAATTGTACTTTTACTCTTTGTCTCATGTACAGATTGCAAATTAGTCTCCGGTCTCTCCAGTTGACACCAATCTCCTTAAGAATATTCATCAATTTTGTCCAGTTAACTCTATCGAAGGCCTTCTGCCAATCTACAAAACACACGCAGACTTCTTCGTTAACAGTCAAAATTCTCTCCGACAATATTCTCATCATGCCTATGGCGTCCCTGGTTCCTTTTCTTTTCCTAAATCCAAACTGATCGTCTTCCATTACTTCTTCGATTGTATGTTCTATCCGTCCGATATATACAGACAAACGAGAAGAGCAGCACGGAGATCATTTAGAGTAAAAAAAAGAGCGCACGAACAAAAAAATGCTAGAAGAACTGGAAACAAGACCCAGGAGATGACCCGGTCATGTAAAGAGACAGGAGGATGGTCGAGTTGTTAGATTGGTGTGGAACAGGCCCCGACCGGTAGAAGACCACTAGAAAGAGCGCGACTACGGTGGAGAGACAACATAGCATCAGATCTTAGATCCCTAAATATCTTGGAAGCGGAGGAGCAAATGATGGACAGAGTCCAATGGAAGAGAGTTGTTGACTCAGCCAAGAGCCGCCATGGGTTGTAAGAGCTACAGAGACAGCGAGCGAGTTTGATTCCAGTAGAGCGCTTCAATTATCTGTATGTTTCCTGAGTCTATGTTGCGTTGTTTCAGTAGATCTATTAAATTATCGTGACGTACCTACTTTCGGAGCCTCTCGTGTACCAAATCAGTTTCTGAATCCAAAATACTTTTAGTGTATAGCTCATCAAACTTATAGTTCCATGATTACTGCATCTTTGCGCACTTGGTCTTTATGGTAACGTTTGATTGGTATATTTTTTTGATAGATCGATTAGCTTGTAGGAACTAGCTTCGTGTACATTGGGCTCAGTGGGTGTCCTACAGGGAAGTGTTCTAGGAAGGTATAAATTATTTTTTGAAACACATTTTAGGGAGGTATTTTTTATCAAATATAATGTCGATTAGAGAATTAGTAATGTCTTCTCGAGTAACGAAAATGTAATGTCTTCTCTAGACCTATAAACTATAACATGCCTAGATCGTAAATGATCTTATTGAAGAAACTGTTGTGTCAACTGCTTGTTGCACGCGAATAAATGCATATCTTTATGGAGAATATGCCACAAAATACTTGGACCAATTTTAAGTACCTGAGAGTGGTGTTGATGATGTTGAGGGAGCTGTTTCGTACAACGATCATATTTTAAGAAGTTAACCCGGGAAGTAGCAGGAGGGAAATGGTTAAGTCTAGCGAGGAATAGAGAAGAATGGAAAGTTAAAAGGGAGGACTATGTCCAATATTGGAAGAATAAAGTCTGAAAAAGAAGAAGAAGAAGAACCCAATATGTGGGCTAAGAATCTGTTGCTATTTACTCTCTTAAATTTCTAATAATTTTCGTATGTTTTCTGCAAATGACGAATGTTTTTGAAAAAAAAAATTTTAGCCATTAGTTTGACTTGTATATACGTGAATGCCAAATAAAAATATGGAAATGAAAATAAGTGGCGGCCTGTCAAAGAAATGTTAATATGGTTCATATAGTTTTGAATAATTTAATTTTCATAATAAAATAAATTAAAATTACCATATCGTCGGCGATAAAAACGACAATATTTGGTCTCCCTTTCATCACGAAACTTGAGTTTCCCAAAGAAATGTTAAGGAACAGGAAGAGTAGTGCCGAGAGGATCATGTTGGCTGTTGGTTACGTATAACTAGTCTAATGACAAGGTACTGCATTTATACATTCTAAATTAGTATTCAAAATAGATAATGGCAAAATGTCTAGATAAAATATGCAAATCTGTTTTGCACAAATGTGATTTATTTTTAGTTACGAATATATTTCCAATAAATAAGTCCGCGAAAATTAAACCTTGAAAATATTGATAATTTCTAGATAAGATAAGTTTTTGGATACTCACCCATACATGGCGTATGACATGGCACTGTTTGCTGATCCTCTTGAGATGGCAACAATGCATGTAATTGCCTCAGAAAACAAGCTGCCAAGGTAGGTCTTCAAATGCCGCTGGAGAAAACAGAATTCTTAACCAGCATCAGAGAAACAAACAGAGATGTTACTAGAGCAGGGAAACATCAAGAGGACTGCAATCTATCGATCTGTCCTTCAGCTTTAAATTTCTACTAAATATATCAATTTTGGTGTGTTCGTCGGTTTGTAATTGCCAATTTAGTCACGACAGATTTTCGCAATTTTAAACAATTTTTTTTGAAAATTTTGACTATCAATATTTTTGGAACTGGACTAGCTAGAGCAACAAAATTAATTGCAATCTAACAATCTGTCCTTCAGCTTTAAATTTCTACTAAATATGTCAATGTTGGTGTCTTCTTCTGTTTGTAATTGCCAATTTAGCCAAGACAGATTTTCGCAATTTTATACAATTTTTTTTTTAAATTTTGACTATCAATATTTTTGGAACTGGACTAGCTAGAGCAACAAAATTAATTGCAATCTATCAATTTGTCCTTCAGCTTTAAATTTCTACTAAATATGTCAATATTGGTGTGTTCTTCTCTTTGTAATTGCCAATTTAGTCAAGACAGATTTTCGCAATTTTATACAAATTTTTTTGAAATTTTTGACTATCAATATTTTTGGAACTGGACTAGCTAGAGCAACAAAATGAATTGCAATCTATCAATCTGTCCTTCAGCTTTAAATTTCTACTAAATATGTCAATGTTGGTATGTTCTTCTGTTTGTAATTGCCCATTTAGTCAAGACAGATTTTCTCAATTTTAGACAAATTTTCTTGAAAATTTTTACTATCAATATTTTTGAAACTGGATTGGCTATAGCAACAAAATTAATTGCAATCTATCAATCTGTCCTTCAGCTTTAAATTTCAACTAAATATATCAATGTTGGTATGTTCTTCTGTTTGTAATTGCCAATTTAGTCAAGTCAGATTTTCGCATTTTTATAAAAAAAAAAATTAAAATTTTAACTATAAATATCTGTGGAACTGGACTCGCTAGAGCAACAAAATTAATTGCAATCTATCAACCGGTCCTTCAGCTTTAAATTTCTACGAAATATATCAATGTTGGTGTGTTCGTCTGTTTGTAATTATTTATAAATTTTTTTGAATATTTTGACAAATGGACTAGCTGGAGCAACAAAATTAATTGCTATCTATCAATCTGTCCTTCAGCTTTAAATTTCTACTAAATATATCAATGTTGACGTGTTCTTCTGTTTGCAATTGCCAATTTAGTCAAGACAGATTTTCGCAATTTTAAACAAATTTTTTTGAAAACTTTGACTATCAATATTTTTGTAACTGGACTAGTTAGAGCAACAAAATTAATTGCAATCTATAAGTCTGTCCTTTAGCTTTAAATTTCTACTAAACATCTCAATGTTGGTGTGTTTTTCTGTTTGTAATTTACAATTTAGTCAAGACAGATTTTGGCATTTTTATACAATTTTTTTTTTAAATTTTAACTTTCAATATTTTTGGAACTGGACTAGCTATAGCAACAGAATTAATTGCAATCTATCAATCTGTCCTTCCGCTTTAAATTTCTAGTAAATATGTCAATGTTGGTGTGTTCGTCTGTTTGTAATTGCCAATTTAGTCAAGACAGATTTTCGCAGTTTTATACAAATTTTTTAGAAAATTTTGACTATCAATATTTTTGGAACTGGACTAGCTAGAGCAACAAAATTAATTGCAATCTATCAATTTGTCCTTCCGCTTTAAATTTCTACTAAATATGTCAACGTTGGTGTGTTCGTCTGTTTGTAATTGCCAATTTAGTCAAGACAGATTTTCGCAGTTTTATACAAATTTTTTTGAAAATTTTGACTATCAATATTTTTGGAACTGGACTAGCTATAGCAACAAAATTAATTGCAATCTATCAATCTGTCCTTCAGCTTTAAACTTCTACTAAATATGTCAATGTTTGTATGTTCTTCTGTTTGTAATTGCCAATTTAGTCAAGACAGATTTTCGCAATTTTAAACAATTTTTTTTGAAAATTTTGACTATCAATATTTTTGGAACTGGACTAGCTAGAGCAACAAAATTAATTGCAATCTATCAATTTGTCCTTCCGCTTTAAATTTCTACTAAATATGTCAACGTTGGTGTGTTCGTCTGTTTGTAATTGCCAATTTAGTCAAGACAGATTTTCGCAGTTTTATACAAATTTTTTTGAAAATTTTGACTATCAATATTTTTGGAACTGGACTAGCTATAGCAACAAAATTAATTGCAATCTATCAATCTGTCCTTCAGCTTTAAACTTCTACTAAATATGTCAATGTTTGTATGTTCTTCTGTTTGTAATTGCCAATTTAGTCAAGACAGATTTTCGCAATTTTAAACAATTTTTTTTGAAAATTTTGACTATCAATATTTTTGGAACTGGACTAGCTAGAGCAACAAAATTAATTGCAATCTATCAATTTGTCCTTCCGCTTTAAATTTCTACTAAATATGTCAACGTTGGTGTGTTCGTCTGTTTGTAATTGCCAATTTAGTCAAGACAGATTTTCGCAGTTTTATACAAATTTTTTAGAAAATTTTGACTATCAATATTTTTGGAACTGGACTAGCTAGAGCAACAAAATTAATTGCAATCTATCAATTTGTCCTTCCGCTTTAAATTTCTACTAAATATGTCAACGTTGGTGTGTTCGTCTGTTTGTAATTGCCAATTTAGTCAAGACAGATTTTCGCAGTTTTATACAAATTTTTTTGAAAATTTTGACTATCAATATTTTTGGAACTGGACTAGCTATAGCAACAAAATTAATTGCAATCTATCAATCTGTCCTTCAGCTTTAAACTTCTACTAAATATGTCAATGTTTGTATGTTCTTCTGTTTGTAATTGCCAATTTAGTCAAGACAGATTTTCGCAATTTTAAACAATTTTTTTTGAAAATTTTGACTATCAATATTTTTGGAACTGGACTAGCTATAGCAACAAAATTAATTGGAATCTATCAATCTGTCCTTCAGCTTTAAACTTCTACTAAATATGTCAATGTTTGTATGTTCTTCTGTTTGTAATTGCCAATTTAGTCAAGACAGATTTTCGCAATTTTAAACAATTTTTTTTGAAAATTTTGACTATCAATATTTTTGGAACTGGACTATGAGTGTCGACTGTCAATCAACAGAGAAAATCCTGGAAAGTTTAGCACTCATGTTCGAGGACAACGCTCAAATGGGTGACTGCTCCGTATCACGGCGTAACGTTTTCTAAGCAGACATACGTCAAATTTGAAATTTGACTCAACTGAAGTCAAGAAGAACTGAAGTCAACTGTCAGTTCAGCGAACAAGTGAAATGAAATGCAGTTTGTGCAATGTTTTATTGCTCGGGCTCGCGGCGTGACGTTCTCTAAGCTGACATACGTCAAATTTGACATTTGACAGTTGTCAACTGTCAGTTCAGTGAGCAAGTAACAAGTTCCAACGTTCGACGACACTGGACTGACAGATTCGATAGAAGTTAAAAAAAAAACTTCCAACAATGCTGTGGAGTCCCAAGGAGACCAAGGAGAGGGTGATTAGGTTTCCAACGCTCCAGGTATGCCAGTTTTTTTTACCGGCTAAAGGCCGGATACTTTTCTAACATACCACGTATTCTGTTCTTTTAAATTATAAATATTTCGGCTCTGTTGGGTATGAGATATGAACTCTTAAGGTAAAAGCTGAAGCATCTAGAATCTTTTACTGCTCCGTGATGATAAGGATAGAGAACTCATTAGCATTGTAAAACGAGGAAAGACAGTACATTTGAGCTGCAAGAAATAAAGCCTTTAAAAGCTAATACTGGAAGGGAAAATTGAGGATCATCATTTGCCGAGACGGAGATGGTACTTTTAAAAGAAATTATTTAGTTTTATTTTTAAATAATCTATGCCAGACATCCATCCTCATCCAACCAATTAAACCAGTTTCCTTGGCAAAACTTCGGATTCGAGGCCGGATCAAAGTAGTTGACAATCTGCGGAACTAGTTCCTTTTCGTATTCGTTTAACTTCTTCACCAACTCCTCCGTGACCTCGGGCAACTGAGCCGAAAAATCCGTGGTTTCGCATGGATCATTGGCCAAGTCGAACACGCAAATGCCTTTACAATCCGGAGGAGTTCCATCCTTTCGGCAGTTGGCGATCGTAGCCTCTGCCCTTAATTTCAGAAGAGTTTTTCTTTGGTGCATTCGGTGTAACCTTCCAATCGCTTTGTTAGTTTCACTAGTTAACACTTGATGTATGTTATAAGACTGGCTGGAGTTTCGACCGATGGCTCCAGAAAATTCGTTGAAATAATCTTCTTTCAAAGTACCTAGAAGTTAGATTAGGTTTGATTGAACTGGATTAAGCTAATCAGGTTCAAGCAAATTGAATAAGTAACTTACTGTTAAGTAGTTTATAGCGACCGTTATTAGAAATAAGGCCGGAATAACCCAATACTTCGTCGACATTCAATAAAATTTCTTCACGCTTTGGTCTTTGTTTATCAAATACTAGTGCGTTCCATTGGTCGATTCCATCAATTTTATTTAGTTTGGAAACATCTCCACCTAATAACAAATTTAGCAAAATGTTACATTTTATATTTAGCACATCCAGGCTGGTAGATTCCAGAAGATGACTAAAGTAAAATAATTTTGCCATACCAGCAGCCGCGTAAAGTGTTGGTACCCAGTCAGTAATGTGGAACAGGTTCTTGAAAATTCTTCCCTTATTTATGAATTTTGGACTGTAAACCATTGCTGGCACTCGCACTCCTCCCTCGAACAAAGATACTTTGGCCTGAAATTCCCCGAAAAAACATCAATAAAGACGTTTATGTTTTTTCGGGCAATACTCTTACTCCTCTAAATGGCCAGTTCGATCCGCGATTTTCAAATAACCCGTTGGTCGGAGCCCCATTGTCCGAGAAAAACACTAAAATGGTGTTTTCTATCATTTTCTTACGAGCCAAAGCCTTCACTATTTGACCAATTGAATCATCCATTTTCTCAACAATTTCTGAAAACATACCGTAACTAGTGTTAACTTAAAAGTAGTGTTAACTTAAGTGAATAGCCATCTGCAGACGCGTTTCGAGATTTATCTCTCATCAGTGCAGCTTTGCTGTTTTGATTTATAATTTGCAATAGACTTACCGAGTAGCAACGAGAAAAAGATTGGTAAAATCAAGTCTTACCTGCATACATTCTCCTGATTTCATCTTCAATATACCAATACTTCTCATCGGTCGCCGTTTTGTTTTCGACCTCCAGGACACCCAGAAAATCTCCTTCAGGATTCTTTCCCGTGTGAGCAGCCAAGTGGGAAACAACCATATACAAGGGTTTATCCTTTGGCTGTCCTTCGATTACCTCCACTCCTCTCTTTGTTAACAAATCCGTCACATATTTACCAGTTTCGTTCGTTAAAGGCTTAGAATTGATTGAAAAATCCCTACCTATTATGCCCTAAACACACGTTAAACTTATTATTTAATTATGTTTACAAATGTAAGTAAGCTTTACTATTTAGATTAAAGTGAATTTAAGATTAGTGAAACCATCCTACGTTATAGATCAGCGGTGGCGAACCTATGGCACGCGTGTCACAGCTGACACGTTGTAAATTTTTAATGGCACGCGGGAGAAGAAGGGGATGAGTTAAAATATTGTGCTTGATGAACAAAGACCGTCAGGATTGAAGAGAATGTACATTGAACATTGTGCATTTTAAATACCGCTTTAATATTGGCTGCTGACCCCAAAATAGCATAAATGTATGACAAATAGCTTGATCACACGTAACGAGTACAGTGGCGAGACAGTAAAATGTCATTCGGCCGAGAGAGTAGAGGGGGCGAGTAGGTGTTCACACGCCTTAATTTTTTTGCCGGGTGAGTCAGTCAGTGAGCATGGTTAGTAAAAGGTTGATTCAAAAATGCACTAAGATGCTTATACCTCATTTAATTGAGGAGTTAAACGAATTGTTGCGAAACGATAAGAATCGCGTTTGGACAAGGCCTTGGATGTTGAGGAGACCCGAACTTGGAGCAAGTAACAATCTACTTCGGGAATTGGAATTAGAAAACCCAGGGGAATTTAAAGCGCTACTGAGAATGAATGTAGAACATTTTAATTAATTATTAAAAATCCTTCCACTTCATTGAGCCATTTTATGTTGGAAACATATACATTTGTTACGGCTGCACCCGATTTCTTTGAATCCTGCACTTTTCCTTCTCCTGGCAATAAGTAGATCTTAATTTTTTAATTTTGTTTTTTACTTCCGTCACCCCAAAGTCTTCAATATCCATTTCTCTCGTAATGCATATGTGTGCCGTGTCTCTTTTTGGCTTATTTTTGTAGTCCTGTGAACTAAAGTCCCACAGACATGGATTCACTTTATATATTTGAATAAATTTAATTGTTTTTTCATTCTCCCATTTTAACGACATTTTCTTTTCTTTTTAAAAAAACGTAAAACTAAAATGAATTAATAATTAAATGAAGCAATACTTCATCAAAAGTTTCAATTGTAGTATTTAAAATTAAAACAAACAAACTAGCCACCGTCATCGTACTGACAAAACGAGGAGAGTACTTGTTCAGACATGCCGAGTAGGACAGCGAGTCAGTAGAGGTAGGAGTCTAGTAAATAGAAAGGCGTCCGAGTAACTGTCTCGCCATTTTACTGCGCCGAGCACTCAGCCGTGTACTCGGTGACATGTTTACACGTACCGAGTACTCGGCAGAGTTTACTGTCTCGCCACTCTACTCGTTGCGTGTGATCAAGGCAAAACTAGAATGAACGACGGCGTGGTAAAATATTTGCGGAATATCATCTTCATACATTCTCCCAGGTTTCTAATCAGATATCACACAATGTCGAATGATAATGTCGAACATGTTAGTTCAATATGATAGTCACATTTCAGCTTTTGATCAAGTGTTACCTCTTGTTTGGACCGTGTCTCACGAAAATCAATGTTGCTAACTTTAAACGGGCTGGTCTGATTACTTACCTCTTAGGGTTGCTCGCGTCTCCGCCCCGTGTGGACCGTCCTTCCCGCGCCTATTTCATGGAAATAAGGGTAATGGGTGGAGGGATTCCCTTAAAATTGTTGCCTTCTAGACGTTTGTGGTCGCTGCAGCCCTTTGGCTCGTGATTAGACCCCCTTGTCAATTTGAAACTTTTAAATTTAGCTGCGTTCACGCGTCGATCGCCCCGGGTTCGCGCTTCAACCCGTGTCATTTCGCTTCTAACACAACTACTACTTGTAGTATATTTGAACCCCCACAAAACGTGAAAACAAACAGAAACGAACATTTAATAAATTTACCGCAATATTTTTGTTTTTCCTGCAAAATTGCGGAATTTTTCGCAAAACGTTCCTTCGATTAGAAATGTTCGTTTTTGATTGTAGATTCGTTTCCCGTTCGAATTCCTCAAAAATCTTCAAAAACGACTGAATTACGCGCGAAACAAACTTAAACAAACGAAGAACGTTTCCTGCTGGAGACTTTACACTTGAGTAACTTGCTCATTTCAGCTCCGATTTAAAAAATCATTGCACCAAAATAAACAATAACGAACACTTAATGAATGTACCGCGATATTTTTTGTTTTCCTGCAAAATTGCGGAATTTTTCGCAAAGCGTTCCTTCGGTTAGAAATGTTTGTTATTGATTGTAGATTTGTTTCCCGTTCAAATTCCTCAAATCACTTTAAAAACGACTGAGTAACGCGCGAAACAAACTTAAACAAACGAAGAAAGTTTCCTGCTGGAAACTTTCCACTTGAATAACTCGCTTATTTTAGCTCCGATTTCAAAAATCTTTTCACCAAAATAAATGGCAACGAAGACTTAATGAATTTAGCGCGATATTTTTTGCTTTCTTGCAAAATTGTTGAATTTTACGCAAAATATTCTTGCGGTTAGAAATGTTTGTTTTTGATTGTAGATTCGTCTCCCATTCAAATTCCTCAAATATCTTCAAAAACGACTGAGCTACGCGCGAAACAAACTTAAACAAACGAAGAACGTTTCCTGCTGGAAGCTTTACACTTGAATAACTTGCTTATTTCAGCTCCGATTTAAAAAATCTTTTCACCAACACAAACAGCAACGAAGACTTTAATGAATTTAGTGCGATATTTTTTGTTTTCCTGTAAAATTGCGGAATTTTTCGCAATACGTCGCTTCGATAAGAAATGTTCATTTTTCAGTGCAGTTTCGTTTCCTGTTCGAATTCCTCAAAAATCTTCAAAAACGACTGAGTTACGCGCGAAACAAACTTAAATAAACGAAAAACGTTTCCTGCTGGAAACTTTCCACTTGAATAACTTTCTTATTTTAGCTGTGATTCAAAAAATATTTTCACCAAAATAAACAGCAACGAAGACTTAATGAATTAAGTGCGACCTTTTTTGTTTTCCTGCAAAATTGCGGAATTTTTCGCTAAGCGTTCCTTCGGTTAGAAATTTTCGTTTTTGATTGTTGATTCGTTGCCCATTTGAATACCTCAAATATCTTTAAAAACGACTGAGTTACGCACGAAACAACTAAACAAACGAAGAACGTTACCTGCTGGAAGCTTTACACTTGAACAACTCGCTTATTTTAGCTCCGATTTCGAAAATCTTTTCACCAAAACATACAGAAACGAATACTTAATGAATTTAGCGCGATATTTTATGTTTTCCTGCAAAATTGCGGATTTTTTTTATTGTAGATTCGTTTCCCGTTCAAGTTCCTCAAATAACTTCAAAAACCACTGAGCTACGCGCGAAACAAACTTAAACAAACGAAGAACGTTTCCTGCTGGAAGCTTTACACTTGAATAACTCGCTTATTTTAGCTCCGATTTCAAAAATCTTTTCACCAAAATAAATGGCAACGAAGACTTAATGAATTTAGCGCGATATTTTTTGCTTTCTTGCAAAATTGTTGAATTTTACGCAAAACATTCTTGCGGTTAGAAATGTTTGTTTTTGATTGTAGATTCGTCTCCCATTCAAATTCCTCAAATATCTTCAAAAACGACTGAGCTACGCGCGAAACAAACTTAAACAAACGAAGAACGTTTCCTGCTGGAAGCTTTACACTTGAATAACTCGCTTATTTTAGCTCCGATTTCGAAAATCTTTTCACCAAAACATACAGAAACGAATACTTAATGAATTTAGCGCGATATTTTTTGTTTTCCTGCAAAATTGCGGATTTTTTCGCAAAACGTTCCTTCGGTTAGAAAAGTGTGTTTTTGATTGTAGATTCGTTTCCCGTTAAAATTCCTTAAATAACTTTAAAAACGACTGAGTTACGCGCAAAACAAACTTAAACAAACGAAGAAAGTTTCCTGCTGGAAACTTTCCATTTGAATAACTCGCTTATTTCAGCTCTGATTTAAAAAATCTTTTCACTAAAACAAACAGCAACGAAGACTTAATGAATTTAGCGACATATTTTTTGTTTTCCTGCAAAATTGCGGATTTTTTTGCAAAACGTTCCTTCGGTTAGAAATGTTCGTTTTTGATTGTAGATTCGTTTTCTGTTCGAATTCCTCAAATATCTACAAAAACGACTGAGTTACGCGCGAAACAAATTTAAACAAACGAAGAACGTTTCCTGCTGGAAACTTTCCACTTGAATAACTCGCTTATTTCAGCTCCGATTTCAAAAATCTTTTCACCAAAACAAACAGCAACGAACACTTAATGAATTTTAAAGGTTTTTACGGTTTTTAAGGTTTTAGGGCTTTAAAGGTTTTTAAGGTTTTTTAGGTTTTTTTAGGTTTTTTTTGTTTTTTTAGGTTATTTGTAACTTTGAATACAGATTGATCTGTAATTAAAGGGACCACACTGTGACCTTTTATTTCGGAATGGACTTTGATACTTTCAAACATCATGTTCAGGCTAATACGGTATTATATTATATTCAGACTAATATGGTAACTAAAGTTATCTGGCACTTCAGCATTTCATAATGTATAAGCTTGAAGAAAAATGGCACGTGGTCATAAAAAGGTTTCGCCACCCCTGTTATAGACCCTGTTATAATCATACAAACTTTAAACAAACGGAACACAGCCAAGGGCGTACCTAAGATCTGAATAATGGGGGGGGGTGTCTGGCAGCTCATATTTGTTTCGAGAATTATGAAATGAATTTTACATTATAAAATGAACTATCGATCCATCGGTCGTATAATTTCAGAACTGCTTCTCCGTGCCCTTTGCACCCGAAGACGCCAGGGTGAGGTTTTAATAATGTTATAGGTATTTCTGCGAGGTGGGTTCTAGTGGGGGGGGGGGACAGCTGCTCACCTCTGCCCCTCGCTGGGTACGCCCTTGAACACAGCCAGAATATATAAATATATTCAGCCTTTCTGAAGCTTTCATGCTTTCATGCTTTCACAAATTTCATGTGAGATTTGTTTTGGTAAAAAGACTCAATAACTGTTATAGAGCTCCGGAAAGGCTGAATATATTTATATATTCAGGCTGTGTTCCGTTTGTTTTAAGTTTGTGTAAAGTGAATTTGCTAATAGGATTAGAAAAAATCAATTAAATCAAAATTTATATCTCTCGCAAATAAAAATTAAAGACAAAGCTTTTGCTTAATTAAGTTGCAAATTAAACTACGATCCCTAGATGAAATCAAACTTCATCTAGGGATCGTAGTTTAATTTGCAACTTAATTAATGACTTACTTCTCCTCGAATTTGATGCTCGAAATACCCAACGAAGCCATTCCAATATCCGTAATGGGAATCAAACCCGTAGCCTTCTGGAGTCCAAGCCCTCTTCCCCGACCCCAAATGCCATTTTCCGACCAAATGGTTGCTGTAACCTAATTCTCTTAGACCCTTGGGCAAGGTCCATACATCGTGGGGTATAAATTTTGGAACGCCTGGGAGGCTTGGAAAACCTTGATATCCTAAAACAAATCAACAATTTTCAGTTTTTTGTAAACCCTTAACCCCACCTTCCATACGTCTTACGTGAGAAAATTACTGCTACTATGGGTCTGGGAGACGTATGTTAGGTGTTAATTGTGTTAATTTGTTACCTAATCTGATTGGATATTGTCCCGTTAGAAATGCGGCTCTTGATGGGGTGCAACTCTGTTGGGTGTAGTGTTTGTCGAAAAGAATTCCGTTAAGGGCTAAGGCGTCAATGTTTGGGGTAAAGATTTCGTTGGAGCCGCGAATGCTGATGTCGTTCCATCCCTTGAAATAAAATATTTTTGTTGGTTTATCTACTGGAAAATTTATTTAAATTTAAATTAATTTTAAGTTATTTAAGTTTTTTTGTGGAGACGTAGCAAGCACTTGGGTTAAGCCATTTTTGCCCAAACTCCTACACTCAATATAGGGGTACAATAAATACTGATGTACCTACTCGTGCACACAGTGGTCAAAAGTGAGTTAAACACTTAACGAGTGACCCCCTTAGAATTCACGAACATCCCGGTACCGTTTTTCGCATGTCGTCAGGATGCCGTTGTCTTTGTTATGTCGCGCATTTGTTGCCTTACATCCCCCATTTCACATCATGTGCTTATGGGTTCAGGCATTTTCTTAGTTTGGTTTGTGCCTGGCTTTCTGACCGGCACGTTCGTCTGTCTCTTTCATGCTATGTCACCCATTTGTTGCCTTACATCCCCTATTTCACATGATGTGCTTAGGGGTTCAGGCATTTTCTTAGTTTGGTTTATTCCTTGCTTTCGTTCGTATGTCTCTTTCATGCTCATAATGCTTCTGACCATATCATCCACTACTATCCAGTTGTCTTCGGACTTTAACATGACCTACAGCAGCGTCTTTCCTCCCAGTTCTGACTTTGTCTTCTCAGTCCAGTCGTCCCTCTCCGGAATCCACCTTTCACATTTGAAGGCCGTGTGGCGCACACTGTCCGTTTGTCCACAGTAGACACAGAAATTGTCAGAGGCCCTGCCGATATCGTGCAGGTACTCTCTGAGGCATCCGTGTCCGCTGAACGCTTGGGTAAGATAGTAGTTAATTTCCCCAAGTAGGAAAAGGTGTTATGTTCTGGCGCCTCCTCATTCCTCGCCCCCACTGCTATCCCCACCCCTAGACCTCACCCCCAACACCCAGACCACGCACCCAACCCCCACTTCCACCCCCTAACTCCTGATTAAAAATCTGATTAAAAGCTGATTGAAAAGTGGATTAAAGCTGATTAATAGTGTATGCAAGTAGATGAAATCCGATTAAAAGTGGATGCAAGTAGATGAAAAGTGGATGTAAGTGGATGTAAAGTGGATGGAAAGTGGATGCAGGTAGATGGAAAGTGGATGTAAAGTGAAAGCAAGTGGATGCAAAGTGGATGTAAAGTGGATGGAGAGTGGATGCAGGTGGATGGAAAGTGGATGTAAAGTGGATGGAAAATGGATGCAGGTGGATGTAAGTAGATGTAAAGTGGATGGAAAGTGGATGCAGGTAGATGGAAAGTGGATGGAAAGTGAAAGCAATTGGATGCAAAGTGGATGTAAAGTGGATGGAAAGTGGATGCAGATGAATGGAAAGTGGATGGAAAGTGGATGCAGGTGGATGTAAGTGGATGTAAAGTGGATGGAAAGTGGATGCAGGTAGATGGAAAGTGGATGGAAAGTGAAAGCAAGTGGATGCAAAGTGGATGTAAAGTGGATGGAAAGTGGATGCAGGTAGATGGAAAGTAGATGGAAAGAGAAAGCAAGTGGATGCAAAGTGAATGGAAAGTGGATGGAGGTGGATGGAAAGTGGATGTAAAGTCAATGCAAGTGGATGCAAAGTGGATGTAAAGTGGATGGAAAGTGGATGGAAATTGGATGCAGGTGGATGGAAAGTGGATGCAACTAGATCAAAACTGAATGCAGTAGATGAAAAGTGGATGCAAGTAGATGAAAAGTGGGTGCAGGTGGATGTAAAGTGGATGGAAAGTGGATGCAGGTAGATGGAAAGTGGATGTAAAGTGAATGCAACTGGATGGAAGTGGATGGAAAGTGGATGCAACTGAATAAAAAGTGGATGCAGTAGATGAAAAATGGATGCAAGTAGATGAAAAGTGGATGCAAGTAGATGAAAAGTGGATGTAAGTGGATGGAAAGTGGATGCTGGTAGATTGAAAGTGGATGTAAAGTGAATGCAAGTGGATGCAAAGTGGATGTAAAGTGGAAGGAAAGTGGATGCAGGTGGATGGAAAGTGGATGAAAAGTGGATGCAGGTGGATGGAAAGTGGATGGAAAGTGGATGCAGGTAGATGGAAAGTGGATGTAAAGTGAATTCAAGTGGATGGAAGTGGATGGAAAGTGGATGCAACTAAATGAAAAGTGGATGCAGTAGATGAAAAATGGATGCAAGTAGATGAAAAGTGGATGCAAGTAGATGAAAAGTGGATGTAAGTGGATGGAAAGTGGATGCAGGTAGATGGAAAGTGGATGTAAAGTGAATGCAAGTGGATGGAAGTGGATGGAAAGTGGATGCAACTAAAAGAAAAGTGGATGCAGTAGATGCAAAATGGATGCAAGTAGATGAAAAGTGGATGCAAGTAGATGAAAAGTGGATGCAGGTGGATGGAAAGTGGATGTAAAGTGGATGGAAAGTGGATGCAGGTAGGCATAGGTAAGGGCTAAGGCGTCAATGTTTGGGGTAAAGATTTCGTTGGAGCCGCGAATGCTGATGTCGTTCCATCCCTTACAAAAAATATTGTTGTTGATTTATCTACTGGAAAATTTAAGTTTAGATTAATTTTAATTTATTTAATTTTCTTTTTATGGGGACGTAGCAAGCACTAGTGTTACTTGTCAAGTGGCCTCCTTGGAATTCACGAACATCCCGGTACCACTTTTCGCATGTCATCAGGATGCCGTTATCTTTGGTATGTCATGCATTTGTTGCCTTATATCCCCCATTTCACATCATATGCTAAGGGGTTCAGGCGTTTTCTCACTTTGGTTTTGTAAAGTATAGACGTCTAGTGTCCAACTAGAAACCTGTTAATAAAAATAACAGTTGGCATTATCATCGTGACAGGGTCGAATGTAAGTAATATTATTAAAGATATCGTTTGTTACATATTAGTTTTCTTAACGAACCAAAACGTTACATGGTGTCAGAAGTGGTCTAATAAAGTGTCTAGATAAGTTTTATAAAGGAAATAAGCGAGAAAGTCGTAAAATGTCTACGAACGATGCTGTATCTGGAATAAAGCCGCCAGCTAACCTACAAATTGACTCGGACCAATCAACGAGCTGGAAAAAATGGTTACAACAGTTTGAGTGGTATCACATTGCTATTCAACTGGACAAAAAGCCATCCGAGGTCTAAGCAGCAAGATTCATGGCTGTGATAGGCCCAGATGCGACCGAAATCTACAACAGTTTCAATCTTAGAGACGCAGACGAAAATAACCTGCAAATCATCAAAGCCAGGTTTAAGGAGTATTTAAGATATATAGGAGGTATTAAGATATATATTTTTCAAGATCGAGCAAAATGAAGATGAACGATTCAACGAGTTTTTGACCAGAATAAAAACTCAAGGAAGTAAATGTGAATTTGACAATTTACTCGACGAAATGTTAAAAGACAAGATAGTATTTGGAATTCGATCTAATCAAGTAAGAGAGAAATTATTGACAGAAGATAACCTAGGTTTGACAAAAGCGACAACTATCTGTAAAACAAGTGAACAAGCTTCTAAACAACTGGATGAGTTTGAAAGTAATAGTAAAACAAATCAAGTCTTAGTGGTGAAAAATGATAATGCAAAACAGGAACAAAACAAGAATTTTGACTGCAGAAGATGTGGTACCAACCATAAACTCAGAGAATGCCCAGCTTTCAACAAACAGAGTAGTACTAAGTGCAATAGAAATGGTCAATTTGCTAAAATGTGCATCACTAAGAAGAAATATGGTATTAAACAAAAAACAGAGTGAACGCATTAGAAGAAAGCTCAAATTCTGAAGATGATGTTTACATATCTGCCATAAGTGCTGGAGAAAAGAAGAACTGAACAGAAAAGATACAAGTTGGCAATGGGAAGTTTACAGTGAAACTAGATACAGGAGCAGAATGCAACGTATTACCGAGACACTTGATGGACAAACTGTCTTATAAACTCTGTAAAACTAAACTCTGTAAAATAAAATTTTACAAAAAAAAAATTTAAAGTTTTCTTGCCGCGATCTCTGCGATATCGCGGCGGACCGATTGATACGGCGGCTTATGTACATGTTCAGACCAACAAGCGCCGAAAAACGAAACTTTAGCGCCGGTCTGTGAGATCCTTTACAGTGCACCCTGCACATTTTTGGAAATATTTCCGAATCGGGTCGGGGAAAGATCCAAGCCTGATGGATTTGAATCAAGCGCGCTTGCATGAGCCGACCTTAAATATACGTGCGCATGCGTGAATTTGCTCCCGCCTGTAGATAGCGTCAGTTGCTGTCGAGCAGCGTTCGAGTGACGTAGTATGTAGTGCTCTCGTCGGTTTTTCAATGCAAGTAAAAACTATCAAGGGATGTCCTACGTCGCCTACGTGATGCTGTGCGGCGCCAGCGACTGCAGTTGTGGTCATCAGAAAATTGGCGACTCCATCACGATAATGCTCCAGCACATTCTTCGCACTTGGTTCACAATTTTTTGACTCCTCTGGTTCGACAGGCTCCTTACTCTCCTGATATAGCCCTCTGCGACTTTTGGCTATTCCCCAAAGTCAAGAGGCCATTGAAAGGAACGCGATTTCAGACAAGAGAGAACATTATGGCTGCAACGACAGCCGGGCTAAAGTCGATTCCGAAAGAGGCTTTTTCGGAATGCTTCCAACAATGGCGGCACCGCTGCGAGAAGTGTGTGGAGTCCTAAGCAGACTACTTTGAGCGTGATAAGGTTTCCAACGCTCCAGGTATGCCAGTTTTTTTTACCGGCTCAAAGACGGATACTTTTCTAACAGATTACGTATAATAAATATTTTATTTAAATACTCTAAATACTCGAAACTCAACTTATTTAAATACTCAAAACGTGAATATTATACTAAATAATATATTTTATCCACTCGCACAATAAAATGAATACATTATTAAGTAAATTATTGTATGTGAAGGATGCCATTATTAAAATCGTGTGTAGAAATATCCAAATGGTGCTTAAAAGTCCAATGTAAATGAAATGGAGTTTCCTTATTAAACGATTTGTATTTGTTGTTACTAAGGCAACAACTCGCGACACTAAACAAAAAACCTAGAAGTAGTGAAAATAAATTTTCTGATGTAAAGTAAGTATCTCACTCTGAATTTATCTAGATCTAAAATCCTAATTAAATAAAAAATAAAATTATTTTTAATAAATTATTATTAATTAAAAAATATTAACCTAATCTAGATTAAATCTAGGTTAACCTAGAATACATAGGCAACGACCATTTGGTCGTTGCCTATGGCCCATCACTGTGAGTTTTTACTAGTTAGCAATTTTTGCCACGGAGTCGCTGAACGTTCTAACCTAATTGTGTCAGTGATTTGAAGCATTTTGTTAGTCAAAATTACATTTTTTCAATATTATCGGTAAGAAACATTTTTTTTTGTAGATTCTGCAGTATTATAACATGCTTCATAGATAAAATAATGTATGACACACGTGTGTGAAAGGCTTTTGTAGATTCATTGCGATTAAGAGCTGCAACTCAAATGAACTCAATGAGCAAAAGCCCTTCTTCACACACTTGTATCACAAACTACTATTAACACTCCTATTATTTAATAAAAAATAAAATTGATTACTTGATTGAAACATACTTTGGTTTGTAGCTAAATAACAATTGAAACTCAGCTTTATTGAAAGCAAAAGCGCATCAACGTATACGTTAAATCTAAATAAGTGCAATCCTTTGCACTTTACACTGTTGAAAAGTTGAAAAAGCAGACAAAAATCGTCTGAAATCGTTCTGAAATCGTTTGAAAGTCCTCAAAAAGTTTTGGTTACAGGGGTTTCTTTTGTCGCTGAACACGATTGAATCTCTCTTTTCCCGTTTGGTTTTTCGTTTCTCTGATGTATCTGTCTTAAGTTTTATCAGTTTAAATCTTGCTTGTCTGCTAGGTATTGTTTGTCTTGTCTGTGTAGTATTGTTTGTCGTGTTTGTCTAGTTTTATCTGTTATATAATGTCCGTTATATAAAGTGGTTAATATCTGTTATATAATGTGGTCTTCTGTTATCTAGTCTAAGTAAAAGAACAATTATTTAAATAGTTATTTACCACATCGTCAGCGATGAACACAACAATATTAGGCCTCTGGTTCTTGTGTGAATGCGAGTCTCCCAAGGAAATTTGTATGAAAATATAAACTAGAGCCGTGTAGAAAAACATGTTCGTTCACTAAACAGCTATTCTAACCATCTTCAAGCGAACATTATTTATACTCCCAAAACAATCATTTTACACGCCACACGAACCTTCTCAGATAAGAAACATATTTCAATCATCCATAAGTCAATAGCAGTTTTAATTATTAAGTATTTTTTTTGGATTTAGATTTGAACTTTTGCATCATTTGGATTACACATATATAAGTCTAGAACAAACTTGAATGGTGTTATATATTTGCTTTGTTCCTAGCACGAAACTTGTGAATGTAATTTCTTTTAGTTTCAATGTCGTTTGATGAAATATTAGTTTATTTAACGAGATAAAAATAAGACGCGGATTAGTTATCAGGCTATTTGTTTCAGATTGTAATTTCTAGTCGAGATTAAATCTTGGTTTGCCTGTAATGTCCGCCATACACGTATACGGATCGACATACACGTCTCCAGGAGAGGTTACATGTGCAATTCTTTGGATTGAACATTTGGCTTTGTAGTAGTGTAACCGGCGCCGCTGGTGGGTGTCGTGGCGCCGAGTTATGGACGAACAAAGACGTGGAAATTTCTCGCCTTTTTTTTCAACACGCCCGCAAACCATCAAGACGTGGTCTATGTATAAAACTGACACTTTGGCCGTGTAGCCTGGTCTTTTTTCTATACGGATTGCGAGTTTCGCCGTTCCGCGGCCTGTAGTCACGTGGCGATTTTTTAAAAAAATCTCTAAAAAGTCAAGTTGGAAATTTTTCGACAATTTTTTGAAATAACTGAAACTTTAAATAATCTCAGCGTTTTAGCAGAAGAGCGCAGAGTTTTTAGTAGAAAAGGAACCCCCGGCTACATCACCCGGGACGGCGCTGTATAATTTCAGGGCCCCGGGTCACATATCCCGGAATGGCGGTGAACGGGTTAAAAATAGAAATCCTGTCTTAAGTTTTAAAACCTTATTTCACTTTCTTCGTATCTTAACCACTGAATTTTTGTATAGAAAATAAAATACTTATGATACTTGTGTTTCATTCATTCCAGAGAATTATGCTCCAACGTATTAATCGTTGTAATAATAATATATATCATGTGAAACTTATCGTTTATATATGTCCACATTTATATATGTGCACATATATTTTCAAGGACAAAAACAATGACAAATAGAAACATCAACAAAGTTAGAACCTTGTCCCATATCGTCGGTGTATCCTAACTACAAATGTAACAGCTGCGATATTTTTATCAGTTTTTGAAACCAAATTGTGGCATCTTTAACACACGTAGTGGCCGCAATTTTAATACCATTGCCTCGAGTATTTGTTTTTAAATTTATAATTACATTGTTATATATGAATAGGATGGTTGCGACAGTTACTACGTGGTAATTCATACTTACATTGAATTGAAAAATTCACTATGTGTGATAAACCATGAAGAAGAGAAACCATGAAGTGTGGTAAAAACATAGTGAATTCAGTTCAGTACATTGTTATATCATTACATTGTGATATATACCAATTCTTTCGTACAATGAACCAATTTTGTCGTACAATATTTGTGGTGATGTATCCCAATTTTGAAATGCAATTATATATTCCCCAAAACCACTCACGTCGTAATCTGAATCAGTCTGTTTCTCCATAGAAATTTAGTATTGGATGGCTGCTATTACATGTTATTTTCTGTAGAACTACATTTAATCTCAACACACGTGTGTAGGTAGCATCGAGATTGTATGCATTTATATAATTGCCTTCAACATGGTTTTTACGTTTGGCAGGCAAGGAGAATGAAAATGTAATCTGTCACGTCCTGGACGATATTCTATATATTGTTAAATTTCAATTTGTTTTGCGATTTAAACGAGATTTAATATTCGTTTACTTTAATTTAATTTAATATTATGGTAATTTATTTGCTCAAATCGCGTGTAGCGTTATTACGGCAGAATTATCTAATTAGATTTCATTTAACGATGTTTCTGCCAAGCATAGAGTCTGGTTATGTTAAAATCTCGAGCTAGTTCTATACTAACACTTCTTCGTCTTTTTAAGAATAGTATTTTGGGTACTTACGTATTAACGCCACCTACGTATTAACGCCACCTCTAGACCACATGTGGTCTATGTGGTCTAGATTTATCTTTATTTTTTTTTCCGGGAAGAGCGGTAAAATACATTTACGTACGGCCGCCAGTGCTCCAAATTGCTCTGGGGAGCCAATCATCCACCAGCTCCGGGCAGTACACACAATTTTCGGTCTCCCTCAGATGTCTGCGATAGAGGTATGCCATGAAGCTACCATGTCCGAGCAGCAGCTGCGAGAGAAAGTAATTTACTTCTCCGTATCCTCGTGTCACACATGGTTCTATGAGTGGGATGATTCCTTTTGTCCACACAGCACATACGGTTTCCTGGTTCCATCTTGTCTGCCATTCGTGTCTTCTCCAATCCAACCACTGCTCTCCTCCCCTTCAAGGTACCTTCTTAGTCCTTATTTTGCCATCAGGTCTATTGGCAACTACCGACAGCGCTTCCGCCGAGGCCGTCGGATATGTAGGAACTACATATCCGTATTGCCAGCTGTCTCTGTATTCTTTCATACATTCTTCTATATTTTTTAGTTCCTATCAACGATTCATACCACGTAGGAGCACCGCACAGCAGTTTTGACAGTGCCACTGTGCAGAGTGTGCGTCTGCGGCTCGCCCTTGGTCCCTTAACATTTGTCATTAGCCTTCTCAGCTGTTCTACCGTATGACTTACGTTTTTTGCTGTTTGCTGCAAGTGCGTATACATTTTTAGGTTTTTATCCAGTCGTATGCCCAAATATTTTATACTTTTAATTGTCGTATTTTTAAAACCTATGCTCAACTCAGATATGGTCCTTCTCCCCACCAGTACCAATGCTTCGGATTTTTCTGGGGCAATTTCAAGACCCATTTCTTCCAGCTCCTGGTCTATGATATTAAGCGACCATTCCACTTTTCGTTTCAAGTATTCCGCATTGCCATCTATCACCACCACTGCCAAATCGTCCGCGGATGCCACTAGGTGAGTTCCCTCCGGGAGGACCAGCCTGAGTATCCTGTCGTAATATGCAATCCATAATGTGAGACCCAAGACAGAGCCTTGTGGCACTTCGATTTTTTTGCTTTTCCCTATTTCTATTTTCCTGTCTCTAAAATAGTTTCCAAATCAGACGTACTAGGTATGCCGATATCTTTTGTTCTTCCAGCGTTTTCGAAATCTCAGACCACGGTGCACTGTTAAAAGTATTTCGTATGTCTAGTGCCACCATTATCGCTAATTTCTTATGTCGGTAGGAAGGGGCGGAGGCAACCCTTGCTAGCTTCTATTTTCCTGACAGCATCGAAGTTGATCTGCCTTTTCGGATGCCATTTTGTTGTTCTGACAGGGCGCCTTTTTCTTCAAGCTCTTGTTGCAGTCTGTTTCTTATGATGCTCTCCCATAATTTCCCTGGTACATTTAGTAGGCATAGAGGTCGATAGCTGTCCTCCGAGTCTTTGTGTTTTTTCGGTTTTTCCATAAGCACTAAGCGAGCAGTTTTCCAGATTTGCGCGAATCTCTCCTCTCTCAGTAGTCTATTCAGGCATGCTCTACAGGTGATTTTCTAGCACTATTCTAAATATTTCCGGAGTTATCCCGTCCGGCCCAGGTGCTTTTCCATTTTTCATTTGGGTAACCGCAGTCCTTAATTCCTCTGCTGATATTTCCTGTACTATCTCGTCGGTTTCTTTCTTCTCTTGTGGGGTCCAGCTTAACGGCCGGTGGGTTGGGAAGAGTTTATCCGCCCATTTCAGTTGTTTTCCTTCCTCCAGTGTATTATTGCCTCTCGGCATTTTGGTTTTTTTCTTGACGATCTGGTACGCTAGTCCCCACACGTCATCTTCCAGCTCCTTTATCAGCTCGTTCCACTTGCGTTGTTTGGCTTCTTTTATTACCTTCTTTAGGGAATCCCGGCAGTTTCTATAGTTTATCCATAGCTGCTTGTCTGCACTCTCTCCATATGTGCTTCTACCTCTCGTGGCAAGGCGCCTTATAGACTGTCGTCTGCTATCCCTTCATGCCACCAGTAAACAGCTGGCTTACTTCCCATCTTTCCCTTATACTTGGTAAGTACTTCATTACAGGTTTTTTCTACAGCATTTATCAGGAAGTTTTCGTCTTCTGGGAGCCATGCATTTTTATTTAATTGCCTTTTTAGTGTCTCTTTGAACTTGTCTAGATCACCCGCTTTTGTTTTCCATTTTCTTGTGGTGCATTCCTCTTGCTGATTTTCTATTCCGAGTTTTGTGCTACTTGTCAGTGTAAACTCTATATATTTGTGATCCGACAGGGTCTCTGTTTCTTTTAGTACTGCCCAGTCCATCATGTTGTAATATGTTTCTTTCCCTGCTATTGGTATATCGATAATTGAGCTTTGGTTTCTCCGTTCGAAGGTGGCCTCATTTCCCGCATTGAAGATTATCAGATCCATAAAGTCCAATAGAAGATTTCCTCTCTCATCCTGTGTATCCGAACCCCACGCATAGGCCTTTGAGTTAAAGTCCCCGCCTACCAGGATCCGTTTTTGTTTTTGACGTTTGCCAATGTCCTCGCCTAATTCGCTTAGGAAATTTTCAAATTCGCACCTCTGGCAGTTAGGCGATATGTAGCAGCTGTAGTGTATACCGTACAGACAAATCCTTTGCCAGCGCCTTGGTCAGTTATTCTTATTTTGCCCAGTACTCTAATTCCTACGTCTTTGTTTGCATCTGTATACCATCCTCTTGTCCCGTTTTTATTTGGCCCATTATTACGTCTGCTTTTCTTTCAGCTGCTGTTTTAAATGCACCTATGGATGCTGTTTTAAATGAAAAAACCAAATCTGTTTCAAGATATTTTAAAGTTTCACATTCAACATTCAGATAGTTTTAAAATCATTTTTGTAAAAGGACATTTGAAAAAACTGATATTAGATTCTATTTTCGATTCTTACTTACATTCTAATGAATATATCGTTATAAGTTTAGAAGATGATGATGAGGATGAATTTTACGATTGTCCCAATTTAATTAAAATTAAGCATACATGTTTCAACCATATTAACGAGTACTCTGTGTGCGGCGTAAGAATTGTTGAATGTTTATATGAGTATTTATCCATTGCACCTTGGCTCCTGTTTAGGTTTATTTGTAGAAAATTTATTTTTTGTCTCTGTCCTCAGTGTCCGCGCCGTGTCGTCTTCCGATATGTATTTTGGGTGTTCATTGTTTGTTAGTTTCATGTTCTGGTCTCAGTTTTCTTACTTCTCTTCTGTTGGTTTGCTAGGGCTTCCCTAAATTTCTTGCACCTGCCCCCTCCTGCTCGGTGGCCAGTTTCCTCGCAAAGGGGGAATTCTGGTTGGTTTTCGCATTCCCTTGAGTTATGTCCTTGTTTGCTTCGGATCTATCTACGTCACTCTGGCATTCCTTCGCCCGGTGGCTATAGCTCCAGCACTTATAGCATCGGGCGACGTCCACCCTCTCTTGTACTTTGCATCTGCTCAGCCCTACCCTTATTGTCTCTTTTGTCATAAGCGTGTCGTGGTCATCTTTCCCTACCATGACAGTCACCGCTTGTGTGTTTCCGTAGCTTGGTCTTAAGTTCCCCACTTTCCATCTCATCGGGTCTATCGTACCGGTTATGCCAAGCTCTGTGGCTAATGCCTCGGCCACATCATTTTTTGTTGCAATCGCATCTAGTCCCTTTATGTGTACTGCTTGTTTGTTTTCGCTGGAGATATTTCTTACTTTGACATCTTTTACCTCCTCCGTGATTGTGTTTATTACCTTTTGGAGACCTTCCGCGTCCCTGTCCGTGACTAGAAGCATGCTTCCATTTTTGGAGCTTCTGAGACTCCTGATTATTTTAGCCTCTGACTGACTGTCTTCAGTTTATCTAGTAGCGTCATATAATCTCCCTTCTGTCTAGTGATAGTTATAGCGAACGAATCCCTTTCCTTCTTGTTTTGTCCGATTCGCCCTGCTTCGTTTTCTCCTTGTCTCGTTTCTTTGGACGTGTAGATTTCGACTTCAACCTCCCGACCTAAGAACACAGTTTCGGTCATTTTCCTCATTTTATACGTGTCCATAAACCTGGTTCTGTATAGGACAACCTTTCTCACGTTGTCGCTTTCTGCTTACATCCTCAAGTTTATTAAGTGATCCCACATGTTTTTGTCTGTCCCGTCTGTTTTAATATTTGCCATCCTCCTTGTTCTTTGGGTTTGTTCGTTTCCTCGCCCAATTCTTATCGTATTCTCAAAGATTTCAAAATCTTTTGTTGGATTGAAGAGTTCTGGAAATCTGTCGCAGTATATTCTTTGTATGCTTCTTTCCATTTTTTCATCATCTGGCTCTACGAGTACGCATTTCATTGTCCTTTCGTCATCCGTGGTTATGGGATTTCCCACAACCACCTTTACGTTCTCGAATACCTCTTCCTCCCATGGTAGACTTTCTGCTTCCTTAAAGTCCTCCAGCGTCTCTATGTCTTGTATTATTTTTCTAGTGATCTTTTTGGTGCAAACCCAATCTGGTTTTTTTCGAGCTTTGCAATCCGTTCTTGGACATCCTTCAGAAGCTCACCGAGCCTCTTATTTTCTGACCTCAGCTCCGCTTCTACGTTGCTGACCTCTTTTGTCGCACTGATAGGTTCCTTTTCTTTTATTTCTATTTCTTTTGCGTTTATTTGCGCAGTCTCCCTGCTCCCTCTGCTATACTCTTCGTGCTCACTGCTATCTTCCTCTTTTGTTAAAAAGTTCCGTACCCTGCCCGAGGTCATTTTGTTCGCGATGTCTCTTAGTTTATTTACCGCTTCTTTAATCTCCCTCTTAGTATGTATGTTTACTTTAGTCAATTTTTGTAGATCTATTATATTCTTTGCCACTGTGTCGAGAAGCTCCTGCAGTGCACGCGCTTCTCCTTTCTTCAGTTTTTTCCCTCAGTTTTCTTTATTTTGCTTCTTTTCCTTTTTTTGGCCTCCATCGTGAGCTCAGGGAAACTATCGGTGCTTGTGGCATTTTCCTCTCTCTCCTGTTCAGATTCCTTTCCTTGTTCGCTGTCAAGGGCCGTTGCTTTCCAGAGCTGGAATACGTTCTTTGTTTGCGCTCTCTCTTTTTTATTTACCCATTCCGTACTTTGCTGCCTGTTTTTTGTTGGCGGTTTCCTTTTAATAGAGATTTTTTTCCCGAAGATTTGCCACTCTTGTGGTATGCTCTCCTCTGGGTTTTCCGTAACTTTGTCTGTCGCTGGGCTCACCTTTCCGCCCCGTCCACTCGTAGCCATCTCCATATCTATGTTCATTGCCTTGTTGTCACCATTAGCTCCTCCGTCGATAGTAGCGGTAAGCGTGGAGCAGCACCTGGCAAGAGTTTGTCAGGTGACGGGATTCCCTCTGTCTGGGTACCCGCCCGGGGATTTTGTTTCTTGTCCGCCATTTCATATTTTTTGGGTCATCTTTTTGTTCTGAGTGAGTCCCTCGCCCGCAGTACACCCGTAACCCGGGTCCCGGTGCTTTTCCAGAATCGTCATCTCCTGTTTCGAGAACCTTCCATTCCTTTACCAGATCGTGTTCGTGTCAGTCAGCCAGATTCGTCATCGATGTTTTTTTATTCCTGGAGGTTTTCTCCTCCGTTGCGCTATTTGGCCCGCGGCGGCTGTTTTATTTGACCACTACCCGCCGACAAGCCGGTGAGGGCGTTCCCTAACTATCCGCCACCTGTGGGACGCGCCCAGTAGGAGTTTGGCTTCTCCCCTGGGAGATTTATCTGATCTAATATAACCTAATCTAACCCTTGTCCAATATTTTTTTCTTATTTCGGATCGAGAGGTCGCGCTACCGCGCGATATGTGTTCTGGATTTATCTGCTCCGTTATAACCTAATATAACCATCCATTTTGTTGAAATCTGTCGCTGCCGTGGCGTTAGTATGTAAGTACCGTATTTTGTTATTCATCTTCAGCTTATCTGTTTGTTCTTTTAAAATTCCGTTTATTTATATTTTTGATATTGAATTCCTCAATCATTTACCAATCAACGCTCGCTACACCTGAGACCCCGGGTTCGATCCCCGAGCAAACCGTGAAATTTTTCACGGAACTATGCTGTGGCCATCTCGTGGAAAGCAATGGCAACTACCACGAGTAATTCTGCCAAGAGAACTTCTCAATTAGTGCCGTTCGGAACCGGCGATAAACTGAAGGTCCGGCATATAAGTGTGACGATGCGTTCCACAATTATGCGGTCCCGCATATAAGTGTGACGATGCGTTACACAATTATGCGGTCCCGCATATAAGTGTGACGATGCGTTCCACAATTATGCGGTCCCGCATATAAGTGTGACGATGCGTTCCACAATTATGCGGTGCCGCATATAAGTGTGACGATGCGTTCCACAATTATGCGCGAGAGGTCACGACACTTCAGCAATGAAGTAAAACGAATTTAGATTTAGATTTTCACCATTCAAATCCTGTTATTCAATCACATTGTTTGTGTGACATAACATAATAAATCTCTTAGCATCTTGATACAACACATACACAAAATTTTGAAGATATATAAAATCAAGTTTAATTGTATAACAAGGATATAATAACATTACGAGGGTAGATTGAAAAGTTTCCGGAATGGATATGTTATGATGTTATGGATAATGGAATGTTATGATGAATGTTATGTGAATGAGTTGTTAAGGCCAACCTATTTTTGGAAGCTGTCAAATTTTCAGATAGGTTCGTCGTTCAGTTTTTGTTTACTAGGCAATCTTGTGAAGCAAGTCAGGCACTTTGCGAAGTCAGACACATTCCGGAAACTTTTCAATCTACCCTCGTATATGTAAGACATTATTTAATTGTATATTTTCTTTCAATTTAAGCCTGGCATCCATCCTTATCCAACCAATTAAACCAGTTTCCACAGCAGAACTTTGGATTCGAGGCCGGATCAAAATATTCGGCAATCTGCGGCACCATTCCTTTCTTGTATCCTTTCAACTTCTTAATCAACGCCTCTGTGATCTTAGGCAACTGCGCAGAAAGGTCCGTGCTTTCACACGGATCTTTAAACAAATCGAACAGGCAAATGTCCTTACAAGCCGGAGGATTCCCAGGCTTTCGGCAATTTGCGATCGTTGCCTTTGCTCTTAATTTCAATAGAATTTTTTTGGTTTGGTCGATGGGGTGCAATCTGCCAATAGCTATGTTGGTTTCGCTAGTTAGCACTTGCTGCAGATTATAAAACTGGCTTGAGTTTCGGCCGATAGCTCCGGAAAATTCGTTGAAATACTCTCCTGGTATTGTACCTAGAAGTTAGATAAGATTTAATTAAAATTTAACTAAAACGCAGGGATAAGTAATTTACTGTTAATTAGTTTGTATCGACCGTTATTAGATATAAGGGCGGAAAAACCTACTTCCTCGTCAATATTCACTAAAATTTCTGCACGGTTTGGTTTTTTCTTATCAATTACTAGTGAGTTCCATTGGTCGATTCCATCAATTTTATTCAGTTTGGAAACGTCTCCACCTAGTAACAAAAGCAAATTTTAAAACGTTAGATTTTAGATCCAATAAATCCAGACTAATCGATTGGGAAAGTCCAATAAAATTAGCTTAATGGATTAGTTACAGAAAGTAGTTTTCATTTTGCCTTACCAGCAGCGGCGTAAAGTGTTGGTGCCCAGTCAGAAATGTGGAAGAGATTTTTGAAAATTCTTCCCTTATTTTTGAATTTTGAGCTATAAATCACTGCAGGCACTCGTACTCCTCCCTCGAAAAGAGACATTTTGATCTAAAATGTAATGTCATAAAAGATTTCTTGTTTTTTTCGCAATGTTCTTACTCCTCTCAATGGCCAATTCGATCCGCGATTTTCAAATATCCCTTCGGTTGGAGCTCCATTATCAGAGATGAACACCAGAATGGTGTCTTCCATAATTTTCTTGCGAGCCAGTGCCTTCACCACTTGACCGATTGAAGCATCCATTTTCTCAACAATTTCTAGCAATAAGAAAATATCAATCAAAGTACCAGGTAAAGTCAAGTCTAACCTGCATACATCCTCCTGATTTCATCCTTGATATACCAATACTTTTTGTCGGTTGCCGTTTTGTTTGCGACTTCCAGGACACCCAGATAATCTCCATTTGGATTTTTCCCCGTATGAGCAGCCAAGTGGGAAACAACCATATACAAGGGTTTGTCCTTTTCCTGCCCTTCGATTACCTCCACTGCTCTCTTTGTTAGCAAATCCGTTACGTATTTACCAGTTTCGTTCGTTAAAGGCTTTGAATTTATTACAAAATCCCTACCTATTACGCCCTGAACACACATTACATTTATTATTTAAATAGTTATACGCTATAAAAGAATCTTTAATGTTTAGATTAGAAAATTTCAAATTCGGTTGTGCCACAAATGAGGTATAGACCAGGGTAGAAGCCTTTAAAAATGGTCAAAAGTGAAAAAAAATAATAGTAGAATGAAACCGACTGGAAGAGGATATAACAAAAATAAAAGGAAAAATAATTTACGGGCGATCTGAGGTCGGGAAGTGGAATGAGTTTTTAAGGGTGAAAAACGGTTCATCTCGATTTCCGGCAAAACTACAAGTCGTATGGAAAAAAGTTAAATAGCAAAGTTGTAGGTAATAAAAAGAACTACAACTTTAGTATTTTTTTTTTTACTTTTATAAAAAAAAATTTTAACGAAATTTGGTGAAAGATTATCATTTCATGTCCCAAACACACTGTAATTTTTTTGATTTAAAATATTTATTTTTTCACCTTATTTTCACTTCAGATCGAAAAATCACCCCCATTTTCATTCGAAAAATCTCGCGTCAAAATTTCCGCTTTTTTAAAAAAGCTTTTTATTCGTTGAAATCTCTACTTTCTGATGGTGTAAAAATAAAAACACATTACTATGGTAAATGTTCTCAAAAAATGCAAAAAAAAACGGAAAAAAAAAATCGAATACGGAACTTTTTCTGTCAATCACTGAGTACAATTTTGAGCTATTCATTAAAATCTATACTTTAATCACTCGAGAATCGTTAGATTCCATGTTACATTGATAAACGAAAAATTGCAAGTCGAAATATACTAAAATAATTAACAACCGAACAAGTTAATATTTAACAAGACATTTACAATATTTTGAGAAAGTTGTAGAATCTTCTTTCAATTATATTCGTAGATGCCTATTCATTGCTGTTTCAAGAGAACTTGTATACCTGAGTGAAATTTTAGCCCATCAAAAGGTATTTCATAGAGAAGTGGGGAAGGGGCTAGGACGCTAGGAGGGTCTGGGCCTTACTACTGTTACTACTTGGCCGGTTTTTTTTAGATGAAATCTCCTTTAAATCCTACCTTTAATTATATTAAAAACAACTATTTTCGCATATTTTTTGCAATCTTGATGTTTTATGCATTTCTAATTTTTTTGTTTATCAATGTAACATAGAATCTAACGATTCTGGAGTAATTAAAGTATAGAATTTAATGAATAGCTCAAAATTGTACCCAGTGATTGAAAAAAATTTGATTCGAGTTTTTTTCGTTTTTTTGCATTTTTTGAGAACATTTACCATAGTAATGTAATTTATTTTTACACCATCAGAACGTAGAGATTTCAACGAATAAAAAGCTCACCGACTTTTTTAAAAAAGCGGAAATTTTGACGCGAGAATTTTCCATTGAAAATGGGTGAAAGGGTGATTTTTCGATCTGAAGTGAAAATAAGGTGAAAAAATAAATATTTTAAATAAAAAAAATTACAGTGTGGTTGGGACATGAAAAGATAAATTTTCACCAAATTCCGTTAAAAAAAAATTGTTATAAAAGTTGAAAAACCAAAATCTTGGTTATTCGAATTTTTCACATAAATTTTGAGGTTATGTGAAAAAAGTGTAAATACAAAAGTTGTAGATCTTTTTATTACATACAACTTTGCCATTTAACTTTTTTCCATAAAACTTGTAGTTTTGCCGGAAATCGAGATGAACCGTTTTTCACCCTTAAAAACTCACTTCCCGACCTCAGATCGCCCGTAAATTATTTTTCCTTTCATTTTTGTTATATCCTCTTCCTTTTCCAATTAGTTTCATCCTACTATTATTTTTTTCGGTTTCAAAAATTATCGACCCTGGTCTAGTAATATAGATAATACTTATTTTGCCTTAACTTTTAATTTAGCGAATTAACTTGCGATTACTTAATTTAATATTCTTACATGTCCTCGAATTTTATGGTCGAAATACCCAATGAAACCATGCCAATATCCGTAATGAGAATCATACCCATAGCCTTCCGGAGTCCATGCTCTCTTGCCGGACCCTAAATGCCATTTTCCCACCAAGTGGTTACTGTACCCCAATTCCCTTAGACCCTTGGGCAAGGTCCATAAATTGTGGGGTATAGATTTGTTACTGCCTACGTTGATAGGTGAACCTTGATATCCTAAAACAAAACAATTTAGAGAGATTTTGTTAATTGTCTTAATTTGTTACCTAATCTGATTGGATATTGTCCCGTTAGAAATGCGGCTCTTGATGGCGTGCAAGTCGATTGGGTGTAGTATTTGTTCAAGAGAATTCCATTAAGGGCTAAGGCATCGATGTTTGGGGTGAAGATTTCGTTGGAGCCGCGAATGCTGATATCGTTCCATCCCTTTAAATGAAATATTTTGATAAAGTTTATTAACAGCTCAGCAACCTTTCTTGGGTCATGGCTTTAGCAATTTTTCTTTGTCAGACGTTTCGTTGTAGGACGATTGCTCTCCAATTTGACGTGCCGATCTTCTTTTCGTCCACTGCGACGCTATCCTCCATGCTGAGTTTTAGCCTTCCCAGTCTTCTGGCGCTCGCCGTTTTATAATTAAGCACACATTGTCCGTCCGAGCAATATCGATCTTGTGGAGATGGAATGGTAAATCATGATGCAACATCATCTTTAGTTAGCATTCAGAAATGTCTAATACAATTACATGCTTCCGGGCAAAGCGACTGTTGGATTTCTCCTCTCACCCTCATTGCATTTTCGGGTGTTCTTGCCGTTTCGAGACTTCCTAAACCCCTAGCTCTTAGTGTGGAACTAGTTTCTTCGAATATGCATCTCGCGATTAAATTACGGCGAGGGAGGGTATCACAAGGCGTAAGGTTGAAGTGCAACCGTGTGGTATGCAATTTCTAAATTTGGAGTGAATTGGCCTTATTTTATTTGGGATAACGGACAGACCGTGAAACGTTATATTTGCTTGTTCGAAATGTGTTTTACCTCAATTGGAAAAAAAAAATGGAAATTTGGTTTCAACAGGACGGTGATTTAAGCATTTGCGACTTCTTCCTGTGGGACTCTCTTCCTCTTCGTGGCGCTACAGTCCTATTTGGACCTGCCTACATGTGTGTCTTGATCTTACACTAGTGTACACTAGTTTTTAACGTAATTGACGAGCCACTATTAGGGGAGGTTTCGTGGCAGATTTTTACTGTGATGAATTTGCCAAAACCATCTACAGGAGAACGTTGGCTTATTTTTACCATGTCCAGGATTTGAACCCGAGACTTGCGGCCCCGAAGTATGACACCTTGACTACTAGGCCACCACCGCCCACTGTGGGGCTACATGAAGATTTTTTTTTAAACGTCGTACTCATACCTTGGAAGAACTCAAAGATCGAATTCGGAAAGAAATCGCCGCCATACCCGTCGTGATGTATCAAAATGTGCCAGGAAACTTCAATCGACTTCATGAATGTATCGCTGCCTGGGGCCATCATCTCTCTGATGTCATCTTCAAGACTTTATACATGAAACGGCATGAGTAGGGAAATATGATATATTCTGGACGCTCTTCCAAATGGTTGATTCTTCTACGAAAACGTGCCCGTTCAGCAGAACATCATCCAAGCTTGCGCCAGTTTAAGAACAGAGCACCCAGCCTTAGAATCAATAATTCCGGGATTGATGTAGATAGTTTTATTAGTAAATTGAACCGTTGTTGTACGAGAATCCGCATTCTCAACATTGATGGATGGATCGATGGAACAGCCCTATATATTCATACTGTGGTACTACTGTGAAGTTTATCTTCGCTTCCACAGGCGCTACACATACCCTCGTTACGGCACTGCCTACATCGCTTGAAAACATTGCGGCGTTATAGGCCTTTTGGAAATAATAAAAGAAATAGATCCAGACTTTGTATTAGGTCCATAAGTCTACGTGACTTGGGTTTCCGCGGGAGTATCTGTGACTTGGGGTTCAGCGGGGGAATCATTTAGTGAATTTCATTTTTTACCATGACATCCGTAAAAGTGGTAATTTTTGTAATGCAAACTTTTGGTGTCCGTGTAGAGAAGCATTCGGCCGAAATCGCTAGGTCTAGACGGAAATCGCAAATTTCTATCAATTTTGTCACGACTGACATGTGGCCTTTCGCGAATTTCACCTGGGGTACCACACCACGTGGGTTTTTAAAAAGGTCACATTAGGCTTTTGTATGCGGAAGATCTTCGGTGTTTTAATCGCGCGTCTTCGATGCTTTAACTGCAAATGTCCGTCCGCAGGTTTCGTCCTTCGTCTCGTCGAGCCCATCCAGAGGGTCAAACCCCACCGAAAATCGAGTCCCGACGGAAGCGGAGGCGACAGCGCAAGACGGAATTGTACATTTTTCTCGTGTAGAACCGTGAGCTCCGTGGAGCGGTGCTATTTTCGCGACTAAAATCCCGGTTCCCAGGTTCGAACGCACCAGACCGAAACCTAAAATCACGAATTTTGAACCTTTGAGGCGCATTTTTTGTCGAATTTCAAATATTCTTCCGGATAGTTTGACTGCCGCCGCACCACGTTTTTAGAGCCCTCGCTCGCCGTCCTGCGACGTCCCGTTCACCTGGTCCAAGAGAAAATGCAACTTTTTTTTGCCGATTTTGCTATCACTTCCATGGACGCCCTACGCTTATTTAAAGGGCTACAGGTTGCCGGTTGGATTCGTTCTCTTCAGAACACTTTCCCGCAACTATTCTGGCAAAAGTGTTTAAACTGCGACGACTTTTTGCGAATCTGCGGAAGTTTTAGGAGAAGAGTGCGCAAAAAGTGTAAAAAAACAGAGGCTTTTTACGGCGGTACCTAGAGCGTCCGAACAAATTGACGGATCGGAACGGCACCGGCGCCGTTCGATCGGGCATAGAACCTATTAGTTTGTTTGGTAATTTAATCCCGATTGCGTTGAAGATGGCGTTGCGACGCTATAAAAACGAAAAACGTCAGGACGTCCAGGAAAACTCCCACAAAATCGCCAACTAAAGCTCCGCAAGAACGGTTTCGCGCGTTTCCGGAAGAGAATTGAACGTTTAATCGTTTAGAGTAAGCGGCATCACGCTGCCTCGTTTGCAACCGTTGCGACGCCCGCCGAAACTCGCCGCATTGCAGTAAACAAATGACAAAAGAAAAACGTTCATATTTTTGCAGTCCCCCCGTTGAATGTTCCGGATTTTTCAGTGGATTGTAGAATGGTGTTTTGGCTTTCCGCACCAATATCGCGTCGCGACGCCCACTTATAACTGTTAATCTACACAGAGAAAAACTTGAATGTCGATTTGGGGCAGCAGGATGTCGCGTTTTTGAAATTCCTAGTTGACCGCACGTTGGCCTCACACAGCCGGGCATTTTGGTACCGGTGCTGCGATCATGGAGTCGCCCGCCACAATTCGAAACGTATCGGCTCTCCTTCGCTGGAAGGTGCGGTTAGTCTGCCCGCTACAGCTTCGCCGTTTCTGGGCGCAACGACTCGAAATTGCACGCGTTTGATTCGGAACGAACGCCCGCGCCTCTTTTACATTTATAGTTTGTCGATTCGGAAATATTTTCATAAATGTGCAGGGTGCACTGTAAAGGATCTCACAGACCGGCGCGAAAGTTTCGTTTTTCGGCGCTTGTTGGTCTGAGCATGTACATAAGCCGCCGTATCAATCGGTCCGCCGCGATATCGCAGAGGTCGCGGCAACGAAACTTTCGCGCCGGTCTGTAAGCACCTTAAAAGTGCAGCTTCAAGTTTGCCGCCGTCTGCGTTCAACGTGCCGCGGCGGACTAGCGAGTTTTCGATGAAGTTCTTTATGCCCGGGCTGCACGTTTCGGTCTACCATACAGGTTACATGCGCAGGTTTGCCTGCGCAGGTCAACCGTACACAAGAAACTGCCCAGGTCTATTCCCACACACGCTCCGGTCTACCTGCGCAGGCAAACCTGCACAGGTAGACCTGTCATGTGGACCGTTGTGTGTATGGCGGGCATTAGGAACATATGGCTTTGCGGCAGTGTAACCGGCGCCGCGGCGCCCGGCGTTATGGAGGAGCGAAGGGTTATAAAGGAGCTCTATTTTCCGCTTCAAGAAATGATCAATGTGAAACGGGTTGCATAACTACCGGAATTTTTATAAATATTGGAGCTGTGTTTTATTCCTTAAAACTGTCATGGCAGTCAAGACGGAGGCTTGCATCAGGTCATGAAGACGGAGGACGGAGGAGGAAACCCTGAAAGGGTTTTTTAAACATTTTTTAATAAAAGTATTTCTCACGCGTGTCACTTATAATTTTCTACGTGTTAGTTGTGACACGCGTGTCATAGGTTTGCCACCACTGCACTAAAAACATCCATGGCAATGGGTCAAAATAACTCACTTACGGGCTCCTTAAACATAACCCTAAATGTAGACAATTATGACATTTTAAGTCTCGATAACTTTGCTGATATTCTTCTTTAATCGCCAATTAGAATTTTTTTTATTATATAATTCTCTTGATTTATATGGAAGTAATCTTTCAGCAATTTCGTCACCATCCAACAAGAACTCTTCTGATATATTCATTTTTAAATAATAAAACACAACTTCTAAACAAAATTTTGACGTACGAATCAACAGTGTTATCGTTATCTTGGCAACAACACAATCATTGCCGAACGAGTTGCCTCTCGTTAAAAAAAAAAACACGGAAAATGGAACTTTTCTTGCTATATAAATTGTTAAGGAGGTTTTTCTATATTTTCAATTTTCCTAATTGTTGTTAAAATTCATTATTTTTATTTATAATAACAGAACAAATTTTAAAGTTGGTAATTATTATTTATTTAAAGAAATAAAGTTATTAAATGACTTCGTTATTTTCGAGTTATAAGGTGACATAAAAAGATCTGGCAACATCAGTGTTATGAGTCGACTGGTTGTAAAGCGAGCAGAATTTTATTAGCCCAAGATGTTGACCGAAAACCTCGAATTACCAAAAGACAAAAAAATATTGATAATCTATGTAAAAAGCTGGATTTAACAACTTGTATAATAAATAACTCGATGGAGACCATGGAGCAACAAAAGGAGCATAGGAAGACCACAAATGAGATGGAGCGACGACTTGAAACGAGCGGCAGGACTGAACTGGTACCAGGAGGCACAAAATCGTGGCAACTGGCAAAATAAGAGGGAGGCTTATACCCAAAGGGTAGAAAGCAGCTGAATTAAAAAAAAAAAATAATAAATAACTATTGACTAACTAACTAACTAACTTGATTAATTACATAAGTGATAAAACAACTTTAAATTTATATTTAAATATTTCCATGTTTTTCTTTTCTCTCACAATCAGGTGTTAGCGCGACGTTGCCAAAACATCTGTCATGTGAATTACTGTCGATAAACAAGAGTACAAACAAAATTAACTTTCATTATTTAAATAATTACATCGGGAACGTCTCATTGCTTTAATGTTATCGTGTTTTAATTTTATCTAAGCTTATTGTATATAATCTTTTATTCCTTAAAGTTGGGAAATTAATATCGAAAAAAATAAATAAAGACGCGACGGAAGCTTGCCGGCCATAGGAACCTGTGTATAAGTTTCGAAAAAACATCATTTTTTATTATTTTTTTTCCGGATAAACTAAACGGAGCATCACTTTCAAATTTTGAGAGGACATAAATAAAGTATTAATCTTCACGTATGAAAAGTTTCAAAGCTTAAACTTAAAAAAAATATTTAACAAGGGATTCGCTCGAACCTCCTTAAATCAAAAACAAAATTGCATAAAAGTTGTATTACACTCGCGGATAAAATTTAGGTTTAACTCGCGAATTTAACGATCCGCTTTTTAAACTTTTATTTAACAACTTGTATAATAAATAACTGTTCTTGATTAATTACAAAAGTGATAAAACAACTCTGATTGACAAAAAAGTGAATATAAATTTGTAAAATCTTGTGTATAATCTTGTGTGTAAATTCAAAATCTCTAAACTCTCGTCTCTTTAGTTTTGTTTGTCTAATATTGTTTATCTAAAATTGTCTGGCTAGTCTTATCTATCAAGTTTTGTGCATTTTTTATTATCGGACATGTAAAAGGAGCGTGCCACTCTATCTCCAACATAAGCCGAGGCTCAAAAATAACTACCCTTGCTTAGCTCTCCCCATTAAGGCAACTAAATGCTAGGAAAGGGGCTATTATTATTATATGTAAAACGACAATTATTTAAATAGTTATTTACCACATCGTCGGCGATGAAAACAACAATATTAGGCCTTTTCTTCTTGACTGAATGCGAGTTCCCCAAGGAAATTTGTAGGAAAATACATACGTAAGCCGCGTAGAAAAACATAATAGCTAAATAAACTACTCTAATTATCTTCGAGCAAACGTTATTTATACTCGAACAATATTTCATTTTACATTCCAAACGTGCCATGCCTGATAAAAAAACATTTCAATCATACTTAAGCTGATAGTAGATTATTGTTAAGGATTTTACAAACTTACTAAAACGAAATATAGCTTGAATATATAAATATATTCATAGTTCTATTATATTAACCCTTAGTTGCCCAGGCATGTCCAAATCTGACTTGCTTTAAACTGTACGTTGCTAGTTTCTCTTACAGAATGAGTATTAGTAGTAGTAGAGCAGAAACAAAACAAGATTTGGATTTAGTATATTCTAGTCAGTATCTAGCAATTTGAATTTAGTTTCTGCCGTACTAGTTAGACTAGTTGCAGACGTCTAAACTTGGAGAGATAGCTCTAAGATGGAATTTCAGTGGACGTTGCTAGTTTCTCTTACAGAATGAGTATTAGTAGCAGTAGAACAGAAACAAAACAAGATTTGGATTTATTATATTCTAGTCAGTATCTAGCAAGTTTAACTCCGGTTAGATTAGGTTGCCCACCGCGAAGCGGTAAGATAAATCAAGACAACATATTTACATATAAACATAACTTACATACAACATACAACTCTCGATCCAAAATAAGCCAAAGTGGCAATAACCGTTGGTTTAACCCCGGTTAGATTAGGTTGCAACTTGTATTTGTACAAAAGTTGAATTTATTTCTGTTTTTTAGACGAAAGAAGACTTGGGCCAACTTTTTTTTTCTTTTCTTATTTTGAAGAAATCGTATGATGAATTAGGACATTATTTTTAAGTTTTTTTTAGTTTTTATTTTTTAAATTTCATTTTTTTTTGTATTTTTAAGATTTCGTTTTTTATTTTTTGAAGAAAATCTGATAATGATTATACTGGACATTACCTATAAGGTTTTATATGTTTTTTTTTAATTACAAAATTTAATTTGTATCTTCCATATATAGGATGTGGCGATTTTTTTTTATTCAATTTTATGAAAATCTTAATTTATTTATATTTTTCTCTAGATATATTAAAACTTTTCCATTTTTTTTATTTCGAAATAAATCTGTTGATAATTAGAAAAAATAATAAACGTGGCAACATCTAGTTATTTGCGTTCGAGTCGACTATCTGTCAGGTTGACAATGTTTACAACTATTTCAAGAAAAACACGAATATTTTTTGAACCAGATAACTTAGAAGCTTCATTTTTGCTTTCCGACCTTTGCGACCTTTCCGTTAACCCGTGCCAAGGACAATTAATAACAGTTACACCAGGTAAAAAGTCCATAACACTAATTTTCAATAAACCCCTTAACTCCAATTATTCCTTGGATAAATCCATTAGCAACCCTAGTGCGATATTCTTAGCTTCTAGATTATTCATAATATCCTTGATAAATTCGTAGCAGGCGGTATCGATATTCTTCCCTTTGATGATTCTTCCCCGTGTTGCTGTGGGCTTATTGTTTGATATTTTTCAAGGAATGATATTATTCTATGATATGAAGAATATTATATATAAGCAATACATATTATCCGGAGATTTTAATATAAATATTTTAAATCTAACAAATACTAGTCAACAGTTCCTGTCTCTGCTAGAATCTTTTAATGCGGTACCGACTTTAAAAGAAGTAATTCATCCATCGTCAGGCACGTGTATTGACAATATTATAATAAACCTCAATGTAATGTACAATACGGAAACTCGAGACTACCATATATCTGACCACTCTGCACAGTTACTAACCACGATTTGTGAGAAGGAAGACATTCCATCTAAATATAAACTTACTAGGATTTTTAACAGTGACAATATGCACAAATTTAAGTATCTAATGGATAAGGTAGTGTGGAACGAACTCCTTGAAATCGATTGCGATGAAATAGATAACCAGTGGACGTTTTTCATGGAAATCTTCAACAGACACTTCAACGAAGAACTTATTAACACCAGACCGGCAATTCGACGGGTTTTTGCAAATCCTGATTTGAAACGGATGGAAAAGGATCTGGGAGTAGCCCAAGTACTATGTAGATTTTCTCCAAACTGCAAGAAACTCTACAATAATCTGCGAAGAAACTTCACAAATCCATTAAGAAAACGAAAAAAAAAAAATTTAAATAATCAGTTAATAGAATCTTCAAATGTTCAAAAAAACAACTTGGAGAATTATTCGTGATTTAACGAATCTTAAAAATAAAAAAACCATCTACTGTAACCGTAATGAGGATCCACAAACCAGTGCTACAAAGATAAATAATTTCTTCGTAGACAGGGCTAAGCTATTGTTTAATACTATACCGACGTTAGAATTCAATGACAATATAACAGCGAGTAACAATTCGATATTTCTAACACCAGTAACAAGTGAAGAACTATATAGTACAATTATGAATTTAAAAAACAAGAAAAGTGCGGGTCAAGACGAGATTCCTTCAATCGTGCTAAAACATGTGTTCCTATCGATTTTGACGCCATTAAAGTCCATCATAAATAACTCCTTCGCTGTTGGCAAATTCCCAGAGAAACTTAAAGTAGCCATAATAACTCCAATTCACAAAAGCGGAAATATAAGTGATGTGGGAAATTACAGACCAATAAGTATCCTTTCAGTGTTTTCAAAAGTGTTCGAAAAGCTCATCTGTACTAGAATAATATCATTCCTTGAAAAATATCAAACAATAAGCCCACAGCAACACGGATTCATCAAAGGGAAGAATATCGATACCGCCTGCTACGAATTTATCAAGGATATTATGAATAATCTAGAAGCTAAGAATATCGCACTAGGGTTGCTAATGGATTTATCCAAGGCATATGATCTTGTGGATCACACTATTCTACAAAACAAATTAAACAAAAACGGCATCAGAGGGGTTGCCCTAGAATGGTTAAAATCGTACCTTAACAACAGATCACAAATAACAAGTTTAGACACTCCGAATGGTTGCGTAATGTCCAGCGAAAGGAGTATCAGCATGGGTATCCCACAGGGAAGCACTATTGGTCCATTGCTCTTCACCATTTTTATTAATGACCTCCCCAAAACGCATATCATCCCTCAACATACCATGGTTAACTATGCGGACGACACTACCCTTTTAATAATAAACAAGTCAATGCTAAATATTAACGGAAACGCTAACCTAGCAATGTCTTCACTAACTACTAGGTTCTCAGAGAACAGTCTGATATTAAATCAGAACAAAACAAAAAGTATTATATTTCAAACTAAAAGATGCACTTCAGATTATCCACTAGCTATTGGAATAGGAAATGGGTTGATAGATGTACAACAATCCGTGAGACTATTGGGATTATACATTGATAATACTCTGGACTGGACATTCCATATAAATCATGTTACCAAGAGCCTCAACAAAGCAGTATTTGCCATGCGATCCCTCCAAAGATATATCGACAAGAAAGTTCTGAGACTCCTGTATTTTTCCAATTTTTACTCTCATTTAAGTAATTTCATATTCTGGGGCAATGAATAGAATTAATGTTCAAAGGGTATTTAGAATACAAAAGCAAGACCTGCGTATTCTATGCAATTTAAAATACCGAGAGTCCTGTAGAGGCCATTTCAGAAGAGCAGAAATAACTACGGGCACATATATCTACGAAAGCATTTTATTTGTATTCAAACATAAACATTTATTTGAATATTTTAATAAGCCCAAAGAACGAGAAACTAGATATAATAGAGATCTTTATCAGTTACCTAAA
Source organism: Phosphuga atrata (assembly GCA_944588485.1). Classification (NCBI taxonomy): domain Eukaryota; kingdom Metazoa; phylum Arthropoda; class Insecta; order Coleoptera; family Silphidae; genus Phosphuga; species Phosphuga atrata. The sequence goes on from OX155904.1 coordinate 53,282,285, forward strand.
CATATGTTAACAATGTCTCAGAAAAATCAACCCTATATGTCTGCTAAACTCTACAACAAGCTGCCTAGCGAAATTAAACGTATTACACACATTAAACAGCTTAAAAGGAAACTTTATCGTTGGATTAATAATATTGAACCGTATTCTGTAGACGAATTTTATTCGAATTAGAAATTTTAGTATATAAGTAATTTAATTTTATTATTTAGAAAATTAATTTTAGCTTTTTTCTCATATTTATCGCCAATTCTGTTTTTGTTTTCATGACTTCAGTTAACTTATTTATGTATTTTTTTTTCCTGTTTTCACATATTTCATTTAGATTTGTATCTTAAATAATGAAATAAATGTATTTGATTTGATTTGATTTAGTACGTCGTAGCAAGAAATGGACAAAAGGGCTGTTATGTTTTTAATCAATGCACTATTTAATGTGTTTGGAGTTTTTTAAACATTAAATACTAATTCTAAAAAGAGGTACAAGTTAGTACAAGTACAAGAGGTAGAAGAGGTAAAGTTTTTTTACATGATATAGCCAAAGAATTTATTGTCAACTTGGTGAACCAAGTGAAATTGTCACCAACTTCTTTCAATTATTAATTCAGAAAATGCAGATAATCGTGTACCAAGTACATTAGCAATACCCAGAAAAAATGATCCTCCAGGATTTTTTTTACTTTCTAAATTTTATTGTAACTTTGAGAGCTAATAAATAATAAAATAGGATTAAAAGAATTCAAATCTGGAATAAAAATATATCTGCTAACATTATATACGATTTGTTTTTCGTTCCACATTTTATTTCCACATTATACGTTCTTATGTAAAATCAAACTAACATTTGTTACATTTCAGCAATTCTAGTTGACGTTTTACGAATATTTATTATTAATCTACATATGAATGTTCACAAATTTAAAAAAATGTGTTAGTAGATAGTAAGCAGACATAAATAACATAACATTGTTGATATAGCAAATACAAAACAATAGAATTTATATATTTATTTGTACCTAGCCATACAATTATTAAAACCATGTAATTTTAAAATGCTTTTAAAAATGTGTATTATTGCACAGTCAAAATGCCTTATATTTTATAATAAAAGAAGATAACATCAACTGGGCTAAAATTACAATAAAATATCCTACAAATTGACTTGAACTTGAAACTTTACTTTACTTGAACTTTACTTAAACAGAAATTTCATGCTCAATTGCTGAAATGACCAAATCATTGACCCACTTTTGTGCAGTACTTGTAAGTAAAAAATCTAAATGAATTTTAACTTAGAAAATCTCCTTTTCGCTACAGTTATTGGTATTGTTAGCAATATTCTTAATTACTCGGCGAAAAAAACCAAAAAAGCAAATATTTTTCGAACAAAATGATGAAATTTTTGTCGAAATTTTTTTTTGCAAATTTTTTTCTTGATTTTTATTTGGTGACACGAAGGGAATCGAAGTGCTGAAAACGGTTTTCCAGTTTATTTCGTTCTGAAGTTACAAATAAACAAATTTTATATTTTTTTCGCTGTACACAATCACACATTTCCCACTGATTTGACACTGTCATAACTTTTGAACCGCTCATCACAGAGACTTCTAGTCTTCACCAAACGATTCAGCGTCCCAAAATTAGTCGGAGAACGTATATAATATTCCCTGGGAAGCTTTCAGTTAAGAAATACCATCGACTCGGGAAGTCTAGTCTGCGGAAACGACGAAATGCGAGAAAAACGATTTTTTTTAATCGCTATTTTTTGAGCCGCAGCAAAATTTAAATACGTTTCGGAGTGCATTTTTGCTGCTGATTATAGATATGCAAATTATATTTCGCTAGCTCTTTCGGTTCACTTTCGCCTGCAAAAATTGAAGAAATTTTTAGGAAATTTCGGCGCTCTAGTGGAGATCTCGGAAAGTCGTGAATTGCCCGCGGACAAACTTAGTCTATCTATAGGAAAATAACCCTCTGAAAACATTGTCGCAATCCGTTTTTAATTATCTGCAACCGTTTCCGAGATATCGGCTTAGAGAATCGAAAATCGGGTAAATTTCAGTTTGAAATTTATCGACGAATTAATGAATATTTCCGGACAATTTACACATCGATTTGTTCTTGTTGTCGTGTAGTTTCTGTGTGCCCAAAATGATTTCGCTGCTCTTTACCGTTTTCGAAAAAATAAAAAAAAAACGAAAATGCATCTAATTTTCGAACGAAATGATTTTTTTCGTGATTTTTTTTTGTTACACGAAGGAAATCGAAGTGCTGAAAACGGTTTTCCACTTTATTTCGCTCTAAAGTTACAAATAAACAAATTTTATATTTTTTTTCGCTGTACACAATCGCACATTTCCAACTGATTTGGCGCTGTCATAACTTTTGAACCGCTCACCGCATAGACTTCTAGTCATCACCAGTCGATTCAGCGTCCCGAAATTAGTCGGAGAACGTATATAATATTCCCGGGGCAGCTTTCAGTTAAGAAATACCATCGACTCGGGAAGTCTAGACCGCGGAAACGACGATATGCGAGAAAATCGATTTATTTAAAATCGCTATTTTTGAGTCATAGCAAAATTTAAAAACGTTTCTGAAAGCATTTTTGCTGCTGATTACAATTATGCAAATTATATTTCGCTAGCTCTTTCGGTTCACTTTCTCCCGCAAAAATTGAAGAAATTTTTATGAAATTTCAGCGCTCTATTAGAGATCTCGGAAAGTCGTGAATTTCCCGGGGAAAATCTTAGTGTATCCATAGGAAAATGACATTCTGAAAATGATGCCGCAATCTGTTTTTAATTACCTGTAACCGTTTCCGAGACATCGACTTATCAAATCGAGAATCGAGTAAATTTCAGTTTGAAATTTATCGACGAATTATTGAATATTTCCGGACAATTTACACAACGACTTGTTCGTCTTGTCGTGTAGTTTCTGTGTGCCCAAAATGATTTCGCTGATCTTTACCGTTTTCGAAAAAATTGAAAAAAATCGAAAAAGCATGTATTTTTCGAAAGAAATGATGGAAAATTTATTTTCAAATTTTTTTCGTAATTTTTTTTTGGTTACACGAAGGAAATCGAAGTACTGAAAACGGTTTTACAGTTTATTTCGCTTTAAAGTTACAAATAAAGAAATTTTTTTTTTTCGCTGTACACAATCACACATTTTCTAATGATTTGACACTGTCTTAACTTGTGAACCGCTCACCACAGAGACTTCTAGTCTTCACCAATCTATTCAGCGTCCCAAAATTAGAACGTATATAATAAACCCTGGGAAGCTTTCAGTTAAGAAATACCATCGACTCGAAAAGTCTTAGACAGCGGAAACGACGAAATGCGAGAAAATCGATTTTTTCAAAATCTTTATTTTTTGAGGCACAGCAAAATTTAAAAACGTTTCTGAAAGTATTTTTGCTGCTAATTACAGATATGCAAGTTATATTTCGCTAGCTCTTTCGGTTCACTCTCGCCTGTAAAAATTGAAGAAATTTTTATGAAATTTCGGCACTCTAGTGAAGATCTCGGAAAGTCGTGAATTTGCTGCGGAGAATCCATAGTCCATCTTAGTGTATCCATAGGAAAATGACCTTCTGAAAACGATTCCGCAATCCGTTTTTAATTATATGCAACCGTTTCCGAGATATCTACTTCGCAATTCGAGAATCGGGTAAATTTCAGTTTGAAATTTATCGACGAATCAATGAATATTTCCGGACAATTTACACATCGACTTGTTCGTCTTGTCGTGTAGTTTCTGTGTGCCAAAAATGATTGCACTGCTCCTTACCGTTTTCGAAAAAATCGAAAATAACGAAAAAGCATGTATTTTTCGAACGAAATGATGGAAAATTTTTGTTGAAATTTTTTTTGCAAATTTTTGTCGTGATTTTTTTTAGTTACACGAAGTAGATCAAAGTGCTGAAAACGGTTTTCCAGTTTATTTTGCTTTAAAGTTACAAATAAACAAATTTTATATTTTTTTTCGCTTTAGACAATAAACTCACTAATTTGGAAAGATAACAAATTGGTCACCCTTGTGTCAACATTCTGTGGACAACAGCCAGAATCAACAATCAACCGATATAATAAAAAAACAAAAACCATTGTTGAAATAAGATGTCCATCCATTATAAAGGAATATAACCCACATGTGGGTGGTGTGGACCTTGTACATGCAAACATAAAAAAAGCAAGAAATAAAATTACCCTCAAAAGCAAGAAATGGTACATGCGATTATTTTATCATTCTATTGACATGGATGGCACTTGCTAACAGTTGGCTGTTATATAAGAGAGTAATGAAAGTGAAAAATCCTGATATCACATTTTATGATTTCTGAAAAGACGTGTCGCTCTGTCTGCTGAATATCGGTTATGCTACTCAACAAAAGAGAGTGAATAATCGTTAGAGTTACAGCTACAGGAAAAGAGAAAACGAGGCCCAACACAATATGCACCACTACAGGACGTTCGGTTGGATCAGATCGTTCATTGGATTTCCTGGGTTGATCAAAGAAATAGGTGTAAACTACCGAATTGTAAGGGATTTTCTCAAACGAAATGTGACGAAAAGTGTGAAGTTTACTTGTGCTGTAATAAAAAGAACAATTGTTTTAAAACATATCATACTATTCGTTAATATATGCATACTGTTGCTGTTATGCAACATAGATATTTTTTCTATTTATGTGAAAACACCACTTTTTTCAAATTAACATCCTTTATTATCAGTAAATGTTACAGAATATTGTTTTACTTACTGTTCCTTAAATCATGCATTAAAGGGTTAACTTGTAAAGTATTTACTTCTTTCTGTTCTAGCAAAGTATTTACTTCTCTTATGGAGACAAAATACTTTTGACTGCAATTACGGGCGCGATCAGTGCAAAGTAATTGAAAATGCGCTTTCTCAATCTATAAAGTATCCCAATTTATACAATTCTCCCTTACTAATAGTAGTTGGCCTCCTGTCCTTATAATAGATGTGGGTAATCTAGTTTAAATTTAAATAAACTTAATAAAGACGGAACAAAGTTCCTTTCCGGAACTCTATAATACTAATGAGTCTTGTCTTGTCATGAAATTTGTCAGTTATTCTATAGCTTTCAGTCCACCTTCGTGGCACTCAACAAAAACCATAAAAATAACATTGATTTTTAAGATCATGTCTTTCCGATACCTTGAGTGGATAGCCATCTGTGGACGCGTTTCGAGATTTATCTCTCATCAGCACAGCTTTGCTTCCATGAACAATATTTTGTAAATCACTCATGACAAATTTCATAAGAGATTTGTTTTTGGTAGTCCTAAAAAGACTCATTAGTATTATAGAGTTCCGGAAAGGTTGAGTATATTTATATATTCAAGCTTTGTTCCGTCTTTATTAAGTTTATCTGATTAACTATAATGTTGTATGGTTTTACCAATTCAAAATTTATCATAGTTTAAATTTTATTACAATCTTTCTTTTGTAAATGTTTCATTAATGAATAATATTATAATTTTGTTTTATTTTTTATATAAATTTTTATATATTTTGATATAAAAATATTAAGCAACCATAACATAACTGTATTGAATATTAAAGCGTAGATATTTGTGTAGAAATTAATTTAGATATGTGTTCAAATAACCTTTTGCACTCGACGATTTTTCAGTCTTACAGATAACACAATATAATTTTATAGACAAATTAACTTATAAAAACATAATATTTTAAATCTTTTAAAATATGTTTTTTAATAAGGCTTAAAATCAATCAATTCTAAGGTATAATATAAGGTATAATATTTCACTTTAGGCACTCTTTGGCAAACTGTCGATCATAAAATGAGACGCGAAAATAGTTTCAATTTTTAATTTATTCCCAGAATTAAAAACAGTCGCGATAACCTTTTTAGCCTTAATTTAGATTATTAAATAAAAAATTATTTCATTTCTTTAATTAATGGGAATTTCCAAATAGCTGGTCTTTTTAAGAATTCCAATCATTCTGAATTTAATCTAGATACCAAATTATTAAAGCGGAATAAGCTATATTCAATAATCTATGCCGAATAAGCTAAATATATAAATATATTCGACCTTTCCGGAGCTCTATAACATTATTAAGTTTTTTTTAAGACTACAAAACAAATGTTGAAACGCAACGGATATTTGTATGCTATTTACTAGTCCTCAGTCCACTTTCGTGCCTCTAAATAAGAACCAAACTAATGTCATTGTTTTTAAGATCACTCGTCTAAAACCTTTTCACTTAGGTTAAATAGAAAGATATGAAATAAATGATAATATAAAAGACTGACCTAAAAACAATGTTATTTATCTGGTTCTTGTTTAGTGTCACGAAAGTGGACTGAGGACTAGTAAATAGCATACAAATATCTGTTGTGCTCCACCATGATATTTGTTTTGGTAGTCTTAAAAAATAGAGCTTCGAAATATAGATATAGAGCTTCGAAAAGGTTTAATATATTTATATATGCAAGCTACACGTAACCGCAAAATTATCGCACCACATATACATTTCGATTTATTTTAATTGTCGTCAAAATTATCATACATTTTGAAAAACATATTAAGAATAGAACACATAAACATAATTATTTAGATAATAATAATAAATTTGACTTAAATAATTGTGGAGGAAACCAAAAATATGGTATATTTAACAAAATAATGTAAAATGATCATTATTATTATACACACGCATACAGTTTCTTTACGTTTTTGGCTTATCAAAAAACTAGTGTTACCACCTCTAGATGTTATTACAGCCTGACATCGCCGTGGCATACTTTAAATTAGAGATCTAATCGTTTCTTGAGGGATATTTTCCCATACGCGGATAAGACTTTGTCGCAGCTCGTCTAGGCTGTTAGGTGGTGGATGTTGACTTCAAATCCGGTGCCCCATTATGTCCCAAAGATGCTTTATTGGGTGCAGGTCTGGACTGCAGGCTGACTATTCCAGGACTTGAATATTAACTTAATTTAAATATTCAGTAACAATATGTGCAGCATGTGGCCTAGCATTATCCGAAAGGACGAATCCATCCTCAATGTAAGATTCAAAAGGTACCACAAAATGTCTGTTATGTATCGTTCAGAATGCAGACGTCCACCATCAACAATCAAAAGCTCTGTGCGAGCTGTTAAAGATATTCCACCCCATACCAGCACTGAGCCAGCTCCATATAAAGTGGTAAAAGTTTCGTTTGGCCTTCTTACACTCTTTGGCGGCGATCAGAACTTGCAAGGCAAAACCTTGACTCATCTATAAATAATACCTGCTCCCAATCATGGGTTCCCCAATCCACATGCCCCCTTGCAAAAGCTATTCTGTTTCTTCGGTGGTCTACAGACAATCTGGGACCAGTAGCTGCTACCCGAGGTCTTAAATTTGAAGAAAGGAAATAAAATACTCGGAACGGACCAAAATTAGCAACTGCTGTCTTGCAGTGAGGATTCGGACGTAAACCCATACCCATGAACCAATCCAGCCACCTATTAAACAACGAAGCGAAATGAACGAAGGAAAGGAGATGAAATCTACAGGACAGGGGAAACTCGGTACCCCCAGAAACACACTTGTAGCTCGGGAGCGGGCTTACTTGGGTTGTCAGCTTGCAACGCTCCTGCACCGGTGGCGAGAACTAGGATCGGGTGTGCTCAAAAGCTACTGATGAGAAACTGAGAAACTTGGATAGGAGGGCCGATAGGTAACGCCCCTGGTCCATTTAAAAGAAGCACTACCATAAACAGTTCACCTAAAAGATCGGCATCGGTAGGAGACATCTTATACACCCCAGATACCTCTCAGAACAAGAGGAATCGGTAAGGAGAAGACAATGCTGGAAAACCAAGAGTACGTGCGTCAAGGACACTGTTCAAACCATTCTCTACCGCCTTTTTCATTTTTTCATTGTTACCAACTACAGATGGTGTGGCATGGCTACCAACCTAAATCAGCACGAAGAACCACGAGAGTTGAAAGGCGGCATTCACCAAGAGTCTCCATTCGGTTTAGACGTGTAACACTATTTTACAATAAAACTAAAATAAAACGACGCCAAGTTATATTATTTTTCTCACAAGAATACAGACACTCTTCTTAAAGTAGAGCGAATAATGGGAATATAGATTATCAATTGCTCTAACAATATATCTAATTATATTACAACTACTTTTTACATAAACCAAATATATTTATAATAATATATAACCGTAGGAAAGGTACCCTCTGGATGGGAGAGAGAAAGGAGTTACAACGGCAGAAGCTACGACAATACTGGGCAAAGGTCAAAGCCCAACAGTCGAACAAGCGTGGTCCAAAGTAGGCCTATTCGAAAGAAGAAGAATAACCACTTAATAAACAATAATAACCAAACTTGTTTACAAATTCTCTACAAATATTCTAATTACTTCAAATAATTCACCGGAAGTTATATACACGGCAAACATCCGAATTGTATACAGGTACAATGTAAACATACAAAGTAAAAAGAAAGAACCTTGCAAGTATTAGCAGTTACATCAGAGAACACCACTGCATCACGAACTTGACAGTGTGTGAGAATCCGCATCGAAATCGCTCACAATCAGTTATTAACATAACACATGGCCATGGAAAGTCGCTGATTAATACTAATCTGACTGTTAAACGATCCGCGCGCGCTCGAATCTAAATCGGGATGATGATAATGGAATGATTGAACCGCTGTTGTATCTAAGCTGTTTTAATTAGTATTTACTAAGTCTTAAGTAGTGTGTTTTAAAGACAGTGAAAGGATATTATAATGTCGTCGTTTCGAGTGGTTTTCGTTCGGCTGTGTCTTTTTATCGCAGCGGTGAAAGGATTCGATACGATCGGTAATTTATTCTGCTTATTTTAATTGTAATATTCTCAAATAGAATTTAATTTCTCGAATAGTTTCAATTGCAAGGCTAAAATTGCTAAAATTCCAAGTCTCAAACAAAATAATTATCACACTAAAATAATATATATATTTGCATACTGTTTGTTATCTTTGATTTAAAATAATGTAAAAGCACTCACACACATAAAGTATAAAAACAAACTTATATAAACAACAGAAGTACAATACATCTTATATTGTCTGATCTCTAAATCTAATTTCATAATTTTAAACAAATGAGCAATTGATAAAGATGTGGGCTAAATACCTACCTACCCAGGAATTGTTTTAGATTTTCTCTGCAAAATTGCGTCGCGGATAAGTAGATTTTAATTAACTTTATCATAGTCAAAAGATTTATATTTTATTAATGTACTATTCTTCTTCCTTTGCGACAACATCCCTAAATGGTCTTTGGCCTAACCTCCGCTCTGTACACTTGTGTTTTGGTGCCTTGATCTTACACAAGTAGAGGCAGCCCTTACAGTTTTTAACGTGGATGGTGAGCCATTTTTTCGAAGCAAATTTTACTGTGATGACCTTCAACGGTGGCTAATTCTCTATATTTGTGTCTCCGAATGCGAACCAGGGATATATGACAGATAATCTGACATAAAAACCGAACCTAACAAACTGCTAGGCCACCACCGTCTCCAACTTCATTTTACATAATTATATATACATATTACATCCGACACCCAAAAAAAATCTCTTACTATTAACCGGTTTTTCCATTTCCAGAAGTCGCAGCTTATAAAATACCTTATATTTTTTATCTGTAATACCTTGAAATAGCTTATATTTTATACTTTTTCTCTATATCGTCATCGTCATGTGTCCTTTGCTTTTCGACGGTCATTGAGCCTTCCGCTCAGCTGTTCCGTCGCCTTGTTGTTGATTTTTCTCTATATTAAGCCGCAGCCGTTTATAAGCCGCACCCGTTTAGAAACCACACCCATCATTCTGTGTAACATTCTGTGAGTTTCGAACCATCTGGTATCTTAACCTAAAAATTGCGCCGTATATCGTATGTGGGTAATTCCATGTCAAATAGACCAATAGTTGGAATCGACCCCTTTCAATTTGGATGTAATTTGGTGGGAAGTTTTCTTTTAGCATAAAACGAAATTTTACTGAAGGAAAAAAAATATTTTATTTTTTCAAGTTATTTTTCTCAAAGTTATTCAAAATTCCACTATTTCCCAAATTGTTCAATTTTATTTTTTGAATATCTCAAAAACTATTCTAGTTACAAAAAAAGACCAGGGTTCGTTTTGAAGAGGATACTTGAGGCTATGAAAAAAAAATATGAAAAATGCTAAATTTATAGAATTTTGAGTTTTTAAAAATCGTCAGTTCACGATGATTTGATTTGATTGAAATTTTTGGCTCATTTTTTTTTTGTAGAGTACCTGTAACTGGTCTTAAAAGAAAATGGATAAGATGTATAAGGATGGATATTGTCAAGTGAAATAGAACTATTGATTAATGAAGTTTGAGCTAAACGGGTTGGAACACTTTTTACGAAAAAATCTCTTTAATTCTTAATTCCGCACATGGCCATGGAAGATATACCGTAAAACAGAGTTTCCCAAAGTATGGTACGCGTATCCACTGGGGTGCGGGAAGAGTTTGCGCGGGGTACGCGCTGCACCAGGCTTTGGCTGCGCCTGTTGTAACAAGCATTCCTTAACAACTCCTTAATTCCTTAATTAACAAGTATTCCTTTTGAATTAAGGTCATAACACCTGGAGAACATTTTAGCAAGATTTAGTTGGGAAATCGGCCAGCTATTGCATTCCACATATACCATCGATGGTTGCCATTTTTACAACAACAGTTTGCAATGTTTGAAAGAGTAATTAAAAAACACTAATTCAATGTATTTTATTTTTATTTATCTTTAGATACAACAGAAAACCGCGTTTTTTTATGACGATTATACGGTTTCGGGTTTTGCACAGAAAACCACGGTTTTACGGTTCGGATATATCCGAACCAGAACCCCTACAACAATCCCACACCAAATATTAATTGAAAATCTGTGCTGATAACTTCTACCATGTATTGCGTGAGGTTTTTCTTCAGCCCACAAGTGCATGTAATGGCTATCGAATATCGCTTCCCTTGGAAACACAGCCTCAAGTCTGGGAATCGTTCATTATATTGTGTGCTGTTCAAGAAACACCTACAAAACTGTAAGTTTATTAAATGCATATCTGCGAGTTCTTCGAAAGAGTTCATTTTTGAAACACTATTGGGTAGATTTATCAGCACATCAAACAATTTTCAATAAACTAATGATCAATTTATATTTTTTTGGGTTTTATCACAACGAGAAACACCCATTATTTTTTTGTACAAATTAACCGCTTCACATTAGGTTTCGTGTATTATCGTGTCCGGTTTTTCTATAACGGAATTATTTTTCCATTTTTTGCCGAGTATATCGTAAACTAAGCGTTTTTAACCACATATGTTTTAAGAGCTTTATGCTTATTTGGGATCATAGCCCTGCCCTGAAAGTTCTATTTTTAGGGTTCCGTACCGAAAACGGAACCCTTATAGGATCACTTTGTTGTCCGTCTGTCTGTCTATCCATCCGTCTGTCTGTCTGTCTGTCTGTCCGTCTGTTTGTCTGTCAAGATCATTTTTCTCAGGAACGCGTAGAGGTAACAAGTTGAAATTTGTATCAAATACTCGGGTCTGCGGTCTCTTTCAGCTGTGAAAAAATCAAACTTGTAAGTCAACGCGATCAAAAGATATGACCGTTTATGTTGCATATTTTGCGATTTCACAAGGGAATCAAAACCTATAGGGTACTTCCCGTTGACCTAGAATCATGAAATTTGGCAAGAAGCGGTGTCTTACAGCACATGTTAAGGGAAAAATCTGAAAACCGTAAATATGTAGTTTAATTGCAAGAAAAATGCGAATTTACTATTAGAAACTTATGATAATACGCTAATGTGTTGCATGGTATTGTCAGGCACCAGAAGCATATGGGTTGCATACAGTTAGGTCCTCCTAAAGATACTTTACTTACAAGTTTGTACAGAACCCTCGGTGCGCGAGTCACAACTCGCACTTGGCCGGTTTTTTTATCAATGGCTCTATAGATACATACAGCAATTAATTGCTTTGTTGTTTGTTCCATTGCAATAGTATTACTTTGTTATTTGTTTAATAGCAGAACATTCAAAAATATACTTTTCTATTCTGTCTAGGTCTTGTCTTGGTCTCTATGCCTTGTTTACAATAGATAGCCGATCATGCATAAGCAACATATTCTCGATAGAAATAATAGGCCAGGTTGAAATTGAACTTCATTGAGGGTACTTCTCGAGCATGCATTTAATTCTGTCTATAAAAATTGTCCAATTTGATTTTTCAAAATATCTTTGTTTGTATGTGGTAGGATCTTTTGTGGAGATGTTGATATCTTTTTGCGTTTGGTTATTTATCACGCGATTTATTGGATCTTCTTTGTCACTTTTAATAAAAAATTATTGGAACAAGTGTTTCGAGGTTTCTTATATGGGTGTTGGAGCGTATGATACGGGTGTTACGAGGAGCGTAGCTATGTTGATGCTCGGCAAATTGAAATGTGCACCAAAAGAAGTAAACTCGTTTTGTTCAACTGTTGAACCAAAACTTGACGTGATGCAGAACATAAAAAAAATAAATTTCCTTAATGCTATTTAAATTTATCAACATCAATGAATATGATCTTTTTTAAAACCAACGTACTTTCCGGGTCGGGTTCATCATCATCAATGGCCATACAACCCTATAGTGGGGTATCGACCTTCTCCAGCTCCTTTCGCCATTCATTCTGTCTCTGCTCTGCATCGTCCAGTTAGATGCATCTATCTTTCGTGCGTCTTCGCTTACACCATACTTCCAGCGCAGCTTTGGCCTTCCTCGCCCTCCTGTGCCTATGGGTTCTGCTTTAGGTAAAAATGTTAAGCTTTAAGTAAAAGTTCTGCTAAAGCCTAGTAAAGAACATGTGCGCTTTTCATTTTCGGAATATGGAATCCAGAGGAAATCTTAATATTAGGTACACAAATATTTAGTCATTCTAAGACTAAGACACTCTAAGAGACACTCTAAGAAAGGATCAGTATTATCCGTAAATTAACAGGTACCTCATGAGGAGCACATTTTGATATTGTACGCTCATTAGTCTCGCAGTTGACGAATACGCTGCGTCAATGTGGCAGACAACTCATTAGTCTTGGCACCTTGCTTCGCAGCCGGCGAATACGCTGCATCCGTGTGTTAGTGCACAAACGAAACACGTTGATGTTGCGTTGAACGAAACGGTACGAACTATAATTGGTTGCTTAAAACCCACACCAAAGTTTGAGATTATTGTCATCATATCTGTTCACATGGCGTGCCCATCGCAATCTGCCGATTTTGATTGTAGTTACTATGTCCTTCTAACCGACTTGTCTATAGATTTCGAAGTTATACCTGCGTCTCCACATACCGTCTTCTTGGATTGTCCCGTATATCTTTCTTTCAAAGATCATCAACAGAGATTCATCAATTTTTATCAGGGTCCATGTCTGCCATCCATACATTAAGACTGGTATGATGAGTGTTCTATATAGCCTGATTTTTGTAGTTCTTGATAGATTACGATTGCGAAGGTACTTTGAAAGGCCAAAATAGCATTCAGGGTCGGTTTACACTTATTTTAATCCTCTTCGCAAAATTCTGCAGCATGAATAGCTTTGTCATTTGCTAGAAGTATATTGTGCTGGGTGCAAGTATCACCCATATATGTCCAAATGAAAAGATGTACTTCTACTCCTCAGTCTAGCATCTTCTAGTCCTCAGATAAAAGTCTCACTTTTATCCTCATATGCGTACCCCCACTTAACCACATTGCTCTTACTTTTAGATCCTCCAGTTCTAAGGCGGTTCAAAGTCCTCCATGTTCTACAAGGTGGATGACTTCCTGCGGCTAATCCTTCTTTAGCTTCAAAAACTGCGTTCGTCGGTTATGATTCTCTCCAAAGGTATATGCGGCGGTTTTCTGGCTGTGAAACTTCTTTTTTTAGGATCGTAGTAAGCACCTCTCGGTTAACTTAGCAAGTGGACCCTCCGGAATATCACAAGCATCTTGGGACCGCTTTTCGCATAAGTTTCAAGATGTTGCTGCATAGTGTTGCCCTTACACCCCCTCCCCTCCACTTACAGTGATTAGTGGTTCAGGTACTAACATTTTTTATCTTTTCGGCTTCTCTTTGTGTAACATTTTTATTGTCATGATGTCTTAGATCATGCTTGATGTATCTGCCCATAAGTCCTCCGACGAGATCATTTGTTCAACCATAGTTGATGGGTCTATTGTTTGTCCAGTCTTTTCCTTCCATTTATTCCTTTTAGGTATCCACCTCTCACACTCAAAATCGATATGCGCCGCGCTGTCTGTGAGTCCACAGTAAATACAGAGGGAATCTGTGGTCCTACCGATGCTGTGGAGAAAGTTCCTGAAACAGCCGTGTCCGCTCAAAACTTGGATGAAGTAAAAATGTGTGTTTTCTAGTTGCCCAACGCTCCACATCAGGGATTAGGATTCTGGTCCAGTATCCCTTAGTGGATAGACTCCACTGGTTTTACCAGACTTGATACATTCGGGCCTTCGCTAGAGTTTTTTTGTCGGCCTGTGTGCCATCGCCGTTTGATCTGCCATTATAGACAAATAGGCTGTGAAATTGGTGGTATAGTTCTCCGCGTAAAACTTTTTCTAGATTTAAGACGAAAATAATAAAATGCGGTGATTGTGCATAATATGTCTTGCATCTGCTGTTTGTTTCTTCTTCTGGATCGCTCCTGCTACTCGCCGTCTAATGTTTGGTGGTACTATCCCAGCTACAGGGTAAATATTCTTATTGCGTGTAGGTTTTCAGCAACCAGTTATAGTTCGTACCGTTTCGTTCAACGCAACATCAACGTGTTTCGTGTGTGCATTTGTCTACCACAAAGACGCAGCGTATGCGCCGGCTGCGAAGCAAGGTGTCAAGAATTTTCACTTTTCCACCTTACACAAGTGCTAAGCGGTCAGGGTTGTTTAAGGGACTGCCTGCATAACATGCGCAGGGCAACTGATAGTCTCTGTGAATACTGTGGCCTTGAAGATAGCGTTCGACACACCATCTTCGACTGTCATAGAAGGATACCAGAAAGAGAAACGTGGGAAAAGAAAACTCACCTCAAACTAGAGCACATAAGTCTAACCGACCATATTATTAGGTCGGAGAACATTTGGATAATAACAACCGATAATACAACACACACCTTGAAAGAGCAGGACGAGAGGAAACGACTACAATTCAAGAGCAACAAGAAACTGAACTTAAACCCCTAATCACTAGACGTGGAAGGGGGATGTAAGGCGAAACTAATATAACGACATCTTGACGTCATGCGTGAAGCAGTTCCAAGATGCTCGAGGAGTGCACTTGACAAATTAACCGATTGGTGCTTGCTACGTCCCGCTAAAGAAAAAACCAAGTTGTCAAGACTAATGAGTTGTCTGCCACACTAACGCAGCGTATTCGCCGCTTGCGAAGCAAGGTGCCACGACTAATGGGCGTACAAAATCAAAATGTGCTCCTCATGAGGTACCTATTAGCTTACTGATAATATTGATTCTTTCTTAGATTGACTCCCAAATATTTGTGATATGACCAGTGAACTAGGTGTCCATACCTAATATCAAGATTTCCTCTGCCTTCCCTATTCCGAAGATGAAAAGCGCACACGTTTACTTTGCTTTACTAGGGTTTGGCTTCAGATGGTTTCCATCATAGTATTCATCCAGATTTTCGCGAGTCGCCCCACCTTTCTCTCGTTTTTAGGGTTCCGTACCGAAAACGGAACCCTTATAGGATCACTTTGTTGTCCGTCTGTCTGTCTGTCTGTCTGTCTGTCTGTCTGTCTGTCTGTCTGTCCGTCTGTCTGTCTGTCAAGACTTTTTTCTCAGGAACGCGTAGAGGTAACATGTTGAAATTTGTATCAAATACTCGAGTCAGCGGTCTCTTTCAGCTGTGAAAAAATCAAACTTGTAAGTCAACGCGATCAAAAGATATGATCGTTTATGTCGCATATTTTGCGATTTCACGAGGGAATCAAAACCTATAGGGTACTTCCCGTTGACCTAGAATCATGAAATTTGGCAAGAAGCGGTGTCTTACAGCACATGTCAAGGGAAAAATCTTAAAACCGTAAATATGTAGTTTAATTACAAGAAAAATGCGAATTTACTATTAGAAATTTATGAAAATTCACTAATGTTGTCGTAGTGGTATTGTCAGGCTCCAGAAGCATATGGGTTGCATACAGTTAGGTCCTATTCTATGTTTATTCTGAATTTTCTTTGTTTATATTTGTTATGCATTTCATCACGTACGCATTATATACATAATATATACAGGGTATATATTATGTCTAAATTTTGCTTTTTTATAACGGACATGCGACATACTCAAGTCCCGTAACATCCTGTGTATATTATCTTTCGTCTAATTTTTAGGGTTCCGTACCGAAAACGGAACCCTTATAGGATCACTTTGTTGTCCGTCTGTCTGTCTGTCTGTCTGTCTGTCTGTCTGTCTGTCCGTCTGTCTGTCTGTCAAGACCATTTTCTCAGGAACGCGTAGAGGTAACAAGTTGAAATTTTCAACAAATACTCGGGTCTACGGTCTCTTTCGGCTGCGAAAAAATCAAACTTGTAAGTCAACGCGATCAAAAGATATGACCGTTTATGTAGCATATTTTGCGATTTCACAAGGGAATCAAAACCTATAGGGTACTTCCCGTTGACCTAGAATCATGAAATTTGGCAAGAAGCGGTATCTTACAGCACATGTAAAGGGAAAAATCTGAAAACCGTAAATATGTAGTTTAATTACAAGAAAAATGCGAATTTACTATTAGAAACTTATGACAATACACTAATGTTGTCGTAGTGGTATTGTCAGGCTCCAGAAGCATATGGGTTGCATACAGTTAGGTCCTAAGGTTAAAAAGTATGTGTTGGCACCAAGCTGTTTATACTGAAATTTATTTGTTTATATTCGTTATGCATTTCATCACGTACGCTCTATATCAGGAATGTTATGGAGATCCGTAACCGTTACCGAATCCGATATAAAAGTTTCGAATAATTTCGGATAATTTTTACTGATATGTTGTAATAATTCCTATAAATATATTTCAATATCTAATAGAAAATATATAATAGACAAAAAGGAATAATGTTGTTTTTGTTTATTATAATTATGATTTTGCATTTTTATGTAGATAAAACTTATAAATATTAATAACTTATATATCTTATATGACATATAATTGTAGTACCTACTTATATTGTTGTACTTAGTTGTATGACATATGATTGTAGGTAGTACAAATAATAACATAGAAATAAAATCAATTTTTTTACAAATTAGCATTCTACTTTTATTATTCCTTAGAAATCTGATATCCGTAACCGAAACTATCCGAAACTAACGGATTATCCGAAAAAAATTCTTATCCGTAACCGTATCCGAAACCGGTATAACATTATTCCTATATCCGTATCCGCATCCAGATCCGAAATTTCATATTCATAACATCTCTGCTCTATATACATAATATATACAGGGTATATATTATGTCTAAATTTTGCTTGTTTCTAACCGACATGCGACATACTCAAGTCCCGTAACATCCTGTATATATTATATTTCGTCTAATTTTTCTTTATAATCTACATAATATGTTGATAATCTACATAATAATACTATACTATAATCTACATAATCTACATAACATGTTGTAGATAATATGATTTAAGTATATTATACTTAAATCACGTTCGCCCTATATTTTTTGGTAGTCAATTGCCCAAAAAGCAGTCAATTCAACAACTGAATGTTAAGAGTATCGAAATAGATCTAGAAATAGTTAATATATTAGTTTATATTAGATCTAGAAATAGTTACATCTTAATATAAGTTAGTGTATAAGTCTAATACTAAAATAAAGTTTTCTTTTTATAAGTTTAAAAATATTCGCGTTATTAAAAAAAAATACCCTGTATACCTTTATACAGGGTATATAGATATACAAGCAAAATTGAGCAGTAAAAACAAATAGTGAAGTTCCAGAACCCCTAAACACTCATAGTGAATGGAGGATGTATGGTAATAAAATAGAGGGTAGAATTCCATCGTACGACAACGACATGTTGAGGTTATGCTTGCAGCGGTACTAAGATGGTCGTGATTTTATGAAAGCCACTTGTCAAGTTAACTGAATGTGCTTGTAACGTCCTCCACAAAAAAAGATACCTTACTTACAAGTTTGTACGGAACCCTCGGTGCGCGAGTCACAACTCGCACTTGGCCGGTTTTTTTCTTTATAATCTACATAATATGTTGATAATCTACATAATAATACTATATACTATACAAGTTTGTACGGAACCCTCGGTGCGCGAGTCACAACTCGCACTTGGCCGGTTTTTTTTCTTCTTTGTGAACCGACCGCTGTGTCATCGTCATAGATCGTTCGTGTATATATTATGTAGAATGGGGCAAGGCGCACTGCATTGCAGTTGTTTATTGTTTATAAATTTAATTAGCAAATTATAGAATTTCTTAAAATCCTGAATTATTGATTTGCATCAACTATGAATATTTAAATTATCCTTTTATATCATCTATAACAGGGAAAAAACCTTTTTGAGTAGTGGGTCATATTTTGTTGATTATATTTTGCGTACTAGCTCGTGGGTCACTAGGCCAGTGGCATCACTTGGAAAAGAAGAAGCAGGTCAAAGACTTTTTTTGTTCTCACTTATAAGGCTTCTCGATCACGTCAGTTTTCAAACACAAGTTTGGATATACGGAACTAAACAAACACTAGTGTCCAATTGGTTGCAGATTAATTTTGTCAAGAAGGAAATGAGCGGATGATTATCATGCGCATGAACAGATCTTCATAAATTATAGTTAAGAACCTCATCGCTCACGTCAACTTTCAAATAAAAAAAACCGCGTCAAAATCGGACCATTTGTTTAGGAGCTACGATTCCACAAACAGCCACATATGGGACAGACGGACAGACTGACACACAATTAAGTAAAGAATTTAGAAAAACGTTTTAGATAAAACTTGTTGCAAATTTAATGTTATTTAAGAATCTTTTTAAAATTTGCAAAATTTTCGCATGGCGTTATAAGAAATTGATATTTACCTCACAGGTGTTTAATAGAAGGTTATTTTAAAAAAAAGCTGAATGTTTAACAGCTTATTACTCAGAAACTAGATGAAATAGAGAAAAATGTTTTAAATAAGAGTTATAGAGAATTTAATTCTCAATAAAAGTAGTTTGAACCAATTTTCTGCAATTTTGTTTTTAATGCAAAAAAAATGCAGAAAACCGAGTGAAGGTTCAATTTGGGCCAAGTCAACTTTAAGGGATGATATCAGGAGAAGTAAACAAGTTAGTCAAAAACTCTTTAGACAAAAATCTAATGCTTTATAAGAATTTACCTCCTTTGGTGTCGTATTAAAGAATAAGTCCGTAATAATTCCTGATGTATTATTCAATGAAATCCAATTAAACGAAGTGGAATATTCTGCTTAAGATATTGAATAGAACCAAAGTTTCTTAAAACGTTCAGCGCCCCAGTGGCAAAAGTTACTAACTAGCAGAAACGCCCAGTGACGGGAACAATATTTGGTCGTTGTCGATGTAATCTAGGTAAACGTAGATTTAATCAGGATTAGATTAAGTTATGTTAAAGCCAGACAAATCCAGACTGAGGGGCCGAGACCTAAAATTAAGTCAATTTTAATAGAGGTCAGAAAATTTTCTCTACGTCTATGTTTTACATACGTCATACATTACGTCTTTGTTTGTCTATGTTTTTTGTTTAGTGACGCGAGTTCTTGCCATAGTAACAACAAACAGAAATCATTGAATAATTAAACTCTATTTGATTTACATTGGACTTTTCCGCACGATTTTTATACCTCCTCACACGATTATAATAATGGGCCTTCACATACAAAAATTTAATTCATTTTTCAAACATTCATATTCAAACATATTTAAAATACAATAATATTAATATAATACAATAATAATAAATAATATAATACAATAATAAATAATAAAATGCAATAATAAATAAACCTTTGTGGTTGAGAAACTTTGACAAGAAAATAATAAAACTTAGAAAATCAATGCCTGGATCATTTAAAAAGCCTGTGTGGGTCAGTGTCTGACCCGCGCGTCATAGGTTCGCCATCCCTAACCTATAATAATATCATATTATCATAAGTAATTTTTGAATTGCATACATTGATTGCAAAAGTAATTTGAAACGTGTTTTTTTTATAATTTTTAGGAGCTGAAACTTGTACTTCTCGGAAGGATGGCCAGATTGGAGTCTGCAAGAAATTAGTGGATTGCCCCCCAGCATTTGAGGAGGTCAAGCGAACCAAGCAGCACAGTTTCGACCGGTGCGGCTTAGAAGGACTTGCAGAAATTGTGTGTTGTCCAGAAGTTGAAGTTAGCACGTCGAAGATCGAAATCCGAGGACCAACACTTAGAAAAAGTGTACGAGGTAACTGATATAATTATTTATTATTTTTTGACAGTTCAAAAGTTTACAAATTTTCTAAAAAATAGCGATCGACACTCACATAACACTAGAAACAAGAATATGCTACAAACACCATTTGTCAACTTAACACTGTGTACCAAAGCTCCCTCGCATATTGGAATTCAAATTTTCAACAGCTTAGCAATTAATTTAAAAGAAAAATCATCATTTAAGTTATTCCGTAATAATCTGAAAGATTAATTAATCAATAAGTGTTTGTACAATATCGATGATCTTTAACGTTGCTTATATGTATTTATGTACATCTCAAAAGCCAATAAATTGATTTGATTTGAAATTCCCGTTTACAAATATGGTACGATATAGGCTTCAACGAAGAATAGAAGTAGTGAAAATTCACTACAGGTATCATCCTGAGCGACTAGACCCATTTCCTTTTAAGTGGCTTCGTGAATAAACAGAACTGTCGTATCTGGGGCTCCGAAAACCCTAGTTCAATTGTTGAGGAAGCACTTTATCGCAACACGAGTTAGAGCGAGGTCATACGATGCGTGAACGGTACGGTGCGACAGCACACCGCAATTAATTCGAGCTATAGGGTGCGGCACCGCAGGCGAACGCTGTTTACTGCGGCGCCGCAACGTCAATGACTCAACTTATTTTAAAAATCATCGTATGTTTTATCCCATAATGCAGGTCTTTCTTGTACTAAAGATGTAAGGAAATCAGTATCAATATTATCGGTACTCATCGTAAGAAAGATAAATATTAATATTTATAAAATAAACACATTCGATACAATACTGCAGTGGCGGCATGATGCATTACACCTCGCCGCTTCGTCTGGCAGGTCACAAGCGCTACGTGTCTACGGTGCGACGCTGCACGGCGGCCCAACGCATCGTGTGACATGCCATAGTGACATGCTTCCTTTTGACATCTATTGTAGAACAAAAATCTTTCATATATTATATTTTTCTTAGAGTTCACAAACAGCTTGAACTCCTCTACTACTCTATTATACTTGTTTTTATCTTCATCAGACAATTTTAAATTGTTAAAAATTTCAACTACCTCTTCTCCTATAATATTTAACAGCAGCGCTATTTTGACGACATCTGATTCAGACTGAAATCTACATGCCTACTAGTGTACACAAACTATGATGACAAGAAGGGGATTCTTGTCAAAATTTTGTAAAAATTTGTTAAAATTTTGCACAATGTTACCTTTGAAATTACAAGGCTATGGAATTCTTGCTTCCATTTTATTTTATTTTTATTAAACTTAGTTTTAGCACGTGGTTTTCTAGCCTTATAAAACTTGTGTACCTAGATACTTTTTATAATCTTTAATTCTTATTTCACTGCACGTATTTCTTTTATTTTTAACTTCCTAAATCGACTGCGCCATGTTTAGTTTAAATGAAACACTTTATTTATTATTAGTTTCTTTATTTAAGAACGAGAGCACTCCAGGTTGTTTTTATACATTCTACTTCTTTTCAAGCTGCGACAACACTGCTCGCTGTCGCAAGAGTGCGCCACTTTCATTTGCTCTTCTTACCAACTACCAAACAATTATTACATTTAAGATGTTCTTTTTTTATTCTAGCGTGCGATAAATATTCAGACGCAGTTGCACCGGAACTGGATTATAATATTTTGGAGGGAGTCGACGCTAGTGAGGGTGAATTTCCGCATATGGTAAACTATAACAATAATCTTTCATCTATTAGTTATAACCCTGCACGTTTTCCATTATTCTACACAAATTAATGTAGCTATTTATTAATAAAATTACAATTTGTGATTTTATTAACCCCTTGACATACGAATAAAATGACCTTGAAGTATCTGTCTATATATATATATATATATATATATATATATATATATATATATATATTATATATATATATATATATATATATATATATATATATATATATATATATATATATATATGTGTGATCTTATGACATATACATGACGTCTTAGAGACATTATTGCATGTCAAAGGGTTAAGCAGTTGCAATTTAATTTCCAGGCCGGATTGGGATTTTCCAGTGAGGATTCTGATACGGTGAGTTGGGATTGCGGAGGGTCCTTGATTAGCAATCGTTACGTGCTAACTGCTGCCCACTGTGTAGTCAGGAGAGATAAGTAAGTCAAATATCGTGTATCCTTTTCACAAAAAAACCAAATTAGTTCATTTAAATTGTAGTTAATAATAGTTTTGTCAAAAATGTAGAAAACAAACTGTCAACTAAAACAGTAAGAGTTCGCATTTGCCCCACAGAAAATAGGAAAATTTGCACAACATTTAGTTACAGTTGATGCATGCAAGTGTAGTTTCTAAACTGCAGTCTCAAATGTAAAACAAATCCGAAATGTGGTTTCTAAACCGCCGCCTAAAGAGGAATCCGAATTTGGGCCAGATTAGGTTGGGGTCGCCGTAACTAGGGCGAAAGGTAGTCAATATTATTCGAGAGCGAAAATGTGGACACGAACGAGCCCTCACTTCGTTCGTGCGCACATTTTCGCTCTCGAATAATATAATAATGTTGCGCATTCGCTCGAGAATGAAATTGACAATTTCGCCCGTGTTACAAACAATATTTTTTATCACTCATGCGAGGCGATGTATCTTACAAGTTTGGGATCTAGGTGCCATCCAAAAAAAATGGAATCAAAAATGAAAAAAAATTGACACTTTACGTCACTTTTTTAATACAGACGCCTTGATTGTATTGATTTTATTTTTATTTATTTGTTTATTTTAATGTAACCTAGCGATATTGAATATTTGCGTGCGTTACCCAGGTTATGTGGAAATACAACGAGAAGTGACATTTCTCGTATTAAAATCGTGCGTCAAGAAGTACTTTTCGCGCATGAGTAATAAAAAATATGTTGTATAAAAAATATTTATGTTTATATCAGAAATAGTAAAATTAATTATTTCATTACATATTTATCACACTACTGATTTTAAAGGAATAACTAATAAATAGTCATTCGCTTATCAACAGTTATTATTCAAAGTTTGGTTTTCGATAGGTCTGTGCCAGTTGTGATCCATTACATATTTATTACACTACATATTTTAAAGGAATAACTGATATATAGTTATTCGCTTATCAACAGTTATTATTCAAAGTTTGTTTTTCGATAGGTCGGTGCCAGTTGTGATACGTCTTGGTAAAACAAACATATCTGCAAATTCGGGCAAACTTCCTGAACACGATTATGAAGTCGAGAAGGTAACAGTGCATCCCCAATATAACACCCGCAGTAAAGTGAACGACATCGCCTTAATCCTGCTAAGGAATTCCACCGTGTTTACTGACACTCTTCATCCAGTTTGTCTCTACGATAAACCGAATGATCCAACGGGCCTGATCATCACCGGATGGGGCACCACAAAATACAGTTAACATTTTTACAATAAAGTCATAATAGATTAGAGACCATAATGTACAGACAAGACTAAATTGGCAAGATCAGACAGACAAGAATGTAGAGGCCAGATTTGACAGACAAGACTGGACAGACAAAACTGGACAAAGAACTGGGACAGGCTAGACTTCTGCAGCGACTGGGACAGGCTAAACATGCTTGACTTTTTTGGCATATGTGGCGAGATGAAGTTCTTCAAATAAACACTACTCGAGCTGTATCCATTGATAGGACTACGGTTTCTAACAGCTAAAGACACCCCCATACTCATATTCAGACCAGAGAAGCGCGATGTAATCCAAAAATTGGCATAACTTTAATCCAGCAACAATCATCCACTTTCACTAATACAGTAATAGCGCACGGGCGCACGTGGTTAATCGTGGGCGAGGTGATTACTGCTCCATGCTCGCGGTTAATCTATTCAGTTTTCCAGGTCCAGGTTGTCTTTTCCGACGCCTCTCATCGCTTTTGCTACACACGCATTATTTTTTCCTTTTTAGCTCTTGGGTCGTTGAAGAAGACATTGCTAGTTTCTCTTACAGAATGAGTATTAGTAGTAGTAGAACAGAAACAAAACAAGATTTGGATTTAATATATTCTTGTTCGTATCTAGCAATTTGATTTAGTTTTGCCGTACTAATTAGACTAGTTACAGACGTCTAAACTTAGAAAGATAGTAGTAGAACAGAAACAAAACAAGATTTGGATTTAGTATATTCCAGTCAGTATCTAGCAATTTGAATTTAGTTTCTATCGTACTAGTTAGACTAGTTACAGACGTCTAAACTTAGAGAGATAGCTCTAAGATGGAATTTCAGTGGACGTTGCTAGTTTCTCTTACAGAATGCGTATTAGTAGCAGTAGAACAGAAACAAAACAAGATTTGGATTTAGTATATTCTAGTAAGTATCTAGCAATTTGAATTTCGTTTCTGCCGTACTAGTTAGACTAGTTACAGACGTTTAAACTTAAAGAGATAGTTCTAAGATGGAATTTCAGTGGACGTTGCTAGTTTCTCTTACAGAATGAGGATTAGTAGTAGTAGAACAGAAGCAAAACAAGATTTGGATTTAGTATATTCCACTCAGTATTTAGAAATTTGAATTTAGTTTCTGCCGTACTAGTTAGACTAGTTACAGACGTCTAAACTTACAGATATAGCTCTAAGATGGAATTTCAGTAGACGTTGCTAGTTTCTCTCACAGAATGAGTATTAGTGGTAGTAGAACAGAAACAAAACAAGATTTGGATTTAGTATATTCTAGTCAGTATCTAGCAATTTGAATTTAGTTTCTGCTGTACTAGTTAGACTAGCTACAGACGTCTAAACTTAGAGAGATAGTTCTAAGATGGAATTTCAGTGGACGTTGCTAGTTTCTCTTACAGAATGAGAATTAGTAGTAGTAGAACAGAAACAAAACAAGATTTGGATTTAGTATATTCTAGTCAGTATCTAGCAATTTGAATTTAGTTTCTGCCGTACTAGTTAGACTAGTTACAGTCGCCTAAACTTGGCGAGATAGCACTAAGATGAAATTTCAGTGGACGTTGCTAGTTTCTCTTACAGAATGAGAATTAGTAGTAGTAGAACAGAAACAAAACAAGATTTGGATTTAGTATATTCTAGTCAGTATCTAGCAATTTGAATTTAGTTTCTGTCGTACTAATTAGACTAGTTACAGACGTCTAAACTTAGCGAGATAGCTCTAAGATGGAATTTCAGCGGAAGTTGTTAGTTTCTCTTACAGAATGAGTATTAGTAGAAGTAGAACAGAAACAAAAGAAGATTTGGATTTAGTATATTCTAGTCAGTATCTAGCAATTTGAATTTAGTTTCTATTGTACTAGTTAGACTAGTTACAGACGTCTAAACTTAGAGAGATAGCTCTAAGATGGAATTTCAGTGGACGTTGCTAGTTTCTCTTACAGAATGCGTATTAGTAGCAGTAGAACAGAGACAAAACAAGATTTGGTTTTAGAATATTCTAGTTAGTATCTAGCAATTTAAATTTAGTTTCTGACTTACTAGTTAGACTAGCTACAGACGTCTAAACTTATAGAGATAGTTCTAAAATGGGATTTCAGCGGACGTTGATAGTTTCTCTTACAGAATGAGTATTAGTAGTAGTAGAACAGAAACAAACCAAGATTTGGATTTAGTATATTCTAGTCAGTATCTAGCAATTTAAATTTGGTTTCTGACTTACTAGTTAGACTAGTTACAGACGTCTAAACTTAGAGAGATAGCTCTAAGATGGAATTTCAGTGGACGTTGATAGTTTCTCTTACAGAATGCGTATTAGTAGTAGTAGAACAGAAGCAAAACAAGATTTGGATTTAGTATATTCCACTCAGTATTTAGAAATTTGAATTTAGTTTCTGCCGTACTAGTTAGACTAGTTACAGACGTCTAAACTTACAGATATAGCTCTAAGATGGCATTTCAGTAGACGTTGCTAGTTTCTCTCACAGAATGAGTATTAGTGGTAGTAGAACAGAAACAAAACAAGATTTGGATTTAGTATATTCTAGTCAGTATCTAGCAATTTGAATTTAGTTTCTGCTGTACTAGTTAGACTAGCTACATACGTCTAAACTTAGAGAGATAGTTCTAAGATGGAATTTCAGTGGACGTTGCTAGTTTCTCCTACAGAATGAGTATTAGTAGCAGTAGAACAGAAACAAAACAAGATTTGGATTTAGTATATTCTAGTCAGTATCTAGCAATTTGAAATTAGTTTTTGCTGTACTAGTTAGACTAGTTACAGACGTCTAAACTTGGAGAGATAGCTCTAAGATGGAATTTTAGTAGACGTTGCTAGTTTCTCTTACAGAATGAGTATTAGTAGTAGCAGAACAGAAACAAAACAAGATTTGGATT
This sequence comes from Phosphuga atrata, assembly GCA_944588485.1. Classification (NCBI taxonomy): domain Eukaryota; kingdom Metazoa; phylum Arthropoda; class Insecta; order Coleoptera; family Silphidae; genus Phosphuga; species Phosphuga atrata. The sequence goes on from OX155904.1 coordinate 53,309,194, forward strand.
TAGTATATTCTAGTCAGTATCTATCAATTTGAATTTAGTTTCTGCGGTACTAGTTAGACTAGTTACAGACGTCTAAACTTAGAGAGATAGCTTTAAGATGGAATTTCATTGGACGTTGCTAGTTTCTCCTACAGAATGAGTATTAGTAGCAGTAGAACAGAAACAAAACAAGATTTGGATTTAGTATATTCTAGTCAGTATCTATCAATTTAAATTTAGTTTCTGCTGGACTAGTTAGACTAGTTACAGACGTCTAAACTTGGAGAGATAGCTCTAAGATGGAATTTTAGTGGACGTTGCTAGTTTCTCTTACAGAATGAGTATTAGTAGTAGCAGAACAGAAACAAAACAAGATTTGGATTTAGTATATTCTAGTCGGTATCTATTAATTTGAATTTAGTTTTTGCTGTAATAGTTAGACTAGTTACAGACGTCTAAACTTAGAAAGATAGCTCTAAGATGGAATTTCAGTGGACGTTGCTAGTTTCTTTTACAGAATGAGTATTAGTAGTAGTAGAACAGAAACAAAACAAGATTTGGATTTAGTATATTCTAGTCAGTATCTAACAATTTGAATTTAGTTTCTGCCGTACTAGTTAGACTAGTTGCAGAAGTCTAAACTTAGAGAGATAGCTTTAAGAGGGATTTGAGTGGACGTTCTACGTTTTTCCCGAACTCTACTCGTTCATCCACCAAAGTCTAGCGGGATGAGGAGAGCAACGCCGGAAACAGTCCTGGCACCTTCGCCAATCTCTCCTTATATCATACTCACTATCTCTCCATCATCCAAGTAGTAGCTCACAAACTTTCGAAGGAGCTACCCCCTTCAGTTTCAAAGCCCTATTATTCCGTCATATGGCCACGAATTAAAGGCATTTTTCACATCCAGCTAGACAAACACACAGTTGCTACGGGTACACCATGGACCCGTAGTTGTTACCATTGCTCTGTCTATCACCAGCATCATTGCATCCACCGCAGCGCTACCGCCCTTGAACCCATACTGTTCTTCCGAAAGAATCCCTACGCACTCGAGATCCTCCTTTATCCTAGGTCGTATCATACTTTCATACATCTGCAGTATTGCATTAAGGGCCGATACTTTTCCTTCACTCATCCAACCGGCTGTCCTCTGCAGCTCGACCGAAATGATAAAGGGTATCGTCTTCCATCCAACGTGTTCCAGACAGTTCATTCACGCATGAGCTTCTTGTCTCCCAGTCTTGTCTCTCAGTAAGCGACAGCTTAGAGGGGAACAAAGCGTGTACTTAGCGAGAGTGGGACACCACGAAGAGTGAACCCATTGTATATAACAGTGACCCCAGATGTTATTATTCACTCCGCACACTTGTCACTTGCACTTGGCCTCCTGAGCCTTTCCTTCTTCTGCTTTGTGCCCGCAGACAATATCAGACAAACATGTCTTGTCTGTCAATTTGTCTAGTCTTGGTCTGCAGTAGACAGACAGGAATAGACGGACAGGAATAATCAGATAAGATTAGACAGAGAAGGCTGGACATACAAGAATGAACAGACAAGACTAGAAGACTAGACAGGGAAAACAAGACTAGATAGAGAAGACTCGAGACTAAAAGTTTGAAAACTGATTAATATTTTCGTTTTAGATGGAAATACAAGTTCAATTTTACAAAAGGCTTATCTAGATCCAGTCGCAATTGATCAATGCAATTCTACTTATGGTTCCGCAGCTATACCAAAGTATATCGAACGCACTCAGTTCTGTGCTTTATCGAAGAATAACTCGAGCGCTTGCCAAGTAAGCAAATTAGAAATCTATGTGTACTTTAACAAATATTGTTATTTATCCGTGAAATACATGTTCAATATACTGGACGAATTGTTAAAAAGGTTTAATAGCAGACAAATCTATGCAAGAGTTCATCAGTTAAGCAAAAGTCATGGCAAGAAAAGACTGTAACTCAGATGAGATTAGACTGGATATTCAAGAATGAACATACAAGACTAGAAGACTAGATCTTTATCTAGACATTGCATTATTGCAACATATATCAGCCACAAAGGTTATTGTAGTTAAAGAAGCAAAAAAATATAAATAAATTGGGAACGACGATAATATCATTATTAGTAAATAGTAGTTTTTGATATAAGTGTGTGAAGAAGGGCTTTTGTGCATGAGTTGCGAAACGAATCGCAACCACCGTCCGTAAACAATAAATGTCTCAAATCGGCTAGTTTCGCCAAAAATTCTGCGATAGAACATCCGTTATTAATTTTAATAGAGCAGATTCTAAATCGATTTGATAAACTGTTTTTGTTTGTAGGGAGACAGTGGAGGTCCTTTACAAATCCAGGAAACTTCTAGGAACATTTACAGCGTAGTCGGAATCTCATCCTTTGGTAGAGGATGTGGAGGAACCTACCCAGGAGTCTATACAAGAGTTTATAGTTATTTGGATTGGATAGAGGAGCTCGTTTGGTCTTCTTAAAATTCGCGCCCCCTTGCCAGAATCAAGCCGCCATTTCCACCCACATTTTTAAAATACAATCTATTTTGTTTATTTACTTTCGAATCTTGATATTTTACAAACCTAACGCAAACCTTCTTTCGATTTCTAATAAAAAAAGCTATTTTGAATAACAGTATTACATTTATAAACTATAGAGATAATACTGGGCAGCAATAATGTAATAAAACTAAAATATGCTGGACAGTCCTTCTCGGTGGTGTAGTTGACAACATACCCGCCTTTCATTGTTTCCGCATTTACCGTAACTACGTGTTGTTTACATATCGCTCCTGCAAATTGGCAATTTTCAGTGTGTTTAAAAAGTGTTTAAAGCTAGTAAATGAAGGATAAAGTTCGATGAAAGTGCTAGTTATCCGATAATTATAAAAATAAGGTGAGAAAGTGATAATTTGAACATTAAGATTAATTTAAGATTAAAGAAATCGGAATTTAGGATTGACATTGACATCAAACTAAATATCTCGTTGCTAACCAACGGTTAGAATTTACTTTGTTGTTTGAAAAAATTAATTACATTTTGACATATAAACTGTAAAAAAGTGAAATTTTTTTGTTTGGGTTAAAGTCTAAATGAACAGAAAGAAAAAATCAAGATTGGACACAGATGTTCCAGGACCGTCCAGAATTACAGGGGGCAGAAAATCTGTGGATATTAACAGATAATATATTCGAAATATTACAGCGCAAAATATTCGAGAAGATACAAGAAAACTCTGAAAAGGAAACGATACCCACCAGAAATCAGAGTAACACACACGAATGTAGCACACAAACAGAACCAACTAGCCCAGAACTGACTGAAAACAAAGAAAAAGAAGGGGAACTCTTGATGGAGCTATATAATGAAATAGAAAGGGGAAATTCTTATCAAGAATTTCAGGAAGTTGCAGAAAAATCTGGCCCCGCGCAGCTTTCAAAAGTGTAAAAATAGGAACGGGAAAAATAGGAATAAGAGTAAAAATAGGAACATGTAGTTAGCATCACTTGACTGGGACTTGGTCTGGTGCGTGGTCGACAACATGAATCCTGCAACACGTACATGAGATCAATTGAGCTAGAGAGACAGACAAATCAGCCTGGCAATGTAGTCTACCTAATACACTCCATAGGAGTCCCAACAGAAAATTGAGAGATGAAAACAACAACTCGTTATATATACCAGCTGATTGTTAAAAAAGCAGATGAGGAAGAAGCAGACAAAACTATCATCCTGCGACAGACATTTGACAGTCTACAAAAGCTAAAACAGCTAACTGAAACGCACACCAGGAAGAAATTGGGATTCGCTAAATCAATGGTAGCAGAACGTTACCAAGTTCTCTCGGATCTTGAGGACAGTGACATTGGCACGGACTGTGAATCCGATGACGGACAGAGACAAAACATACAACGGATAATGGCAAAAACGAAGACAAATCCTAAGCCAGTTAGACCGCCGCCGATTGTGATCCATAAAAGAATTACAGAGGGGAGAGCTCTGAGGACGAGAATACAAAGCATGACTTTAAACGACAATTTTACAATTAAATTCGGTAATGAGACGATAAATGTCTATTTGAACAATATGGAAAATGTCGAGAAAGTGAAAACCCTAATACAAGAAGATTTCGACACATATTCGTTGAAAGCGGACAAAACCAATGCATTTGTAAAAACCCTACCGGAGGATGTCGAAATTCAGGGAATCGTAGAGGAATTTAATTCAAAATTTCAGATTAAAATTTCAAGGTGCACTAAATTAAGAAACACTAGATATCCCTTATTGTTATTAATAGTTCCAAAAAATATTTCGATCAAGATATTAGAAAATTTAGGTTTTTAGGCCTTATATCAATAAAAAATTAATGACGCAATGTCATCGCTACCAGCGATGTAATATAATAGTTGGCTCTGTAATATAATAATATATATAATGTAATATAATAATAATAGTTGGCTATGCAATTCTGGCATGTGCTAGGTTTTTAATTTTGCTCCCCCAAAAAAATATGCAAAAAAGGAGATAATAATAATGCCAGTCAAATGCGACGTGTAGACAACCTCCAAGATCAAAAGCAACACACCGGGCAACGCTCTGCTAGAGCAGAGCGGCAAAAAGTCTACACATATGGCGGCCGAACTAGACCGCGCGTCTCTCACGGCCATTTAAATCTACAAAACCAAAAATCCAACGGCAATTGTAAGAGCCAATTGACAAGAGATATTGGATCTTGTATCCATATTCTGCAACTTAACATTGAAGGTATATCTCGAGACAAATGCGAACATTTGAGCAAAATAGCTATGGATAACAACATTGCAGGAAACACACCTGGCAAACGACACCCAGCTCCAAGTTACCCATTTGGCAAGATAAGGTACTAACCGACCATGAGCCATTTCAAATCAGAGAAGCTTGGAAAACCAAATGGACATCCAATCACGATTTTAGCCATAATGACCATGAGGATCCTACCGTCCCTCTCCCAGGAATGCAAATGTCTAGGAAAGCATGGTGTAGCCTTAACCGCATCAGGGCTGGCCATGCCAGATGCAAGTCCATGCTGTACAAGTGGGGACTCTCGGACTCCCAGGAATGCGACTGTGGAGCGCCAGATCAAACTGTAGCTCACATAGCCCACGAGTGCCAATAAGAAAATTTGAAGGAGAATGGAGCGAGATTCTGAATGCCACTCCTGCTGCCGTGAATTGGCTGACCTCTCTGGATATCGATTTATAACCCATAACCTGTATCTCAAATGCATTCGTATAGTTGCAGTATTTAGTAATAGTTTATATTTTGGGTCATTTCACACTTTGCAAGCGACCAATTTATTGTTTTTTCTCTAGTAGCATCCGACCAAAAATGCGTTCGTATAGTATATTTGTTTTTTAATCGTTAGTCAATCTGTAAAAGGGTTAGTTTTATACATATATATGTACATACTCTACCTACATTTAAAAGTGAATTTGTAGATCGCCATACGATAAATAAATAAATAAATCGCTACCAGCAATGGGGTCATGCGACCCCCAATTGCTTCGCTGAGCCAGTGTGTATGAAATGTGCTGAGGTGCACTTTTCGCATAATTGCTTGAAACCCCGAGAGGAGTCAGCAAAGTGCGCACATTGCAAAGGAGCGCACGCTGCAAATTCCACAGTTTGCCCAGTTTATGTTAAGCGTCTGGAGTGGATTAATGATAAAAGAAATAATAGTTCAACAAAACCGCAAACTGTGGAATACGAGGACGCTCCGGCGCCGAAAGTTAACAGAAGTCTGGCAGAAGCGCAACAGAAATGAAAGTTTTTTTAAGACAGCACACTGGAACAGAAGAATGGCCAGCATTAAATCAAAATTTGAAAACAGTAGCACCAAGTTCCCAGCCGATGGTAGGTCGTGTACCACAGAGTACCAGAGATCACATATAGAGCAATTACCTCCACAGGATATATTTTCAGAAATGTCCCGTACAAGAGAACTCATTTTTGACATACCCAGATACCTACAAGCCGTCAGTGATTCGAATAAAAGATTTGAAGTATGCAAGACCTTAGGAGAACAAGTACCTACAGACCGTCATGATTTATTGACTGACCTTAGTATGAATGGTACAAATGTGGTAAGTTGGAATTCCGATGGGATAAGGAATAAGATGGGGGAGATCGTGTCGTTTCTGGGCGACACAGACACACCCATCCTACTCATAAACGAAACCAAAATTGACAGTTCATTTAATCTTTGCGTGCGGGGTTACACCGTCTTGCGAGAGGATTGTAAGACTGGAGTAGGGGATGTGTCCGCCGCTTTCCACAAAATTAAAACAGACAGAAACATCAAAATTCAAAACATCGCCTTTCGATTGACAAATAACATAAACATAATTTTGATATAGATTAGATTAGATTCCTTTTATTGGCATAAACAACTACAGTTTTACATATAACAGTGCTACCATCTATGTTAACCAAATAATTACACACACGTTCCAACCTAAGACGGAATAAAAAATAATAAATAACTAGAAGAAAACAAACAAAAAGAAAAAGAAAAAAAATTAATCCTCTCAAAAACAACATTTCCTCTCAAATAATAATAATAATAAAATCACGCGTCACCAGATGGTAAAAGAACTAAAGTTTTATTCTTTTTTAACTCCACCACTCTTTTCATCAAGGGCCATCCCGCTCCGTCCTCCCTCATACACGAGCCCCAGTCTTCTACTACCACACTCTCCTCTCTGCTCCACTGACATCCTGCACAGCTTTGAGCCCAATGCGCCCACACGTCACTAGCTTCCCCACATATCTCACATCGTTTAAAACGGGAGCCCATCCAGTATCTCCTGCCCTTTTCCTCTGACCCGCATCTGTGCCGTGCTATCAATGCTTGAGGAAGTCTATCTCTTGTAAGGTACAACGGGAGCCTTTGGAACACTTGCACGCTCCCATATTCAGGTAGAAAATTACTCCCCTCGATCATCCTCTGACGACTCTGCAGCTCCACCTCGGTTAACCTTTCATATACCAGTTCTTCCACCTTCCTTCCACTCACAAACATTCTCGCAATTTCCCCGTATGCCCACCCGCAGCTTTCATACAACTTCTTCCTTTCACTCCCCCATTTAGTCACCTTATGAATACCCAAACCTTCCATTCTTACAACTCTCAGTACTTCTTTTACAATTCGTTCATTGCCCATTCCATACACTTTCCTTTCAAACTTGACGACCCTCCTAGCTGCTTGCGAAAACACTTTCACCATATTTGTTTCTTGCAGCACAATGTATGTCGGCGTGGACCTGTCTAGTTTGAGGGCCATTTTTAGAAACTGCAGCTGCACTCTCTCAATTCTCTCCTCCTCTCTCACTCCCCACACTTCCGCTCCATACAAAAGAATACTTCTCACACATGCCTTCCACACTACCATTTTCGCTGCAAAGTTATTGTTCAAGCACTCCTTCCATATATTCCATAGCCCGTTTGCAGCCACCCACGCCTTTTTACAAATATATTTTACATGGTCTTTAGCGGACCCATCCTGCCCAAACATAAACCCAAGGTATTTGAAGCTGCTAACTTGCTCAATTATGCTGCTTCCCCACTTAAACGATTCACTCCTATTACCCGCTCTCTTTCGAAACACCATCCATTTAGTCTTTTTCACATTTACTACCAGTCTCCTCTTTTCAAAAAATCTTTTCACCCGATCGATCATCTCTGACATTTCTCCTTTCGTACTAGCTAAGATCACAACGTCGTCCGCGTAAGCCAAACTCCAAACTTTCCTATTACCAATTACTACCCCTCCAGCTTGACCTTTCCTCAGTACACTCTCTAAATCAGCCGTGTACAGGTTAAATAATATTGGACTCAACGGACAACCCTGCCTTAGCCCCATTCTAACCTCAAAACTTTCTGAAACTTCCGCTCCTACTTTCACTCTGCAACAGGTATGCTGATATAAATCCCTGATTCTCTCGATTAACTGCCGCGCTACACCTTTTATTCTCAGACATTCCCACATTCTCTCCCTCCTCACAGTGTCGTAAGCTGCCTTCAAATCTATAAACAGAGCGTAAAGCTTCCCTTGTTTCTTAACCAATTCCTTCTCTACAATATATTTCAACGTCACCAAGTGCTCCACCGTACTATAATGTTTTCTAAATCCAGCTTGCACATCTGGGATTAGGCCTTTATCTTCCTCCTCACATAAAAGCTTTTGCTCCAACAGCTTTGCATAGATTTTATAAGACGAGTCCATAACCGTTATTCCTCGGTAGTTAGCTAAGTCTTCCCTATCTCCACTTTTATATATTGGTACAATTAAGCCTTCCTTCCAGCTCTCCGGCACCCTTTTACAACCTCTGTACATCTTGTTTAGCTCTTTGAAAAGCTCTTGCTGGATGAGTATCGGCGCATGCTTCCACGCTTCATTCGGGATACTGTCCAAGCCCACTGCTTTTTTTTTCGGAAGCCTATCCACAACACTTGTAAATTCTTCCCACGTAAATTCATCACTGAATTTTGATATACAACTCACCTACCAACAAAATCACGACCAAAGACTTGAACTTAGTGACATCGGTGACAAGACGCTACGCACACGGCATGGAACTGCCATAGAAGCAATAAAATCGGAAACTCCCTTTACAATTACTCATTGGGGAGTGGATGCGCCATCCTATTCGCAGACGAACTCACACACACACTTTCCGTCAAACAACAAAACTCCGACAACAATTGACATTGCTTTAGCTAAAAACATTTCGAACATCACAGATATCTCCACACTAAATTCAGATCACGACACCATCAGGATCACTTTTGGGAATCCCTTGGACAGAAGACAACGACGAACACTACCTGAGTAGGGAAAGATGTCATGTTCTAGACCCACCTCCACCTCAGACATGCGCATGCGCGATGACCTTTGACCCCTAACCTAACCTTGACCTTCGACCCCTAACCTAACCTTGACCTTGACCATAGAACTTCCGGTTTCGACTTCCGGTTTCGGCTTCCGGTTTCGACTTCCGGCATTTTTTTCTTACCTTTAATAACCAATGTACTTTAATTGCAACAAAAAAAGGTGGCAACCCTAGTCGTGACTTAGTATATCTCTAGTAGATATATTATAGAGCTCCGGAAAGGTTGAATATATTTGATTGATATAGTTGATTGTTTTCAGTTTGCATGATTATCTATAACTTATGATGGTTTTACCAATTCTATCTTATTTGGTTAAGTCCTTCTTCCAGTTCAGTGATTTTTTTACAAACTATAAATAATCGCTTATTCCGTAATACGTAATAATAGTATTTACACGAAAAACTATGATTAGATTTATTAAATTTATTCCATCCTTTACGGAAAGAATGAGGAATTTTTCATCCAATAAACATCAATAAAAAGCAGTGGAAGAATTAGGGAAATGTTCGTTGACTTTCACAGTAGATTTTACAGCTTATATATTAAATCAATCGGTACAAAGTTGTTCTATACTTTATTTGCTTTATTTTAAGAACAATGTATTGTGATTAGGGTTTGGGAATACCCGGCCTTTTTAGACTCGGCGAGTCCGATTTTTCAGGCCCGGGTCCGGGTCTGATCTGCCACGCAATTTAAACAAAAACACGAAAGGATTTTTCATGTTCACGCATATGGTAAAGCGAGCGATACTGTACGAACTTGCCGATTAAGTTAAGTGGGACTTAGATAAACAAGGGATTTTGAGAATGTTATGGTAAATTGGTAAATAAAACAAAACTCCATAAGGAAGGCAATTCAAGTTGTTCAAAATTTCATCTTGATCGTCATCAATACCATCTAAACCACGGTCATCTTCATCTTGCAAGCCTGTAATATTTTTCTTTTTATATACTACAACACAAACAGATAAGTGTATAGTGTGATTCAAACAGAAATTATAAATACTAGAAGATTCTCGTCCAAATTTCATCATTACACTTGCATCCTCGCCGGTTGAACCAACTATATGTTTTTTTAATTTTATATTAAATGTGTTTAACTGTTGTTCTAATTTTTCGACAAATTGTAGAGCAGTACATGAGTTAAAAATTCTCAATAAATCCAGATTATGCACTTCAGAATCAATTCCATGCAAATTGATATTTAGATATGTCCGAATTTTCATACTCGTCCATTCATCAAGTGTAATGCTAAATCGTGGATCTTCTTTATGACGCGGTGTACTAGACAATGCCAAACATTCCAGACCCGAGACTCGTCGAGTCTTAGATCCGTTATCGGGTACCGGGTATTTACCATTGGACTCGTCGAGTCCGGATCCTTATACTCGGACCCAAGAAACCCTAATTGTGATTTTTTAAAAAGATTGCTCTGAAAAAATGATTTATTATATTAGATATTTATTTGAATTGAAATTGTACCTATGTTTAGTATTCAGTTTATCAAATACAGTTTACATTTATAACATTGTTTACGTAATCATTAATATCCCTTATACTCACAAAAAAAACGAATAATGAAAAAACTTCATCCAACTCATTATTCTTACGTTACGATTATATTTTATCCTGGACATTTTTGATTAACGTGTAAAACGAAAAGCCTGTCCGGAAAATCTATGAAAAGACAAACTTCACCTCAAAGCCCTGTGTTGAATATATTCAGGTTTGAAAATAGTTACCCTTACGAAGGCGGTTTTGTCTATATCGACTAAACCTCCGGCCGTAAACCGGAACGGGTGTTGCGATCTCATAATCGTTAGCGGCATATATTTTTGAATTTGCAGCGAATGCGAATACCATTTACTCTCGTTTATGCACAAAGATGTTTCCAAAGCCTGAAAAGCAAATTGAGAAAATTATGAAAATTTAAATTTAAAGATAGATTAAAAAAATGTGAATTAAAGCAGAGGTTGCAAAAAAATGTATTAATTTAAATTCTTCTTCCTTGGCGCTACAGCTCTCTATGGGCCTTGGCCTGCTTTACAACGTCCCTCCATATCCTTCTTTCCTGTACTGTGCGGGACCATTGCCACACATCGAGTACTTTCAAGTCGTTAATAACGTCGTCTCTCCATCGTATTCGTGGCCTATCTTTCGATTAATTTAATTTAAATTAATTTAAATTACAGTTATTATTTAATTATTATTATTATTTGAGATTATCATTTATATTATTTGAGGTTTTCGCCGAAATATGTGTTTGTTTTCTCGGGGATTCCGCGTTTATGTTGAGGATTGGTTCTGCAAAAACCGGATTCTCGACGTTTCGGCGAACTGACTTTCGCCATTCCAACAGATATTTGCGTCCGTGCAGGATAAGCGTTCGACGTATACTTATATATAGTATACGTCCAACGCTATAAGTATACGTTTACTCCACTCCTAGACGTAGGCATCTCGTCTTCCATGTCTGTCGATCTTAGGCTTATGGAACCAATCTCTCGCGGCAGTTGATTAAATATCGTCCAGCTATCTCCATTTTTACCGACCACTACTCGTCGTTGTATCACTTAGCCGCCAGACTGTCCATCTACAGCTGCTTTGTCTTGAGACGCAGTTGCTCCAGCTCCGTAAGTTTCCAGAGCATAATTCGTTTTAAAAAATTTAAATTTATATATATATATATATATATATATATATATATATATATATATATATATATATAAAGTATATATATATATGTAAAGAAAAATATAATTTTCTTTAATATTACTCCACATAAAAACAGCATCATAGTAGTCCGAGACAACGGACAACGGATAACCTAGGCAACGGATATTATTTGTTATTTTATTTATGTTATAATTTTGTAAAACTAGTGAATTGGAAATCGACATTACAATTAAAAACATTAATTGTCGTTTCTTTTCTTATAGGTAAGATTTTGTTATTAGAATTTATAATATTGTTTTTAAAATTTGTTTAATATTGTTCAGAAATAAATTCTTTTCTTATAGAGCAACTCAAGATTGTTTTAAATTGACTGTGTCGACCCAATCAGTAGAAAACACCATTATAAGAAAATGGAAAAGTTGAAATTTACGTTCGAAGTAAAGGCAGCAACAGACGAAAAGTCAAACCATATAGTTATAACCTCAATTGCCACACAAGATGACAAAATTTTCCTGATTCCTGAGGAGTTTCAAGCAGCATCAATTCACAAACTTATCTGCGCCTCTAAAGCTTATGCTACAGTAAAAAATACATTGAAAAAAAGACATCAAACTACATGTGTATGGATAAAAATGACCGAACATATGGATGAGGATGGAAACATGATTTTTTAAGACCAATTTTTAGAGGAAATTATAGAAGAATTACTCCAAATATACGCGATAAATTCTTTCGGACATCATTCGGACATAATAAAGGAAACAGCTAAAATACCAGAAAGAGAGATCACAATAATAATCGGTGACTTCAACGCGAAAGTTGGTCCCATTCAAACAACGGAAGACCACTTTGAAAGCATACTAGGAAAATGGGGCCTTTGGAGACATGGAGAAATGAGAGAGGGGAGCGCCTATTGTCATTCTCGGCTGACAAGAATATGACCATCATGAACACAATGTTCATACATCACCCAAGGCGACTATATACGTGGAGGTCATCCGGTGATAGGTATAGAAATCAAATAGATTTCCTACTGATTCCACAAAGATGGCGAACAAGTATAAAAAATACCAAAACCTATCCAGACGCCAACTGCGGATCCGTTCATCAGCTACTTATAGGAGAAATAAAATTAAAACTGAAAACTCCAAAACCCCCCTCTATGTCTAAAAATAGGTGGGAATTACACATTAACACCGAATATAAAAATATAAAAAAATCCAAACACTAAACAGCGGAAACACCAAACAAATGGATGAGAACCAACTTTGGAAGAGGATGAAATCGGAAATGTTAAAAATGGCCAATGAATTCAACCACAAACTCGAAAGAAGAAAAACGTGGATAACAGACAGAATATCGGAGGCTATGCAGCAAAGAAAGGAACTAAAACAAAAAGGCTTGAACAACGAAGAACGACGTGAACACTACAGTAAACTATCCAAAGATATAAGGAAAATGTGTAAAGAAGACAAAAACGGCTATATATCGACAATATGCAGAGAAATCGAAGACCATCATCAAAAAATGCATTTTTGACCTTTTTGCCAAAATCAGAGAGATAACTAGAGAATTCAAATCGCGAACGATAATTGTAGAAAACGAGCAAGGAGAAGTAATAACGGAGAAAACAGAGGTTGCAAAGAGATGTAGAAAATGTCAAAACTTGTTCGAAGATCAATCAGGAGACAATCCACTTAAAATCCCTAACTCAGAATATCAAGAACCAGAAATCCTTAAATCCTAGGTGGAGTGGGTTCTCAAAAAGCTAAAACCTAGAAAATCCTGCCGGAATAGTGACAAAAATGATTGACGTGTCTGATGAAAATATGATAAGTCTCCTGCATATACTGTGCAAGAAGATCTGGATATCAGGCCGACTGATTGGGCAACCTCGTATTCGTGCCAATCTATAAAAAAACCGGCCAAGTGCGAGTTGTGACTCGCGCACCGAGGGTTCCGTACAAACTTGTATAGTATAGTATTATTATGTAGATTATTAACATATTATGTAGATTATAAAGAAAAATTAGACGAAATATAATATATACAGGATGTTATGGGACTTGAGTATGTCGCATGTCGGTTATAAAAAAGCAAAATTTAGACATAATATATACCCTGTATATATTATGTATATAAAGCGTACGTGATGAAATGCATAACGAATATAAACAAAGAAAATTCAGAATAAACCTAGAATAGGACCTAACTGTATGCAACCCATACGCTTCTGGAGCCTGACAATCCCACTACGACAACATTAGTGAATTTTCATAAGTTTCAAATAGTAAATTCGCATTTTTCTTGTAATTAAACTACATATTTACGGTTTTCAGATTTTTCCCTTGACATGTGCTGTAAGACACCGCTTCTTGCCAAATTTCATGATTCTAGGTCAACGGGAAGTACCCTATAGGTTTTGATTCCCTCGTGAAATCGCAAAATATGCGACATAAACGGGCATATCTTTTGATCGCGTTGACTTGCAAGTTTGATTTTTTCACAGCTGAAAGAGACCGCAGACTCGAGTATTTGATACAAATTTCAACTTGTTACCTCTATGCGTTCCTGAGAAAAAGGTCTTGACAGACAGACAGACGGACAGACAGACAGACAGACAGACAGACAGACAGACAGACAGACAGACAGACGGACAACAAAGTGATCCTATAAGGGTTCCGTTTTCGGTACGGAACCCTAAAAAGACCTAATGTTCAAATTACAGAACGATATCCTTAATATCACACGTCAGCAAAACATTGTTACATATACTTCACGACAATTGAAAGCATACATACACCCCCAAATCCCACAAGAACAAGCAGGTTTCATGCCGGGACGAGACACGCGAGAGCACATCTTGAACATCAGACAGATAATTGAAAAACTAAAGGGAGTTCAAAAAACCTGGATACCTCTGTTTTATTGACTACAAAAAGGCATTCGATCAAGTAAAATGGAGCAAATTATGGACCGTTATGTCGGAGATGGGAGTACCTAGACATTTTATTAGCCTCACCGCCAATCAATCTGCAGAAGCACAGGTCAGAATAGAAGATTGCCTCATTGATTCCTTCAGAGCATACAAAGGAGTTCGTCAGGGGTGCATCCTTTCACCTATTTTATTCAATCTCTACGGAGAATGGATAGTCCGCAAAGCAACTCACAACTGGGATGGAGGAATAGCTATAGGAGGCAGCAAAATATCAAATTTACGGTACGCAGACTGCAACATTGGTGGGAAGTACGGAAGAAGAGATCAAGAACCTGCTCCAGAAGGTGAAAGAAATCAGCGGAGAGGTGGGCCTTGAAATGAATAATACAAAAACTAAAATAATGATAATAGACCGATCCCAAGAAAGACTGCAAAGTCCAACGCATATTGATTGAATCGAGGTAGTAATATATACCCTGTATATATTATGTATATAAAGCGTACGTGATGAAATGCATAACGAATATAAACAAAGAAAATTCAGAATAAACCTAGAATAGGACCTAACTGTATGCAACCCATACGCTTCTGGAGCCTGACAATCCCACTACGACAACATTAGTGAATTTTCATAAGTTTCAAATAGTAAATTCGCATTTTTCTTGTAATTAAACTACATATTTACGGTTTTCAGATTTTTCCCTTGACATGTGCTGTAAGACACCGCTTCTTGCCAAATTTCATGATTCTAGGTCAACGGGAAGTACCCTATAGGTTTTGATTCCCTCGTGAAATCGCAAAATATGCGACATAAACGGGCATATCTTTTGATCGCGTTGACTTGCAAGTTTGATTTTTTCACAGCTGAAAGAGACCGCAGACTCGAGTATTTGATACAAATTTCAACTTGTTACCTCTATGCGTTCCTGAGAAAAAGGTCTTGACAGACAGACAGACGGACAGACAGACAGACAGACAGACAGACAGACAGACAGACAGACAGACAGACGGACAACAAAGTGATCCTATAAGGGTTCCGTTTTCGGTACGGAACCCTAAAAAGACCTAATGTTCAAATTACAGAACGATATCCTTAATATCACACGTCAGCAAAACATTGTTACATATACTTCACGACAATTGAAAGCATACATACACCCCCAAATCCCACAAGAACAAGCAGGTTTCATGCCGGGACGAGACACGCGAGAGCACATCTTGAACATCAGACAGATAATTGAAAAACTAAAGGGAGTTCAAAAAACCTGGATACCTCTGTTTTATTGACTACAAAAAGGCATTCGATCAAGTAAAATGGAGCAAATTATGGACCGTTATGTCGGAGATGGGAGTACCTAGACATTTTATTAGCCTCACCGCCAATCAATCTGCAGAAGCACAGGTCAGAATAGAAGATTGCCTCATTGATTCCTTCAGAGCATACAAAGGAGTTCGTCAGGGGTGCATCCTTTCACCTATTTTATTCAATCTCTACGGAGAATGGATAGTCCGCAAAGCAACTCACAACTGGGATGGAGGAATAGCTATAGGAGGCAGCAAAATATCAAATTTACGGTACGCAGACTGCAACATTGGTGGGAAGTACGGAAGAAGAGATCAAGAACCTGCTCCAGAAGGTGAAAGAAATCAGCGGAGAGGTGGGCCTTGAAATGAATAATACAAAAACTAAAATAATGATAATAGACCGATCCCAAGAAAGACTGCAAAGTCCAACGCATATTGATTGAATCGAGGTAGTAAAGGAGTTCGTGTATTTGGGCTCACAAATTTCAAGAACTGGCAGCTGTGAAAAGGAAATAAGGAGAAGAATAGCTATGGGCAAAACCGCCTTTGTCAAAACTTTCACGTATTTGGAAAGATCACAGCATTTCTAAAGGAACCAAGATGGCAGTCATAAAGACACTTATAGTCTCATACGCTGAAGAATCCTGGACACTAAAAATGTCTGACAGAAGACGAATTGATGCGTTTGAAATGTACACCTGGAGACGCATGCTCAGGATATCATGGACGGAAAAACGTACTAATGAATCCATTCTACGAAAACTTAACATCGTCAAAGCAAAACTATCGAAAAATCCATCCTAAGGTATTTCTGTCACATAATACGAAGAAAGGACGACTCACTTGAGAAATTGATAGTCCAAGGAAAGCTAGAGGGTATGAGACCACGAGGAAGAACATCATGGCGCTATGTGGATCAAATATCCAAAGCTATAGGCGCAACTGTACACGATTACACAAAAGCTGCTAAAAACAGGGAAGAATGGAGACAACAAGTACAACGAATATGATCCCTAGGTCATACCATTGCCACGATGCTCGGATATGAGCGATACGATTGAGAAGATACTTATGTGAAAACGGTTTCCACTACGAATTATGCTCTGGAAACTTACGGAGCTGGGGCGACCACGTCTCACGACAAAGCAGCTGTAGATGGATATTAGTTTTTTTTATTAGTTAAATGCGTCTTTAAAATTGTATCATTAAATTAAGTATCGTATTTTTATGCAAAGCTATTATGTATTATATTCGACTTCTTCTTCTTGTGTAGTTCATAGCATGTAACTGTGGTGGAGGGAGTTCCCTCTATCAGTACGCCGCTGATGGTATCGCAGGATCCGGAACGCTTCACGATTTCTATCCACCTTGGTCTATTTTAGGCTGCATTTGGCTTGTTCGATGGAAAATCGCTGTTTTTGTAGTTCAAGCTTGGTATTTTTACTTTCCGCCACGTTTATAATGGGGCTGCCTGTTGAATTCTCCAATTAGCAGGTAGATTTCGCCAAAGCAATGTGAATAGCAGCTGATTGTTGTCCATGCGACAAACGTGTCCAAACCATCGCAGACTGCGTTTCTGTATGTTATCCATAATTAGATAGCTGGCGGATACACCTTTTTCCAATAACATCCTTTCAAATGTAGTCAGAAATATATATACAATAAGATTTGTCTCAGGCATCGCATTTGAAACAAATTCTGAAAACTATTTGCATCACATCGCATATGAAACCTGTTTGCATCTGCCGTTAATAAGTTATATTATGGAGATAACCAGCGTTCGGTAAAGACGAATCTTAGTGTTGAGGTTAATGCTAGTCTTCTTCCAAATGCACTATTACACAACCTTACAAAACATACAGAATACACAGAAAAATAAAAAAGTTATGTAACTAAAACTAAAACCCCATTAAAAAAGAAAAAAGAAATTTTTACCATCCTGTAAACCTATACATCAGTCATAAACTCATAAACTAAAAACTAAACCACAACACCCAAAAAACTACCCCGTCGCATCCGCTCTTTTTCACTCTGAATAAAAAACGACCGTCCCTTTTCGTTCTCGTCCATTTACTCACTCCAGTCCTTTCCTCGCCTTCTCTCCTGTTCATTCCACTCCGCCATCGTGCATTCTTCCAACCAATGACTCCACATCCAACTTCATCCCACACACCATACACCTTCTACTTTCCTCATTCATCCAATGTCTCATGCCACGCTCTTCATTACCACTCCTAAATCTCGCCAACACTGACTGGTCCTCAGACTCTTTAATTGTCCTCAAATAACCAGGAACACGGCTGTGCACTTGTATCTGACTGTAGCTTTGGTGATATTTGCTAGCCTCTATTTTGGATTCGCGCTCTTGGCAGTGCACTTCTAATAACCTCTCCCTTAACATCATTTTCCAAAGAGCACCTGCACATTTTTCGCTTTCCAACCCCTCGGATGCGCCAATTTTAGCACATCCAGGTTTTTAAATTTAATATTTGAATTTATTTCGGCACCGATCAATAGAAGGGGAAAAGGTGTATCGATCTGTGTCGAAACCGCGCGATTTAATTATCATTTCGCTAATTGATATATCAGTCGACTAAGTACGCTCGGAAGGTGCGAAGCGCGGAGAGCGAGAGAAACACGAGAAACCTACATCGACCGACACATGCAATGTGCGGAGCGGTGTCCCGAGGGCTGAAGCGGAACCCAACGTCCGGAAGACGACAATTTTAAGGGAATCCCTATACCTAGTATCCCCATTTCCTCCCTTAAAAGAGGCGCCGGAAGGACGATCCCACGTGGAGGAGACGCTAGCAGCCCCCACAGGTAAATGATTTGACCAGCCTGTGTTTTTGCTTGGAAATTTTGGAATTTAGTGAGACACGGTCCGAACATTGTGCTCTTTATTACTGTATCCAGTCCCAAAGACATACCCCAAACACTTAAATTTACTAACTTCCTCTATTTCAGTACCCTGAGTACCATTAAAACCTTTCTTTCCTATATCGCCCACCGCTTTTAAACCGAATCGATTTTGTTTTAACAAAATTCACTCTTAACCGATTTTTGCCCAAACTGCTACACTCAATATAGGATTACAATAAATACCGTTGTACCTGCTGGTGTACAGTGGTCGAAAATGGGGTAAAACCCTGTTTTCGAAATACCTACGTCCTTCATCTCACTCGCCGACTTTGCAAATACCACCATGTCATCCGCATATGCTAAGCTCCACACCTTCTTTTTCCCAATCACCACTCCTCCAACTTGACCGGTCTGTAGAACCTTCTCCATATCCGCATACAGATTGAAGAACGTAGGACTCATAGGGCAGCCTTGTCTCAGACCCTTCCTCGCCTCAAAATAGTCCGATTTCCATTCATTCGTTACTACTTTACAGACGGTTTCCTCGTACAAATCCCTAATGTTTCTTCTTACACTCTCTGAGATACCTAGCTTGCTCAAACACATCCAATCTCCTCCTGTTCATCCAGTCATATGCGGCTTTCAAATCAATGAAAAAAGCAAAGAGGCATCCCTTTCTATGATGACTCTTAAGGTGACCAGGTTTTTTCCACCGTGCTCCTTCCTTCTCTGCTCCTCGCTTGTATTTCCAGAAAATGCTTATTTTCATTGATTTCCTTCCTCAAGCGACAATCCAGGATTTTAGGAAATATTTTGTATGAGGAGTTCATCAAAGTTATATCTCCATAATTTTCTAGCGCGTCCCTCGTTCAACTCTTAAACACAGGTTGAATTATCTCCATTTTGCAACTGACTGGCATCCTTTTGTCTCCCCTCCCTATCCTAAAGATATAGACATGGGCAATGATAAGGCTATTCGAAAAAACAAAGGAAACAAACAACAAGACGGCGGAATAGCTGAAAGGCTTAAGACCGCTGAGAAGCAAAGGACACATGAGGGCTATTCGTGCAGTGTCGTCTAAGTTGTCGCTCGCCTTAGCATCGGTTTAGAGAAGATGGCGCTGTCGTCCGCAACATCGGATCCGTTATGACCCTCATGCCGACATGAGGCATGATGCATGATACATGTTTCCTAGTGTTGCCTGATTATACATGTGCGACTATGTGGCACATAATTCAATAATGTTGCATACGGAATTTGTCGCCCCACGTCGCATGCGCTTTGTCGTCTATGTGTGTAGCATGCGTCTGATACGATTCCATTTAGGCAACTTCAGTTTGGTGCAGCATGTCTTTACGGAAAGCATATCGCCGCAGCTGCATATTTGGTAATAGCTTTGAATCGTAAGTAAAAAAGGTCACCACGGTGGTGGAAAAGACAATTATATGTTGATGTTGAAGAAACACAATACAATTACGGGTCTGTCTTGAAAATATGTTTGTGTACTTTTTACCTGTTGTAACTGTTGTTAATCGTCTTTGGCACTCTTTTATTAAGCTCCGCAAGCAAAAATTAAGCCTCTACGTTGTTTTTGTTGAAATTTTTTGTTGACATTTTTAAGATTGCAGACAGTATATTTTATCAGATTGCAGACAGTAGATTGCAGAACGCAATTATGTGGATGTTGCCACGTTTATTCTTGTCCTTTTATATCAAAGAGGATCCGATCCTCTTTGCTTTTATATGAAAAACTAACTATGGCAGCATATATATTATTTTAAGCGTCGTATTGAATTTGCATTCATATTTCAACCAGATTTCAACGGACAGCTACGGTACAATGTCTCGTGTGGATTTTATTGGTGGTTTAACCCTGGTTAGATTAGGTTGCCCGCTGCGAAGCGGGAAGATAAATCAAGACAACATACACGCGGCAGCGCGAACTCTTGATCCAATATAGGACAAAGTGACAAGAACCGTTGGTTTTACCTTGGTTAGATTAGGTTGTCCGCCGCGAGGCGGAAAGATAAATCAAGACAACATACGCGCGGCAGCGCGAACTCTCGGTCCAATGTAAGGTTTTATCTGTTTTTTTTTTAATTTCAAAATTTAGTTTGTATTTTCCAGATGGAGGATCTGGCAATTTTTTTTTTATTTAATTTGATGAAAATCTTAATTTATTTACATTTTTCCCTGGATATATTACAAGTTTTCCTTTTTTTTTTATTTCGAAGCAAATCTGTTGATAATTAGAAAAAATAATAAACGTGGAAACATCTAGTTATTTGCGTTCGCGTCGACTATCTGTCACGTTGACAATGTTTACAACTATTTCAAGAAAAACACGAATATTTATTGAACCAGATAACTTAGAAGCTTCATTTTTGCTTTCCGACCTTTGCGACCTTTCCGTTAACCCGTACCAAGGACGATAAATAACAGTTACAGCAGGTAAAAAGTCCATAACACTAAATTTCAATAGACCCGTAAACTCGATAAATTCTATGGTTCTTTCATTATTCCAGTCCATGTCGCATGCTACAAGTTGACCGATCCAATTGCTGTTGGATAGCAACGACACTGTTCGACACGTTCAATCTTGTCGAAAGGTGACGCATGCGTCGCGGCAACAACATTCGACACATAACATAGACATGTTTCTTGTGGCATCGTGTTCCTTCAATGGAAAGACTTGCGTAGCATGCGTCAATGCCGCATGCTACATGTTGCCGAAAAAGTTACCTCAGTGGAATCCCGCCTTTACGACTCTGACTCTGTCGTATTTAATGCCTCGTCGGCCCTCGGACACTCGCTACATTTATACAAAGCATTGAATTTACTGGTGGAAGAAATTCAAATATAAATTTGAAGATTTTCTCCATATTTGATTGATGTAATTAACATAGTAAGTAGTAGTACATGTTAATTACACAATATGTTAATTTCTGTAGGATATTTACAACTTACAATTTGAGTGGCAGCGTCCGCTGGAAAACAATAAATGGCCAAAAGCACAGCGACAGGTGTTGTTCTACAAACATAACATTGTAGTAATTAAAAGATCACAGCAAAGTTAAATTAAATCTTATCTATGGTTAGATCATATCGACAATATATTGTTATCATACCTTTCAATCACTCCATACAATTGAGTGCAATAAGTATAAATCGTAATAAGATAAACCACCATCAAGGAAATAGAGTAGCATTTTTTTAATGTTTCCATTTGTCTAAAATAAAGATTATGAACTTGATCCAGCACAAATTTTCAATTATTCTTACTCCAGTAAAAGAGTATGATGACGAATGCAGCTTTTCAATTTAGCTTTTAGCAATTCATTGTCTTTGTAGTCATCCAATTTAGCAAAAGCGGCATTCAGTAAGTAAAATTGCGTAACGATGTTGATGCAAGCAGAGACAAAGAATGAGTCGATTGCAACCACACAGACCACGTCAATTATTAAAACAAAATATTGACTGATTAGTAAAAGCCAAAACGCATATTGGAATTCGGGAACCCACATTGGAAAAATTAGCTTTTTAGAAAATATCGGTAAAATGAAGAACATTACTAATATTACTGTTATTACAGTTCTGTAGATATTTGTTGCCTTTTTCCCGATTCTGTGGCTTCTCTCCACTGATGGTATATTAATAGACGGCTTCCAGAATCTTTTAGTTTGTTCTATTACTTTCAAAAAATAATCTTTGTAAAACAATAATGGAATCAATTTTGCTATTCCCTAGATTGAATTTATAAAAAAATATTATTTTTGCTCCCGAGATAATTTGAAATTTAATACCTGCGTGAATGTAGTTAGGGTTCCAACGGCATCAATTATATCTTCAATATTTCCATTACTATTCCTTATCATTTGTACGCAACAATAAAAATAGTACAATCTTATAACATTTATCAAAGTTGCTATTACAATTCGCACTTTTCCATTTGTTGGGTGTAGAAAAGCGTATTTTGATATATTTAAGCTTGTAATTACGAGCTCCAGGTCACGTTCCATGTTTATAATTGATCAAATTCGTCGACGTTCGACCTATATCAAATCTTCTACAATAATTAATTTACAGCTTAAGTTTGCCCTGCGACTTTTACAAACTGTTGAAAAACTAATTTTCATCAATTATGCAATTCTCTGTTCTGTTCTCTAAGTTTATTTAAGTTTGTTCAATTAATTAGGGAATATATACGTAGATGCAGTGCCGGATTTCTAAATAACCTAACTGGGCTGTAGCCTACGGCGGCAAATTTTCGTAGGCGACAGATTTTTGTAAGCGGAAACTTTTAAAAATATACAAATTCTTGAAAACAGATTTTTTTTGCAGCAGCCATCAGTTTCGGGCACATTTTGTTATTTTCATTGGTTATACGTCAAAAAAGTTCGGGCACTTTTTGCCCGATACATGGCGGAAATTGACGTATGCGCAAAAAAAATCAACTGTGAAAATTATTAAGCAACACTAGACAGACAAGACTAGACAGACAACCTCAGTTGTTCCAAAATATCTGCAGTGCGCCTCAAAAAGATTCCCGATGTGCGGCAGGTAAGAACCAAAAGCATGCATTCCGCGTAAGCGCCTAGGTGAGGTGATAATTCACCTACCCGTGCCCACGGTTGGCCCATTCATCAATAGTCGGAATCAATCTATCAGAGGTCGGAAAAGGGAGCCTGGTCCAGGCACCCAAGCTATCTTTTCCGACCTCTCCCATAACTCTTGCCATACACGCATTGTTTTTTCCCATTCAGTTTTAGACTCCTTACATTCCCAAACTCTCACTCTTTCATCCGCCAGAAAGTCTAGTGGGATGACTCCAGCAGCTGCCGCCACTGCGTCGCCAGAACAGACCTGTATGCGCTGCACACATGCAGCAGCCATACATCTTTGCACTTTCATCAGTTTCGCTTTGTAACATTCAATCCTGAAGGCATTTATCCATTCCGGCACCCCATACAGGACAATGCAGTGCACGACCGCATTCATAACCCTCCTTTTGGAGGCAGACGGCCCACATATGTTGGGCATCAACCGTCCAAGGACTCTCACATACACTGTAGCTTTGCTCGCCCACTCACTTGACCTGTCCGGATACCCTGAGATTTCGCTGAAGCTCTACCCCAAGATATATTACAAACTCCCGAGCTTGACTCCCCAGACTTTCCTTTCGTATCCCAATTAGCAGGACCACCTCAGTTTTGTGGGGAGATAGAGCAAGCCCCTTTCCCGTATCCACCAGTCAATGCCACCGATTGGTTCATTAATTTCGCTTTCAGCCTTTCTTCCGTTCTTGAAACTGCAAGAACCGCTTATTCAGCTGCGTACCCGACGAGTGGCAGCCTCAGTGTCAAACCTTATCGTAAAATATGTTCCCCAGCATCGGCCCAAGAACCGAGCCCTATGGAACATGCGCACTCATTTTGATGGTTCTACCTTCCACAGTCACTATCTCCCTATCATTCAAGTTGCTCCCCCACCATCTTTCGACCTACCTTTTCCCCATTTTTTCGACGAGAGGGACCTACCTGCTTCAGTTCCAAAGCCTCCATAATTCCGTGCCATCTGAATTCCGGTCCCATTCCGGATCGAATTGAAAGCATTTTTTTCGTCCAGGGTTACAATCACGCAGTAGCTACGGGTACGCCATGGACCCGTATTGTCTAACCTTGCTCTCTCTATCACACGCATTATTGCGTTCACTGTAGTGCGGCCGCCTCTGAACCCATACTCTTCCTCTAAAAGACGCCTTGCCTTCTCGAGATCCTGATTTATCCTAGCTCCGATCATATTCTCAAGCATCTTCGCTACACGAAGCACTTAGCTCTTTAGCCGTGTACTCGTGTGCTTTGTGCCCTCTTTAATCGCATCGTTCAACACGCATTCTTTCGCTCTATTCCCTTGCATGCCGCCAGGTGCCCGAAGCCAAGGCATCTGTAGCACCTGATCGGCTTATTGTCTTCGGTCACTCGGCACATGATCCAGCCAACTTTTATTCTTCCTTTCTCCAGTATGGTTTGTGCCGCTCTTACTGGAAGAGTGACTACTGCCACGCACTGTGCGGAGAGACTTAACCATACACACCCTACATTCAACAGCCTTCTGAATAGCTCCTTTCACCTCATCGGTGATGGAAGCCTCATCCATGCCCCTAACAAGGACACTTCTGAGCCCCATCTCCGTCCTGACATCCCTAACAGCCTCAGTCACTAGGGCCATTCGCTCTACCATCTTTTCCCCATCATCATTCACTCTGATGATGAGGTCCCCAGCGTGGGTTTTTCTCATCGCCCTTACATTTCAACTCATTCGTATCAACTTCCTACTTAAGGACAATCACTATATAGGCGTAAGAAACACCCTCTGCCCTCCTCACAAGTAAGGTTTCTGCCTTTCTGGTGCCTCCGGCCCCTTCCACTCTGGGCTTTTGGCACTCCGCATTCATCCAGCACATGGTTATCTCAGATCCTGTGCCATGCCACGCGCATTCATCTTTCGTACCAGCCACATATTAAGATTACCAGCCTCACCGATAGCGAACCTCTTTCTCTCAGTCTTCTCAAAGACCTCTCATCCTTAATAATGTCTCGAACGCCTTTTCTTCAGCGGCCTCGACCTTATTATCATCTAGACGGGCGATGAAGTGGTACTTCCTCTCGGAGTCCAACGACTCATCGCCTCCCATGCATTCAACATTTTCGCCTTTCAAGCCTTACATTCAAGCCTTCAGACACTCGCTTGGCATTTTAAACTGAGCTGGTTTGATCACTTACCTTTTAGGGTTGCTCACGTCTCCGCCCCGTGTGGATCGTCCTTCCGGCGCCTATTTCAAGGGAAGAAATAAGGATAATAAGTGGAGGGATTCCCTTAAAATTGTTGTCTTCCAGACGATTGTGGTCGCTGCAGCCCTTAATTGCATCGCCCTTATTAACTTGATACTATTAAATTTAGCTGCGTGCACGTATCGATCGCCCCGGGTTCACGCTTCCACCGGTGTCTTTTCGCTTCCAACACTCGAAGCATACTACTCGAAATATATAAATTCGCGGCTCAAAAGATAATAAAATCGCGAGATTTCGGCTCAGGTCGATTCTTTTAATCGATGCCGAAATCGATTTAAATTTCGAATTAAAATATGCATTTATTAATATTGGCGCGAACAGATGTGTTTGTGCAGCATAAATTTTCTCAATATTAACCGTTTGTAAATTGGCGCCTCGCCATCACACTAATTGTGCTTACTTTACTTGTTCGTGTCCGGTGGTCTCCGGTGGTGGAAGGATTGGCCACTGTCTGATGGAACCGTGTTACCAGGTGACTCCGGCATGTTCTGCATATATAAGAGAAAAAGTTGGTGGTTCAAACACCAACACCCGACACCCTCCCCCCCGCCGCAATATGCAAAATATAACATAAATATTATATTGCAATAAAGAGGGACGAGTAGAGACGACTCCCTTCAAGAGAACATGTTAGATGTGCAGGAACCCTTGTTTGTTGGTTTTAGAAAGGATTGGTTCATTTCTGTTATTGTATTTTCTTAAACCCCTGGAGAACTACAGACCGATCAGCTTACTGCCCCAAACTGTTCACAAAAATAATATCCACTCGGATTCCCCGTAAACTGGTTAGCGTTCATAGATTTTGAAAAAGCCTTTCACACAGTAGAAATCTGAGCACTCCAGCAAGTCCTAAAAATGCCAGAAATGACCATGGGTACGCAAACTTGATCAACAATCTCTACAGCAACACCACATTACAAATCCAACTGCACGAACCATCCGAAAAAGTGAGAATTGGAAGAGGCGTACGACAGCGAGATCCTTTATGGCCGAAACTATTTACCCTGGTCTTGAAAGATGCACTAAAAATAATTGATTTCAGTAACTGAGGTATTAACATAACGGGTTAGAAACTCAGTCGACTAATCTTTACCAACGATATAGCACTGATAGCCAGCAACAAGGAAGAACTCATCACACTCATCGACGACATCTACAAAGCCACGAAACGAATAGGATTGGAAATTAACTTTGGAAAAACCAAGTACATGACATCAGATAGAGAAGACGAAGAACCAATTACCATCGAAGGCATCTTAATTGAGAAAGTACAAACTTATGTTGAGCAAGCACTAACTGTTCGCGCCAATTTTAATAAATCCATATTTTAATTCAAACATTTTAATCGATTTCGACACCGATCAACAGAAGGGGAAAGGTGTATCGACCTGGGCCGAAATCGCGCGATTTATCAATTAATTTCGTCGCGAATTTATATATTAGTCGAGCAGTACGCTTTGTAGGTGCGAAGCGTGTAGAACGAGATCGAAGCGCGAAGCCAAGTTCGGCCGTGCACGCGTTATTCAGTTTCAAGTCAAATTAACCAGGGGTGTGATCACGAGCCCAAAGGGCTGAAGCGGCATCCAACGTCTGGAAGACAACAATTTTAAGGGAATCCCTCCACCCATTACCCCCATTTCCTCCCTTAAAAAAGGCGCCAGAAGGACGATTACACGTGGCGGAGACGCGAGCAGCCCTAACAGGTAAGTGATTAGATCTGCCCTGTATTTTGAACAAAAATTTTGATTTTCGTGAGACACTCGCGCTGGACATCCCCCTCGAGTTAAATATCGCCCTATACAATCAGTGTATACTTCCGGTGACCACTTATGGATCGCAAACCTGAGCAATTACTGAAACAATAATGGAAAAGCTGAAGGTCAATCAAAGAGCAATCGAAAGACGCATACAAGGAATATCACTGAGAGACAAGAAAAGAAACGTTTGGATCAGAGTGAAGACAAAGGTAAGGGATGTAACGTAATAAAATGAAATACTACAGCAGAAATGGAGTTGGGCCGGCCATGTCGCAAGAAATGAAACAAATGGAGCGGAAAAATCATAATATGGAGACCATGGAACAACAGAAGAAGCGTAGATGCCATGTAATGACGATCTGAAACGAGCGGAAGGCATTAACCGGTACCAAGCGGCCCAGTGTGTCTGCATCACGGAGGCGATAGGGTCGTGTCCGACAGTAGCAATCGAGCTGCTGCTGGATCTGACTCCGCTGCGGCGGAACCTTGTGGTGGAAACGGCCGCCAGATGGGCTATTGAAAGGTTCAGCAAGGAAGGAATGGGCAGAGGTAAAATAATCGGGAGCAGAGACCGAAACAGCCTCGGTGCCAAAATCCCCTGGGTGGAAGTACCAAAAAACGAAATGGTATGCAAATACTACTTCGAGCAATGTTTAGTAGTAAATCCGATTGGAGCGACGAATCCTCAGCATACAACATAGAGCAAAATGCCATTAAGTAGTATACAGATGGTTCGAAGACAAAGGAAGGTATTGGTGCAGGAGTGTTTGGACCTCGCGCCAAGTACTTCGAATCCATGAGAACATCTCCAAGTATCTTCCAAGCAGAGGTACACGCAATCGAAAGATGTGCACACTTTAACCTCGACAGGAGTTATCGCAAAAAAAGAATTGCTATCCAGTCAGACAGCCAAGCAGCCATTAAGGCCATTAGCTCATACACCATCAGATCTAAACTGGTATGGGACTGTGTGGGGAGCTAAACAAGCTTGGCAAAGATAATAAAGTAACGCTATAGTGGGTACCAAGACACACTGGTATAGACGGAAACGAAGAAACCGATAACCTAGCAAACAAGGGATCCAGTAGCTCCCTTTATAGGTCCGGAACCCTTTTGCGGAATGAGTGTGAACACCATCTACAAAAGTTTAGATGAAGAAACAAGACGAAAATGGATGAAAACCTGGAAAGAACTTCCATGGCTACGGCAGTCCAAAGTGATGCTGAGATTTTTTAACCAGAAGAGAACAAAAGCTTGCCTGAAATTAAGCAGGAACAGGCTTAGAATTCTGACAGGAGTCCTGACGGGACACTAAAGACTTAGGAAACATCTCAAGGCGCTAGGCCTAGAGGAGGATGACGGATGCAGATTCTGTGGCTCAGCAGAGGAAACCCCCATACATCTGCTCAAAGACTGCGCAAGAGACAGATGTACCTTGGGGCTCACTGCTTGAACACAGAGGAGCTGCAGGCCTTGAATCCCACCCAGATCCTGAAATTCCTAAAGGAACCGGGATTGGAGGATGCGCTCTAAATGGGTAAGTACACCATCGCCTGGAAGAGGAGGGTGCGGTACAATAGATTTATAAAGGTCGTAGTAGAAGTCGTCACCACCATATCAACAATTTACAATCTACCAGCGGCCCAGAACAGGACTACATGGAAGAGTAAGAAGGAGGCTTATACCCAACGGGCAGACAACAGCTAAAAAAAATTACCATAGCCTGATGACTTGTATAATAAAATACGGAGTAAGTATTTGGAGTTCCTATTTGGTCTTCCTAGAAATCTACCTTAAAACCACTATAAACGACATTTTAAGAACAAGTGTTCAAAAAAGAGAATAGTCAAAGTGAAAAACATTTTTCCACAGATAATTAACTTCTGAAGCTAAAGCCTATATAGGTTAGGTTAGGTTTAAGTGGCAGCTAATGCTTACATAGGCCTCAGATGGGCCCGTTGTGTTACCACGGTACTTGGAGTACAACCCTCCTCAGGGGATTTTGTCAAACCATTTCGAGCCGTGGATGAGGTCAGAGAGATCATCCAAGAAAGGTCGGCCTAAGAAGAGCAATCGTGTTGCGGTCAGAGAGGGGCATTGGCATAGGTAATGCTGAACACTCTCCTCTTCCTCCTCGTCCAGGCAGCCTCTGCAGTAGTCCCGCTTCGCTATGCCCAGTCTCTCAGCGTGCTTGCCAATGGGACAGTGTCCCGTGATGACTCCCACTGCCAGTCTAATATCGTTTCTTTTTAGAGACACGATGTTGGTGCTTCTTTTCCTGTTTTGGTGAGGCCATATTTGCCTGATTACCTCGCAGGTGTCTTCATCTCTCCACCTTCGCTCCGCTAGATTCGAGGTTATTTCGGCTATGGTCTCCTTGCACGAGGCAAATGGAATGCCAATATCCTGTAATACTTCGGTTGAGTGCAGGCTTGTGCCGTTCTTTGCAAGCTCATCCGCTTTTGCGTTACCTGGGATCCCGCTGTGGCTTGGTACCCACATGAGTCTCACGTTTGTGTGTGCTGCGAGCTCATTCAGCTTTCTCCGACAGTCAGAGACCACTGTTGAGTTGGTGCACACGCTAGTAATTGCCTGGAGAGCAGCTTGGCTATCGGTGTAAATGTGGATCTGTTCACCAGGGTCCCCATTTACCATCAGCCACTCTGCTGCCCCTTTTATGGCGGTTACCTCCGCCTGTAGTCTGGCTGGCGTAAGCTAATTCTGAGGTTGAGGTCGTTGGAGAAAACTCCGCTGCCCACTTTATCCTCCCTCCGTGAGCCGTCTGCAAAGACCTGCGTGTGTCCTGCTGGTACCTCTTTCTTTTCCATCCACTCCTCTTTAGAGGGTATGTGGTATGAGAAGTTGTTGCAAAAAGCAGGTGTTGCTAAACATCGGTCTATGTTTTTGGGCACCCCTTTAAATTCATTGATTATTCCGGCATGTCCACGATAGTCCGATGTCAACATTCTTAGACTTTAGTCTAAGTGCTGTGGTAATGGCGAGTTGCTTGCCCATTAAATCGACCGGGGCTATGTCCAGGTTTGTCTCCAAGGCTTTCGTAGGCGTCGTTCTCATGGCTCCCGTTATCATGAGCGCCGCCATTCTCTGCACTTTTGTAAGCGCCATTTGATGGACTCTTTTATTAAGTGCGGGCCACCATATAAAAACGCCGTAGTAGAGTATTGGTGTAACTACGGCTCTGTATAGCCAGAAGGTAATCTTGGGGTTGAGGCCACAAGATTTTCCCACAAAGCCTATATACGCTTGCATAAAATATAAGAGTAGTCCAGTTGCAAATGCTGTTAACGAGACATAACAAGAAATCGAAAATTGAGATATTGTATTGCTATTGAAATAATGATGTTGAAAAGTGAAAAGAAAATTTTAAACTCTCCAGGATTTATTGAAAAAGACTACAATTAGGGTTGCAAACTTTTTTTGAGAATCAAATTATTTGGATAGGAAAAAATAAAGAATTTGGAGAAAAAATAATATTTTTGTTGTTATGCCTTCAAAAATATATTTTTTACTGCGCATGCGCGAAAAGTACTTCTTAACGCACGTTTTTTAATAAGAGAAATGACACATCTCGTTTTATTTTCACATAACCTGGGTAGGGCACGCATATATTCAATATCGCTAGGTTACATAAAAGAAAAACAAATAAATAAATTAAATAAACACAATCAGTGTCAGAAATTTTTTTCAATACAAAATAATAATAAAAATTATAGAAAACGTTTTAAAGTTGAGCTATTTCCAAAAAATTACCTGTATTTTTAGATGTCCTCTTGATGCCTTCTTAGAGGTAAACTTTGACGGACAAGAATTTGTATCGTATCCATTAGTTTCAATAAAGTTTCAATTGTACTCTAGTATTCGTCACTTTGTCTGTCCATGGTATTTTAAGCATTCGTCTATAACACCACATCTCAAAGGCTTTTTTATTTGTGTTTGTTTTAAAGTTCCATTCCATATAGTAGAATGGAGTACACGTAGCCTCTTAGTATTTTTGTACGTAGATCAAGTTTCACTTGTCTATCGCAAAGAAACACACGCATTTTAATAAATGTGTTTCTGGTCATTTCAATTCCGATTTTAATTTCTAGGGTTTGGTCTATTGTTTTGGTTATCCATGTACCAAAGTATTTATATTTTGTTGCCTTTTCTATACGCGTGTTATCGATGTATAAGTCTTGAATTTTGAAAATTTTTAATTTTTTTTTATAAATTTGTAAAATAATTTATCATTAGCCAAAGTGCACGCCTGTTCCTTTTCTCAAACTTATCAAAATTGTTGCGTTTCGGCTCACTCTTTCGACACTATATTTCAGAGACAAATATCTAAAGATGCTATATTTTAAGTAGTAGATATTTTCGCGCGCGTCACAGTGCGGCGGTGCAATAAAGTGCATTCGGCTTCTTTTGTATAGCCGCACTTTTCTCGCGTGGCCTACCTCAGCGTTGCCAACCGTACGATAATTTTGTACTAAACTACCATGTTCGATATCGATTCAAATATTATCTATTATTAAATAATAAAAAAACTATATTTTTTATTAAACAAATACGATTTTCAGAATTTCGGCCAAAAATTTCGTCTTTCAAATATTTGTCCTACTGAGATGCGCGTACGCACTCGCGCAACAACAAAATTCACAGTTTCTTGCCAGTTTTAAATCCAATGCGCATACGCTAATTTAGTTTCCTTTAGTTGCTACCACTCCGAGCCTTCCATCTTGTGCCATTGCAGCATTTGCATTTGCTTTGTCTTTCGCGTAAATCGTATCTAGATCTAGGTAAATATGAGCATTGGACCGTACATTTTATTGTTGCCAGATATAGCACTGGAAAAGATTTTCTCGTTTTTGACGTACGATGAAATAGCCAGGAACAGACTGGTGAGTTATTTTAAATTACATTCAATTTCTATCTCGCTGATAATGATTATTACTTTATATATTTGAAAAAGTACAATTGATAATTTGACCTTTTCTTTGACATATTATTTGTTGCTTATATCCCAAGATTTTTTTACATATTTGTGGAATATTTGGGGTTAATATATGATTTATTTATAAATGTAACGTTTGGTTGAGTTTTATGTCGAGTCATGAAAGCCGTGGCAGAATTTAGAACTAACGTAAAAGCGCAATGTTTTATCGATTTTACTGATTTAACCTAGGTTAGATTAGGTACTATTATAATAGATTAAATTAAAATTATTATATATAATATAAATTATTAAATTAAAAATAGTAGCCGGTTCTCATCTACGCGACACTCGGCTATGCGACGTCACGCGACATCGCCTTTACCACACTTGTAACATGTAAAAATATGTAAAAATGTTATATAACTTATTATTCAGTTCATATTATTATTCAGAGTTCAGTATAACTTATTATTCATCATGACTCGAGTTTCGAGTGTTAAATGTAATTTTAACAGTCGAAACTCATGTTGGGATATGTGTAGAAATTTATATAACTGAATAATAGATAAGTTATATAATATTTTTACATATTATAAGTGTGGTAAAAACATAGTGAATTTTTCTATTTGATTTGAATTTGGTTTTAACTTGAAATTTAACTTAAAATTTTAACTTGAATTTTTGGTTTTAATAAAAATTTATTTAAATTTTTTTCAGTTGTGTACAACAAATTTATTTTATCAATATGTTTTTTAGTTTTTCTGCTTTTTGTTTGAAATCTTGTAATTTTTTTCGGTTTCAATTATGTGTATTGAAGTGTATTTCAATTATGTGTACAATATTTGGTCAAATGCCAAAAAAAAAAAAATCAAAAAATTAAATGAAGAATTTGCTTTTTCGGCAAGCCGATGAGGCCATTCCCTATCCGCCACCCGGGCTGAAAACGGTTTTCCAGTTTATTTCGCTCTAAAGTTACAAATGAACAAGTTGTATTATATCTTTTCGCTGTACACTATCTCGCATTACCGACTGATTTGACGCTATCATAACTTTGGAACGGCTGACCACAGAGACTTTTAGTCACCACCAATCGACTCAGCGTCCCATGATTAGTCGGAGAACGAATATAATATTCCCCGGGAAGCTTTCAGTTAAGAAATACACTCTTTCGGTTCACTTTCGCCCTCAAAAATTGAAGAAATTTTTAAGAAATTTCGGCGCTCGAGTAGAGATCTTCGAAAGTCGTGAATATCCCGCGGACAATTTTAGTGTATCCATAAGAAAATGACCTGAAAACGATGCCGTACTCCGTTTTTAATTATCTGCAACCGTTTGCGAGATATCTACTTAGCAAATCGAGAATCCGGTAAATTTCAGTTTGAAATTTATCGATGAATTATTGAATATTTCCGGCCAAATTACATATCGACTTGTTCGTCTTATCGTGTAGTTTCTGTGTGCCCAAAATGATTTCGCTGCTCTTTACCGTTTTCGAAAAAATCGACAAAAAACGGAAAAGCATGTATTTTGCGAACGAAATGATGAAAAAATTTTGTCGAAAATTTTGTTGCAAATTTTTTTCGTGATTTTTTTTGTTACACGCAGGAAGTCGAAGTGCTGAAAACGGTTTTCCAGTTTATTTCGCTCTAAACTTACAAATAAACCAATTATATATATTTTTTTCGCTGTACACAATCACACATTTCCTACTGATTTGACGCTGACATAACTTTTGAACCGCTCAGCAC
This sequence comes from Phosphuga atrata, assembly GCA_944588485.1. NCBI lineage: Eukaryota > Metazoa > Arthropoda > Insecta > Coleoptera > Silphidae > Phosphuga > Phosphuga atrata. The sequence goes on from OX155904.1 coordinate 53,343,186, forward strand.
AGAGACTTCTAGTCTTCAGCAATCAATTCAACGTCCCAAAATTAGTCGGAGAACGTATTTAATATTCCCTGGGAAGCTTTCAGTTAAGAAATACCATCGACACGAGAAGTCTAGGCCGTGGAAACGACGAAATGCGAGAAAATCGATTTTGTCAGAATCGTTATTTTTTGAGTCACAGCAAAATTTGACAACTTTTCTGAAAGCATTTTTGCTGCTGATTACAGATATCCAAATTATAGTTCGCTAGCTCTTTCGGTTCACTTTCGGCTACAAAAATTGAAGAAATTTTTAAGAAATTTCGGCGCTCGAGTAGAGATCTAGGAAAGTCGTGAATATCCCGCGTACAATCTTAGTGTATCCACAGGAAAATGACCTTCTGAAAACGATGCCGCAATCCGTTTTTAATTATCTGCAACCGTTTCCGAGATATCTACTTAGCAAATCGAGAATCCGGTAAATTTCAGTTTGAAATTTATCGACGAATTATTGAATATTTCCGGACAAATTACATATCGACTTGTTCGTCTTGTCGTTTAGTTTCTGTGTGTCAAAAATGATTTCGCTGCTCTTTACCGTTTTCGAAAAAATCGAAAAAAACTGAAAAAGCATGTATTTTTCGATCGAAATGATGGAAGATTTTTGTCGAAAATTTTGTTGCGAATTTTTTTCGTGATTTTTTTTTTGTTACACGAAGGAAATCGAAGTGCTGAAAACGGGTTTCCAGTTTATTTCGCTCTAAAGTTACAAATAAACAAATTTTATATATTTTTTTTCGCTGTACGCAATCAAACGTTTCCTACTGATTTCACACTGTCATAACTTTTGAACCGCACACCACAGAAATTTCTAGTCTTCACCAATCGATTCTGCGTCCCAAAATTAGTTGAAGAACGTATATAATATTCCCTGGGAAGCTTTCAGTTCAAAAATACCATCGATTCGGAAGTCTAGACTGCGGAAACGACGAGATGCGAGAAAATCGATTTTTTCAAAATCGTTATTTTTTTAATCACAGCAAAATTTAAAAACGTTTCTGAAAGCATTTATGCTGCTGATTACAAATATGCAAATTATATTTCACTAGCTCTTTCAGTTCACTTTCGCCTGCAAAAATTGAAGAAATTTTTTTTTAATTTCGGCGCTCGAGTAGAGATCTCGAAAAGTTGTGAATATCCTGAAGACAATCTTAGTGTATCTACAGGAAAATGACCTTCTGAAAATGATGCCGCAATCCGTTTTTAATTATCTTCAACGGTTTCCGAGATATCTACGTAGCAAATCGAAAATAGGGTAAATTTCAGTTTGAAATTTATCGACGAATTATTGAATATTTCCGGACAAGTTACATATCGCCTTGTTCGTCTTGTCGTATAGATTCTGTGTGCCAAAAATGATTTCGCTGCTCTTTACCGTTTTCGAAAAAATCGAAAAAAACCGAAAAAGCATGTATTTTTCGATCGAAATGATGGAAAATTTTTATCGAATTTTTTTTTGAGAATTTTTTTCGTGATTTTTAGGGTTCCGTCTTCGGTACGGAACCCTAAAAATCACTCATTATAGGATCACTTTGTTGTCCGTCTGTCTGTCTGTCTGTCTGTCTGTCTGTCTGTCTGTCTGTCTGTCTGTCCGTCTGTCTGTCTGTCAAGACCTTTTTCTCAGGAACGCGTAAAGGTAACAAGTTGAAATTTGTATCAAATAGTCGGGTCTGCGGTCTCTTTCAGCTGTGAAAAAATAAAACTTGTAAGTCAACGCGATCTAAAGATATGACCGTTTATGTCGCATATTTTGCGATTTCACAAGGGAATCAAAACCTATAGGGTATTTCCCGTTCACCTAGAATCATGAAATTTGGCAATAAGCGGTGTCTTACAGCATATGTAAAGGGAAAAATCCGAAAACCGTAAATATGTAGTTTAATTACAAGAAAAATGCGAATTTACTATTACAAATTTATGAAAATATACTAATGTTGTCGTAGTGGTATTGTCAGGCTCCAGAAGCATATGGGTTGCATACAGTTAGGTCCTTTTCAAGTAAGGTCCGAAGGTTAAAAAGTATGTGTTGGCACCAAGCTGTTTATTCTGAATTTTCTTTGTTTATATTTGTTATGCATTTCATCACGTACGCTCTATATACATAATAAATACAGGGTATATATTATGTCTAAATTTTGCTTGTTTATAACCGACATGCGACATACTCAAATCCCGTAACATCCTGTATATATTATATTTCGTCTAATTTTTCTTTATAATCTACATAATATGTTGATAATCTACATAATAATACTATACTATACAAGTTTGTACGGAACCCTCGGTGCGCGAGTCACTCGCACTTGGCCGGTTTTTTTTTTTTGGTTACACGAAGGAAATCGAAGTGCTGAAAACGGTTTTTCAGATTATTTCGCTCTAAAGTTACAAATAAGCAAATTTTATATTTTTTTTTCGCTCTACACAATCACACATTTTCTACTGATTTGACGCTGTCATAACTTTTGAACCGCTCACCCCAGAGACTTCTAGTCTTCACCAATCCATTCAGCGTCCCAAAATTAGTCGGAGAACGTATACATTATTCTCTGGGAAGCTTTCAGTTAAGAAATATCATCGACTCGGAAGTCTAGACCGCGGAAACGTCGAAATGCGAGAAAATCGTTTTTTTAAAAATCGTTATTTTTTGAGTCACAGCAAAATTTAAAAACGTTTCTGAAAGCATTTTTGCTGCTGATTGCAGATATGCAAATTATATTTCACTAGCTCTTTTGGTTCACTTTCGCCTGCAAAAATTGAAGAAATTTTTAAGAAATTTCGGCGCTCGAGTAGAGATCTCGGAAAGACGTGAATTTCCCGCGCACAATCTTATTGTATTAACAGGAAGATGACCTTCTGAAAACGATGCCGCAATCTGTTTTCGATTATCCGCAACCGTTTCCGAGATATCGACTTAGCAAATCGACAATCGGGTAAATTTCAGTTTGAAATTTATCGATGAATTGTTAAATATTTCCGGATAATTTACATATCGACTTGTTCGTCTTGTCGTGTAGTTTCTGTGTGCCAAAAATGATTTCGCTGCTCTTTACCGTTTTCGTAAAAATCGAAAAAAACCGGGAAAGCATGTAATTTTCAATCGAAATGATGGAAAATTTTTGTCGAAAGTTTTTTTGCAAATTTTTTTCGTGATTTTTTTTTGGTTACACGAAGGAAATCGAAGTGCTGAAAACGGTTTTCTAGTTCTTTTCGCTCTAAAGTTACAAATAAACAAATTATATATATTTTTTCACTGTACACAATCACACGTTTCCTACTGATTTGACGCTGTCATAACTTTTGAACCGCTCACCACAGAGACTTCTAGTCTTCACCAATCGATTCAGCGTCCCAAAATTAGTCGGAGAACGTATATAATATTTCCTGGGAAGCTTTCGGTTAAGAAATACCATCGACTTGGGAAGTCTAGACCGCGGAAACGACGAAATGCGAGAAAATCGTTTTTTGCAAAATCGTTATTTTTTGAGTCACAGCAATATTTAAAAACGTTTCTGAAAGCATTTTTGCTGCTGATTACAGATATGCAAATTATATTTCCCTAGCTCTTTCGGTTCACTTTCACCTGCAAAAATTGAAGAAATTTTTATGAAATTTCGGCGCTCTAGTGGAGATCTCGGAAAGTCGTGAATATCCCGCGGACAATCATAGTGTATCTATAGGAAAGTGACCTTCGGAAAACGATGCCGCAATCCGTTTCTGCTTATCCGCAACAGTTTCCGAGATATCTACTTAGCCAATCGAGAATCGGGTAAATTTCAGTTTGAAATCTCTCGACGAATTATTGAATAATTCCGGAAAATTTATACATCAACTTGTTCGTCTTGTCGTGTAGTTTCTGTCTGCCCAAAATGAATTCGCTGCTCTTTACCGTTTTCGAAAAAATCGAAAAAAACGGAAAAAGCATGTATTTTTCGAACTAAATGATGGAAAATTTTTGTCGAATTTTTTTTTGCAAATTTTTTTCTGGACTTTCTTTTGGTTACAAGAATCAGGCAATCGAAGTGTTGAAAACGGTTTTCCAGTTCATTTCGCTCTAAAGTTACAAATAAACAAATTTGATATATTTTTTCGCTGTACACAATCACACATTTCCTACTGATTTGACGCTGTCGTAACTTTTGAACCGCTCACCACAGAGACTTCTAGTCTTCACCAATCGATTCAGCGTCCCAAAATTAGTCGGAAAACGTATATAATATTCCCTGGGAAGCTTTCAGTTAAGAAATACCATCGACTCGGAAGTCTAGACTGCAGAAACGAGGAAATGCGAGAAAATCATTTTTTCAAAATCGTTATTTTTTGAGTCACAGCAAAATTTAAAAACGTTTCTGAACGCATTTTTGTTGCTGATTACAGATATGCAAATTATATTTCACTAGCTGTTTTGGTTCACTTTCGCCTGCAAAAATTGAAGAAATTTTTAAGAAATTTCGGCGCTCGAGTAGAGATCTCGGAAAGACGTGCATTTCCCGCGCACAATCTTAGTGTATTAACAGGAAGATGACCTTCTGAAAACGATGCCGCAATCTGTTTTCGATTATCCGCAACCGTTTCCGAGATATCTACTTAGCAAATCGAGAATCGGGTAAATTTCAGTTTAAAATTTATCGATGAATTGTTAAATATTTCCGGATAATTTATATATCGACTTGTTCGTCTTGTCGTGTAGTTTCTGTGTGCCAAAAATGATTTCGCTGCTCTTTACCGTTTTCGTAAAAATCGAAAAAAATCGGGAAAGCATGTATTTTTCAATTGAAATGATGGAAAATTTTTGTCGAAAATTTTTTTGCAAATTTTTTTCGTGATTTTTTTTTTGTTACACGAAGGAAATCGAAGTGCTGAAAACGGTTTTCCAGTTCTTTTCGCTCTAAAGTTACAAATAAACAAATTTTATATATTTTTTCGCTGTACACAATCACACGTTTCCTACTGATTTCACGCTGTCATAAATTTTGAACCGCTCACCACAAAGACTTCTAGTCTTCACCAATCGATTCAGCGTCCCAAAATTAGTCGGAGAACGTATATAATATTCCCTGGGAAGCTTTCAGTTAAGAAATACCATCGACTCGGAAGTCTAGACCGCGGAAACGACGATATGCGAGAAAATCGATTTTTTCAAAATCGTTATTTTTTGAGTCAAAGCAAAATTTAACAACGTTTCTGAAAGCATTTTTGCTGCTAATTACAGATATGCCAATTATATTTCGCTAGCTCTTTCGGTTCACTTTTGCCTGCAAAAGTTGAAGAAATTTGTATGAAATTTTGGCGCTCTAGTGGAGTTCTCGGAAAGTCGTGAATTTCTGGTGGACAATCTTATTGTATCTATAGGAAAATGACCTTCTGAAAACGATGCCCCAATCCGTTTTTAATTATCCGCAACCGTTTCCGAGATATCTGCTTAGCAAATCGAGAATCGGGTAAATTTCAGTTTGAAATTTATCGATGAAATGTTGAATATTTCCGGATAATTTACATATCGACTTGTTCGTCTTGCCGTGTAGTTTCTGTGTGCCAAAAATGATTTCGCTGCTCTTTACCGTTTTCGAAAAAATCGAAAAAAAACGAAAAAGCATGTATTTTGCGAACGAAATGATGGAAAAATTTTGTCGAAATTTTTTTTCATTTTTTTTTCGTGATTTTTTTTGGTTACACAAAAGAAATCGAAGTGCTGAAAACTGATTTTCAGTTTATTTCGCTCTAAAGTTACAAATAAACAAATTTTATATTTTTTTCGCTGTACACAATCACACATTTCCTACTGATTTGACGCTGTCATAACTTTTGAACCGCTCACCGCACAGATTTCTAATCTTCACCAATCGATTCAGCGTCCCAAAATTAGTCGGAGAACGTATATAATATTCCCTGGGAAGCTTTCAGTTAAGACAATGTTTCTCAAACTTATTTGTCTCATCGCCCACCTGTGATATGCTGAAGTTAATAACGCCCCCCAAATCACTAAATTTTTATTATAAAACAACGAAAATACTTAAATATTCACTAGAAATCTAGCAAAGTTGAAAGTAAAATTTATATATCAAGAATACACGCGCTAGTAAGGACAAGCGGCAATTTCTTATCAATTTTCTTCAACATCATAACTTCAATCAATTTGAATCAATTAAAAGAAGAATCAATTAAAAAATATATAATGCAAAATAAATTGTAAGTTTAGGTTTGACAACCTATTTAGATTAATAATAAATGATTTTTTAATTAATTAGCAACAATAATTGTGATAATTTTTCAGCGAATAGCAGACGAGCGTGGCCGTTTCTGTATAAATACCGGTCCAGTTGTTATGCTCTTTAGCTCAGTTATCCCTGCAACTGTACCGTCTCCGGGCAGTTCTCAAAACTGCGCAGTTTTCCTGTCCATACGCAACGTTTTATGTGCAACGTGTTGTACTGCGCAGACAAAACGTTGTGCAAAACGGAGCGTCTGGACCGGCCTTAATACTGAACACGGAACAATTTTGTATTTGTTTGTTTTAAATTAACAGAAATACATTATATAGCTCTTGATACCTACCGCCCCCCTGGCCACCTACCGCCCCCTATATCGCCCCCTGGTTACCTAGCGACCCCCATAACAACGTCATCGCCCACTGGGGGGCGATATCGCCCACTTTGAGAAACGCTGAGTTAAGAAATACCATCGACTCAGAAGTCTAGATCGCGGAAACGACGAAATGCGAGAAAATCGATTTTTTCGAAATCGTTATTTTTTGAGTAACAGCAAAATATAAAAACGTTTCTGAAAGCATTTTTGCTGCTGATTACAGATATGCAAATTATATTTCGCAATCTCTTTCGGTTCACTTTTGCCTACAAAAATTGAAGACATTTTTAAGAAATTTCGGCGCTCATGTAGAGATCTCGAAAAGTCGTGAATATCCCGCGGACAATCTTAGTGTATCCACAGGAAAATGATCTTTTGAAAACGATGCCGCAATCCGTTATTAATTATCTGCAACCGTTTCCGAGATATCTACTTAGCAAATCGAGAATCGGGTAAATTTCAATTTGATATTTATCGCCGAATTATTGAATATTTCCGGACAATTTACACATCGACTTGTTCGTCTTGTCGTGTAGTTTCTGTGTGCCAAAAATGATTTCGCTGCTTTTTACCGTTTTCGCGAAAATTGAAAAAAACCGAAAAAGCATGTATTTTTCGAGAGAAATGATGGGAACAAATTTTTTTCGTGTTTTTTTTCTGGTTACAAGAAGGAAATCGAAGTGCTGAAAGTTCTTCTTTTCCGGACAATTTACACATCGACTCGTTCGTTCTTGGTTTCCGTTGCTTTTATACGAAAACTGGGTTATCTCATTTTGTACACATAACTTTTATTAGGCTTAGAAAACTGTCTACTTCCTTGAGTTGTAAACACAATAATAGACGAAATAAAAGTAACAATAATATTTATATTCAAACAAATAAAAATATGTCGATTTATAAAAAATATATTGACAAAATATTTAATATTCTTGAGGTAAGGAATAAATCGATTCGCAGCATTAATGAATTGTGACGTACGAAGACCAGGGCTGCCACTAATGACACTAATTGCACCTATTTCTGGCATCTGCCACTATTTGCCTCTATTTCAATGAAAATTCACTAATTGCCTCTATTTAAATGAAAAACGCCACTAATTGCCTCTATTTTCATGCTTCATGAGATTCTTTATGTTTTTTTACATTCTCTGCTCGTCCTCGATCGGTAAAGTAGGCATATTGCGATTGCGTGGTAGTACGTAGAGAAGTGGGGGAATCGGAATAGTGGGAATAGACTGGCGATTCATATCAGTATCATACGTCTTTAGATATCTGTCTCTGACATATGTATTTAGTACACGGTGCGTTCCAGTATTATTATATTTTAGTGGTCGTGTTTGGTAGTTGCATTTGGTGGTTACTGCATTCACGGTAAGTAATTTTCGATATATATTTAATTTCTTGGAATTAATATCGTAAATTTAAGTACAGGGGTGGAAAATTTGTTGTTAGGTTCATGAATAATCCCTTATTTTTTCTCTTTTTTACAGACTTTAAGTAATGAGCTGAAAATACAAATTCAATCAAAATTGACTATCCCGACAAGATGCTCTGGGATATAAAGTATCTTCCTGGTGTAAAAAAAGAAACGATAAAGAGGATGAATTATTTTGTCAAATTTGTTTGACATCATTTTCATTTTCCTCTAAAGGCTTTGATGCTGTTCTTCAGCATTCCAAAAGTATTAAGCACACTTGATAAGCCCGGACGAAGCTTGATGATAAGCAACTCAAATTGCAGGAATGTGCTTAAACAACAACTCCTACAATACAGCCGACAATGAAATCAAAGCAGTTGTGCAGTAACATTGACCCTCCTTTGAAAGCTGAACTCATCTGGGCCATGAAGAATACACTTAGCAATATGTCTGCTGCTTCGTGTGATAATCTGAAAGAGGTGTTTCAAAGTATGTTCCCAGGTCCCATTGCTGATAATTTCAGTCTAGGTCGCACTAAACTTTATTATCTTATCACTGCAGCTCTGGGTCCATATTTTAGGAAAATTTTGACCGACAATATCCAGCGAGCTTCGAGCTATTGCCTCTCCTATGACGAGACAACGAATGCCGAACAAAAAAGGAATTGCAAATCACAGTACGATACTTTCCTGAAACAGATAAAGAAATTGTCAACCATCATTTGCAAACCTTCTTCATAGGTCACGCAACTGCTGATATACTGGCTAAATTCCTGAACAATGGTATTAATGAGGTTGGCATTTCCAAAACGAAGCTCATTATGCTTGGTTCTGATGGCCCAAATGTTAACAAGAAAGTATGGTCAATTCTAAATGCTGAAGAAATTGAACTCCGTAGCCAAGGATTACTCAATATTGGGTCCTGCAACATTCACACCATCCACAACGCATTCTTGAAGGGACTAGGAGAGCTTGGCAGTGATGCGACTGACTTTATTCTACAAATCTACTATTTCTTCCACGGGTAGGCCACCCGATGTGAAGACTTCGAGCAAATTCAGCTTCAGCAGCAGCTTCCATTACATCATTTTCTCAAACACGTCAGTACTCGATGGTTAACGTTGAAGCCAAGTGCAAAGCGTGTTCTAGAACAATAGAAGGCGCTGAAAAAATATTTTCTCAATTTCATTCCTAATCAAAAAATGTGTAAGACAGTGATGAAATCTCAAAAATACATGGTTATATGTAAGTACTTCTTCAATATCAGTTCAATATCACGACACACCATCTATTCGTGGACTTCAGAGCAGCATACGACAGCGTTATAAGACACAAACTGTGGGGGATAATGACAAGTTTCGGATTCCCCGAAAAACTGACAGCCCTAACCAGAGTAACACTGTCTGAAGTATCGTCTGTAGTAAGAATACGAAACAAGTTGTCTGAGACTTTTATAACAGAGGAAGGACTACGACATGGAGACCCACTGGCAACTATACTGTTTAACATCGTACTAGAAAAGGCCGTTAGGAGTAGTGGAGTGGATACTAACGGCACTGTGTACTTTAAGTCAACACAACTATTGGCTTACGCAGACGACATTGATATAATTTGCAGAAGCGAACAGGCGACCAAAACTACTTACTCGCTGCTGAAGAAGGAAGCAAATAAGCTAGGACTCACTGTCAACGTAAACAAAACGAAATACATGGTGGCTAACGAAACTCATCGGAAGGTAGGAACAACGCTAGAACTAGACGGAAAGCACTTTGACACAGTAGATACATTTGTGTACTTGAGCTCGCAACTGAACAGCGTAAACCGGATGGGCGAGGAGATTAGAAGGCGGATAACTCTTGGTAACAGGTGCTATTATGGGCTACTTAAACTTTTTAGGTCCAAAACAATCCACCCCAAGCATAAGTGCACACTGTACAGGTCACTGATAAGACCGGTGGTAACCTATGGTGCAGAAGCATGGAGCTTAACACAGAGCGAAGAACAGGCTTTAAGTGTATTTGAGAGAAGAATGCTACGTGCAATATTTGGAGCGACCCAAGAACGAGGAATCTGGCGCCGAAGATATAATCACGAACTATATCAGCTCTACAATCAACCAGATATTGTGAGTTTCATCAAGGTGGCAAGATTGAGATGGCTCGGACACATGCAGAGAATGGGTGATCATAGGGTTCCGAAAAAGTTGTTCAATGGCCAACCAGAGGGAAGGAGAAGGGCCGGAAGGCCAAGAGGGAGATGGAAGGATGCGGTAACAACTGACCTACAAAAACTTCAAGTACGGGATTGGAGAACGTTGGCGAGTGATAGGTCCGCTTGGAGAAATATGCTGAAGGAGGCCCAGACCGGCAATCGGTTGTAGTGCCATTAAGAAGAAGATGTAAGTACTTGCGACAAAAAACGATGAAAGCTGAATTACATTTTGTTATTGATAGTGGTGCATTGTTTACCAAATTCACTTAAGTATTTCAAAATGATAAACCATTAATTCATCTGTTATTAGATGAGCTTCAAACCCTTCTACTGATACTCGCTGGTCGGAATTGTAAAGTAGAAACTCTCCAAAGCTACAATGAAAAAAAATTGGAAGGAGAAAATTTGTTTGCAGAAAGTAATTTGCTTCCAATAAAATCTAAAAATTGTTCCGAAGTCAGTTGAAGATTGTTTTCGTGATTGCGAATTGACTGAAAAAGATAGGGTTCTATTTCTGCATCGTGCTCAAAGTCATTTTAAACTTGCTGCAATCCACATTATGAACAAATCTTCTCTAGAAGCATATTCAGACTCAAACATGATTTGTTGGTGCCGTTGCTTATAGCCAAACCGAATTAAAAGAAAAATTAGCTGTGCAGACATTGTTAAAATTGCAACCATTACTTGAAGATATTCCATTGACCACACTAGCAGATGAGTTTCGGTTATTGCGTCTTGAGACATTGCCAGAATTCAAAGAAGAGCGAGTAGATCATTATTGTCAAAAAAATGTATTTAAATGAAATTATCCAAAATACCCAATAATCTCTAGAGTGGTCAAAGCCTATTTTTGTTTGTCTCATGGGAGTGCTGACGTTGAGAGAGGTTTTTCTATGCAGTATTCTAGGCAGTGATGTCTGAACGAACCTTAAATGCACGTTTAGTAATTCGTGATGGTATCAAAAAGTTCAAAAATAAGCCACATTTAGTTCCCACACAAGATTTGATTATTAAAGCACGATTGGCACATCAAAGCTATAAGAGTTTTTTGGAGGCGGAAAAGAGAAAAAAAGCCGAAACAGCTGAAATTCTACGGAACGAAGAGCTCAGACTAGAGCAAGAAAATTTGGCGCAAATGAAAACGAATTCAAAACGATGATATTAAAAAACCTAGAAACTGAACTTGAAGAAAAGCTTAAATAACAGCAATTTAAAAAGCAAAGTGCTGATAAACTTGTAACAGAAGCGAACAAACGTTTGCAGTCAGCCTTGATAGAACAAAATATGCAAGAAATGCAAATGGAGCAAGGTTTACTTGATGCCTCTGAAAGGCTGAGGGAACAAGAGCGAGAACAAGCGAAAGTGGCGTCCAAGATAGCTAAGGAAGTTGAAAAGAGAAAGAGTACTCTAACATCTGATTTCATCAGCAAGAAACCAAAAAAGTAACTAGTTATCAATTCAGAGTAAGTATGAAATACGTCCACCATGGACCACGTCATTCAATCATCTATTCAACACTATTTCGGTTGGTACATAAATATATTGCTTTCTAGACTTCAGCGCCTTATTGTTAGTGACAAAGTAAACTATTTTGCATTGTGATAAAAAACCTTCTAATATGTAAATGAATAATTAAAATCTAAAAATTATCTGACTTTTCTGGTTTAATTACTTCTTTCAATCAAAGTAATATCAATATATATATATATATATATATATATATATATATATATATATATATATATATATATATATATATATATATATACACGATATACTACTTTTTGGCCTAATAGTATAATGAGTATTATTCATCAAAAGGTGTGAATTATTGAACCTGAGATGCCACTATTTTGCCACTATTTTCCGTATATAGATGCTACTATGCAACTTTTTTCGAAGACTTCAGTCACTGGAAGCCCTGGAAGACATAATTCGTTTTTACCATTAGGCTAAAAAATGTTATTCCGAAGTATAGGAAGCTCAAGCATGAAATGATAAAATAAAAATATGATTCAATGAAAATATTTGTTATTGCTTTTATAAAACATTTCATATAAACACAGCAATAAATTGAGGGAAAGAAACTCTCAATTAATAGAATTTACGCATTTTTCCCAAGGTTTCCTGTACTGCTCATCAAATTTCTCCACTAATCCGCAATTTTTACTAGCTTCTAATCTCTCCCTCATCTGATCGCAATAATAATTAAAACCTGGAACCAAATACTTGCAGTAGTAAATTCTTTCTTCCGCCGTGTTAACTTCCATGTAATTTTCCGGAAAACTGTTAATTTTTTCTTCTGCTTCTTTATTGCGTCCAGAGAAATCTACCCTGCAATCCCTAGAAAGCTCATCTTGGTAAGCAGTGGAACTTTTCGTGAGTTGATGTCCTTTGCATTCCTCTGGTCCCTTTGAGATTTCTGCCTTGAGTTTGTTAAATTCTTTTTGGAAGTTTTCAGTAGCTTGGCGTTCGACTGATTCGACTTCAAGGTAAATTTTGTTTAAATTTTTGGAATAATTTTCGCCTGCTAGTATGATATTTTGTTGGCAAATTTCTTCATCCATGCAAGTTTGACATTCTACATAAACCTTTAAATTTCAAAACAGAAGTATGCAAAAAATATTACAATATTATTTTAGACTTACAAATGTGGCGAGTAGAAAAAATATTTTTATCAACATATTTGCTTCGTTTTTGTGTTTTACTTTTAAATTTCAAAACAGGAATGTTCTGTGTTTTATACTCTATCTGCTTATATACATAAATTGTCTTATCAATTTTTACCGTATTCAAAAACGGTAAACTTCTTTTGTAATTAGTCGAATGATTGGTGACATTTTTATCTGGTTTTATTTTATTTTTACGGAAACTTGTAATTAAAAACCTATTTGGAACACAAACACTTTTTAACGTTATAAATTCTTCCACACAAAAAATGCAACACAAAATTATAATATTATTTGTCCTTTCCATTTTTTGCAATTCCCTCGAACGAAAATAGATTTTAGACAATAAATCCAAAATAATTAATAAATCATCTATATTCAAAATACTTATCTATATGCTTTCGTTTTGAATAAAAGTGTAATTTGAATCTATTTTTTTTACATTTTTTACACAAATATTTATGTTAAATAGGACATAGATATTTCAAATGATAATTCTAGGTAAATGATAACAGCGTTTTCAATATTCATGTTTGTGTTTGCATAGAAAACGCACACTCACTTAAACATAAAATGATTAATTACAACGTTTTATTTGTATTGAAAATAATAATGATAAAACATCTTGATGGATGTTTTATTATTATTAACAAACAAATTAAAATATTAGATGAGTCGGAGCATCCTGAACTCACCGGACGTAAACTCAGACCAAGACGGCAAAGCTTCTTTGCAACATTTAATGTCAAGCTAAAGTCACTGCTAAAAGTGGGTAAACTGAAACAGGGACAGGATTTATAATCAGTGGATTTAGTCACCGACTTTACGTCCCCGAGTAGTCGTGTATCCATCCTCTCTCTCAAATGCGCAAACAAGGGCTACAGTATAGTCAATGTACATGTCCCAATCAACCAACAGACGAAATCCAGACAGAACTGATAAATTCTGGCAAGACTTAGAAGATATTATCTTTAAACTTCCGGAAAGGCACACCATCATACTGTTTGGTGACTTCAATGCTCAATTGGGAAGAGAGAAAAAAATATCAACAAGCTCAACTAATTGACTAATAACATGAATAAATATAATTACTAGTACGATTTGACTCCTGCCCTTACAGGCTATGAGAGACCATGTGGGTCGCTAGAAAATGACACAACCTGATAAATAATAATAATTATGAACATCCATAGACGCGTTTCTGCCTTTTGGCTTCATCAGTATGGACTTATCATCTAATCTCAAATTGAATTAAAATTAAATGTAAATTGTATTACTATTTTTCGCATTGGAACCAATATTTTTGATCCATAATGTTGTGATCTCGCGATTTTGGTTTCAAAGAATTTGAGTTTCTCACGAGTTTTTCATTTCTATCAAGTTAACCTTTAAGTATGGACTTCAAATATTTTTAACACTAGTGCGGACGTGGAGTCTTTCTGGAGTGGAGGCTACTATATTCACAAGCACCTTTTTCTAGAAACTGATCACCTGAAACCCATATCTGTATCTGTATGTGAGACGCTCGGATGCAGGGAGCGGGGGGAAGAACTTGAAAACCGCGCGGAGCCTGTGAGACTCCAGTCCATACTTAAAGGTTAAATAAGGTCGAAGGTGTTACATCAAACATATTTTTCTTATTAAACAGAAACATATTAGTGTGGTTGTAGATAAAGTATAGTAAATAATTCGAGTTGTAAGACAATTACGTCCTCGCGGAATTACGTAACTGTTCCGCTCGTACGTAATATGCTTCTTACAACTCTAATTATTACTCTCTCGTAATATACTATTACATATTCGTGCATTTTAATAAGATAATTAATCAATTAAATAAATAAAAGCTGCAAAGAACCAGAAAAAAGATTTTAATAATAAGCAAATTTTGTCTTTAATATTGATCTTTATGAGAAATCACAGATTTTATTTAATACCACCTTTAAATTATACAGTGACGTCGCATGATTTTACATTGACATTACATGTTTCATATGCTGTAGATCTCAAAATTAATTTTTTTTTATTTATATTTAAACGATCCAAAAATAAAATCGGTTTAAACCAGTAACCGAAATTATTTATTTCATTTTCAATCATGAACGTAAAATTTTGTTTTCGTTATCGTTCTTTTAAATATTTCGGTTAATTTCGTTAATTCTTTTTCGTTCCGTTCTTAGTCCCTGGTTAAAATCTTAAATAACGTAAATTTGTTTCTGATGGAATTTCGTATAAATAGTTTTGAGAAAATAATTTGTAATAGCTAAAGAAATGGAAATAAATGCAGATTTTGAAAGCAGGCTTTCAATTAGAATTAGACCTAAATGCAAATTATTTATTCACGAAGGAACAGATAAACAAATAGAAAATCTGTCTTAAAAATTTGACACTAGGGAAAGACATTTAAATTTATTATATTTGGAAGAGGGGCTTAAAGGTCATTATATATATATATTAAAGATATTTGGCGACTTGTAAGAAGTCAAATATCATCGCATCACGATAAAAAATATTTATGTGATGGCTGTCTAACCTTTTTTTCAACAGAGTCGTCTTTCAATCTACATAAATTGAATGAATGCAACAAAATATACACTATTATGCCTACAAAAGACATTGTTAAAGAAAGGAGAGTTGATATGGTCCCGGAGGATATATTAAAATTCGAAAATTACGATAGAAAAATGCGTTGTATAAGCAGATTTTGAATCAATATTAAAACCGATTGATACATGCTCACCAAACCCCGACAATAGCTATACCAACCAAGCACATATACACGTACCGTACAGTTTTGCCTATAATATAAAATGTTCATTTGATGATTTATTGAGTAAATTCATCACTTATACCGGAGAAGATTGCCTGAAATTATTTTGCTAGAACCTCTATGCGGTAACACCTGCTGTTGAACACGTAATCAAAGTTTTTCATTATCTCTTAAATATTTGTACTAATTCTGTTACAGAAAGATTTACACAATTTGAAAATCATAATAAAAATTTTGAATTTTATACGATATTCCATCATTAGCGCAAAAAAAATCAGACGAAATTCTTAAAAATTGTCAGGATTTACACATGTACCTAACAGACGATATAGAACTTTTAAATTTGTCTAACGAATTACAAATTGGGGCGGCGAAAGTTGTATTCGGCTTAGGCGGCATATTTTGATGTGCCGACCTGCCTCTGTCTAAGAGCGCCGCTGGCCTAAAGAGAATATGATAAGTGATAATCCGAGAGAATGGGTTATAAACGACTTTACCAGAGACTAATGCAAGCAAACACAATAAAAATTTAAATTTTTCTGATACAAAACGAGATCACAGTGATGGAACATCACGATGGTTATCAGAATCACATATTCTGTGCAGCTTGCCTTCTTTTCGATGGAGACTGTTCGTTTTATGGTAGGCTTGGCAGGGCCGGATTTAATGATGGAAACATGCAGGCGTTCGTGTTACTGAGAATGAAAACTACAGTAATCAAAAAAAATGTATGTTAACTCTCAAGCAAAGATCAGATACTAACAATAGAATAGATCATAAATTAGTCGTCCAAATAGAGACGGAAATCTCGTATTGGAGAAACGTTTTGAGAAGAGTTGTTGCTGCTACTAAGGCCTTAGCTTCACGAGAAATAGGCCTCGCCAAATAATGGCAGTTTTCTGATGCTTATTGAAATTCTTGCTTCTTTCGTCCCATTTTTAGAAGAACATATTAAAAAATTTGGAAACAAAGGATGTGGTACTTATAGAAAACTATACACGAATAATTTATACAGCTTTTGGCAAAAAAAAAATCCTCAATTATAGTTCAAGAAGTCAAATCAGCAAAATATTACGCCATTATAGAAGATTCCACACCTGATATCCCAACTTTCATTATGCTCAGATATGTGAAAGAAGACGGCACACCCGTTCAACGTATTCTGATGTCCATTGAAAACTCTGGACACAAAGCTGAAGATTTATTAGTTTCTGTGTTATCTGCTCGAGTTTTTATATTCCTATCGCAGATTGTCGAAGTGAGTCGTACGACAATGCTAATGAAATGGAAATAAATTAAGATTTCGAAAGAGGTCTTTAAATTAGAATTAGACGTAAAAGCAAATGAATTATTTACGAAGGAACATATAAATCAATAGAAAATGTCTAAAAACATTTAAGTTGAGGTTTTTAATTATCTCTTAAATATTTGTACTAATTCTATTACAGAAAGATTTACACAATTGGAAAATCATAATCAAATTTTTAACTAATTAATCAATCATTAGCGCCAAAAAAAAAATCAAACGAAATTCTTAAAAATTGTCAGGATTTGCACATGTACCTAACAGACGATATAGAACCTTTAAATTTGTCTAACGAATTACAAATTGTGCGAAATATATTAACAACAGGTATGACACCGCTGAATGACCGCAGTGAATTACATAGAAATAAATAATTTATCTGATAATTTTCCTAATGCTATTGTTTGCTTGAGAATGTTCATCTATTACCGTTGCCAGTGAAGAACGTTCTTTCTCGACTGGCAACGGTAATCCACAACTTAAAAATTATTTGCGATCTTCTATGGCCCAACAAACAGTAATAAATTTATCTGTATTAGCCATAGAACATGAGATAATAGAGAAAATAAACTACGACGACCATTAATAGTTTTGCAGAGGAGAAATCCAGAAGAGTGAATTTTTAATTTTTTTGTTTTATTTATAAGTTATTGTTTTTTGTATAAGTTATATATTCTGTCAAAGTCTATACCTATATTATTGTTTGTAAATATTGTTATTAGAATTACATTTGTATTTTAGTTGTTTAAGTAAATAAAATATATCATCGGTTTATTAATTTTTTTAATATGGTAGGTGGCTAAAGTTGTATTCGCCTTAGGCGGCATATTTTGACGCGCCGGCCCTGTAATCACGAATGGAACGACAGATAGATTTGTAGATTTTCGACACGGTCTTTGTGGAAATGCCCTGGTTGCCCTACGTTAAGGCTCTAAAGTGTTTGCAGCGTTTAATTATCTGGGACTTACGTAATTTGGCGTCGATAATGAATTTTTGTTTAGAGTCAATAGTTAGTCCAAGATATTTAACGCTGCTGGAGGGCAGTAAGTCTGTGTGGATGCGAGGTGAGTTTGAGGAAGTTTTGTGGTTTGAGATGAGGAGTTGGCATACAACCAAAAGGCATTTCTCGAACTAAAAAACGTGCTCTAGATAATACTTTTAACGCATGAGTAATAAAAAATTCAAATTGATTCACTTTATAATATTTGTCTGTTTGACCATCTTGAAGTTTGATATTATTTATTTTTTTATTAATATATACTTATTTTCTTCAAGAAATAATAATAACTCTTATTACCAACTAGCTTTATTAAATGTTAGCCATCTTCAGGGTAAATATGAACAAAATAAATATGAAAATAAAAATTCAAATTTGTTGTCGATCTTTTTTTTTTTTTTTATTTTATTTTTATTTTAAGAAAGACAATCGACATAACAAATTTGAAAATTGTAATTTTTATTTTCATATTTATTTTGTTCATATTTACCCTGAAGATGGCTAACATTTAATAAAGCTAGTTGGTAATAAGAGTTATTATTATTTCTTGAAGAAAATAAGTATATATTAATAAAAAAATAAATGATTCACTTTTATGTTTGACACTTTAAATATTTAGAAAAGCTAACATTATATTTACTAAAGTTTTTTTTGATGGATGTATAAATCTTTCCCAGGTTATTAATTTTTCCCATCTTAGGAGGAAGCGATTCACAGAAATGAGCTTAGGCCACATTTCTGGTTGATTTTATATGTCATATTTGAGGAAATTAAAAAATATATTGATTCTGCCATATTTCTTTTGTCGCGTTTCTATCTTTTTTAGTCTCGCTATTGACTATCGCATCAGTTTTTCTTTCCCAAATTGTGTATTTCTTTTGTAACGTACGCTTATCAGGAGTTGATTTATCGTTCGACAAGGACGTTTAATTTTTAATAAATGTAACATTTTCAATACCAAAAATATACTGCTGTAACATTTCTTTCTTCTCAGATAATTTTTGTAAAATCTCAGTGAGTTGCGTGATTTTTTCATCGAAACTCAATTCGATTTATTCGACTTATTTTTTTCACAATTTCTGCGATAAGAGTTATAAATTAGCTACTTGCTAGATACCAAATTATTTGTCAATATAGATTAGCGCTCCACGCTTTTGTATATAGTCACTAATATCAAAACTGACAGAAAATGTTAATAGTTTGTTTAATTTATTTTAATAGTTTTATTTTTAATTTAGGTTTGTAAGAGATTTAATGATGCGGGTGGTAATTTGCTATCCAGAGGCTTTACACGAATTGAGAAGAAACATGCTGCGTTGCTGAAACGTATGAGAGAAAAGCTTCCCCGCAGGGAATCTAAGAGAAGATTTCATCCAATGTATAGACGCTGTGACGTTTTAATTGCAATGGAAAACAGAATAAACCTGCTCAATGTGACATACATGAAATATATCCAGAACAAACTATGCTGCTTCATACCCGGAAAGGTAGACGATTATTGTTTAATAAATTTAATTGTAAATGAATTAATTTTTATGAATAGGATGGTTGCGACAGTTACTACGTGGTAATTCATACTTACATTGAATTGAAAAATTCACTATGTTTTTACCACACTTACAAGGGGACCGTATGGTAAGGAAATCACCGATTCGATTCATTTTTAGTACACACATAGGTTACCAGTAGTATAACAGGTGCAAGTAGTAAGACACAATACTCATCCGTTTCCAAGAAATTAATTAATTGAGAAATTAATTATTTTTAGTTCGTTTGTCTGCATTATACGTTAGGATTTTTTCAAAATTCCTTTTCCCGCAGTTATTACAATTAATTCCAAAATAAACAATATTCAAGACACATGAATTTGTAAAAAATGTGAAATATTTGAAGAAAAAACGCAAGCTCGCTGGCGGGTTTGAACCGGCGACTTAGCTTTTTCGAAGCGCGACTGTTACCGTTGCGCCACTCGCATGTTGAAATTTTGTTAACTTATAATTAACAGACAAGTTAACAGACGAACGAACTAAAAAAAAAATAATTTATCAATTAATTAATTTCTCAGAAACGGATGAGTATTGTGTCTTACTACTTGCACCTGTTATACTACTGGTCATCTCTACATCATCTCACACCTACGTGTGTAGTAAAAATGAATCGAATAGGTGATTTCCTTATCATACGGTCCCCTTGTTAGACTATGTAAAAATGTTATACAACTTGTTATTCACAGTAATATAAATTTCTACACATACCACGACTTAAGTTTCGACGTTTGACGGTCATTTTCAAGTTTATATTACTGTGAATAACAAGTTGTATAACATTTTTACATAGTCTAAGTGTGGTCTAAACATCATAGTAAACATAGTAAATTTTTCCATTCAATGTAATTAATTTTTAGGTTTTGGATGAACTGGAGAGGATTTTAGTGGTGGTTGTGAAAGCGCCTACACCGCCTGTTACCCACGAGTTATTACTAGAGTTGAGAGATATCAGCAGCTTGGCCGTGGAGCATTTTGAAGAAAAGATTTTACCTACAATTGAATCGAAAACTGCTAATTTCGGTAAGAAGTTAAAGTCATTATTATCAATAGTTATTTTCAATTCTATCACATTCCATTCATCTGAAATAGAAATATTTTATTCAGACTAGAAAACCCTTTAATGGGTCATTCTTTTACAAATCGTACGGATTTGAACAAAAAAAAAATTATCGCATACAAACTTTTTTTCCAGCACTCTTATTCATTCAAAAGACACGTATATCGAGATTTTGTTCGGAAATGTGTTTTTTTCAAAATATGTACATTTTGCGTTTTGTTGGTTAGCTGGATTCTCGAACATTCAAAATTCATTTTCTCCGGTTCTACTAAACGGATCATTCTCATTTTTTCACTATTTAATACTTTATTATGTTAGCTTTTTCGTCGCGTGCTAACAATATTTTTTTATTGTTAATTACTATAAAATAATAAGGATTAAATTGTTTAAATAATGTTTTCCTGCTTATTCCCAAAACGTATGATTTTGAAAAAAATACCATATATGTGCTAGGTCTTAATCTAAAAAAACCATGTTTCAAAAAGTTGGGGTCTCTATTCGATCAGAAGATATTAAATAATTTCGAGTGCGCGCGCCGCTTTCGAGCGAAGTTTTTATTAGCCTTCCTCGGCACGCTGCGATACATTCGCGTGGTATTTATAACCTAAAAACTTAGTGAAAACTACATAAAGTTCGAACCATATAATGCCAAAATTATCGAAATCGTCAAAAATACGAACGGATAGATGCTTGAATTCGTTCAATTTGTCTCCCCATCAGACAGTACGGAATTAACAGAGCCTCAGGCAAACATCAGGCAAAGTCCTGAGGCAAACATTTATTGGTATTCAATATACCTATAACACAAGACTCTCTGAGACAAACAAATTGCAAGACAATGAAAATAACAACGCAGGTACTTCAATCTAACGAGAAGGTATGTTTTACTATTTATTATCTATATTTCACGATCGCATGTTTGATGTGCGTATGAATATATTTTTAGCACAAACAAGTTGATGATTTTAACACCTCGCCAAATGATGAAGCGTTTGATGAAGATTATGGGGACGTGGATCAAATCCTGGAAAGTCCTGCATCGTTCGAAAGAGTCAGAGAAGTAATTGATGAAGCGATTGATGCAATCAACAAGGGTTTGGGTTTGATTGGAACTTCACCAATTAAAAGGAAGAAAGTTTCTCAAAAGATGTATTCAAAGGATAAAATGCAAAATATATCTGAAGCAATGTCAGAAAGGATTTTCCACACTGCGATTAATGTGAATGATAGCGTTGACGCAAATGATGGTAATGATATTTTGCAAATTTTAAAAGGCAGATTGAACTCAACCACGGAACGTGCAATACAAATTAAAATTTTGACTATTTTTAAAGAATGGTCTTTTCGAAAAATCATTTTCTGTCACGACTCACATGATAACGATTGCGAAGAAAACTGCCGAATAAAAAGGAATTTTAGCCGATCCTAGTCCGAAGAGTCATCCGTCCATAGAAAAAGAAATAGTTGATTTGATAATCAGCTTTTATGAACTGGATGAGAATAGCCGCATGATGCCAGAACAAAAAGTTTATGTGTCGGTCAAAGCAGACAATAAACGCATTCACGTGCAAAAACGATTATTGTTAGTGAATTTGAAAGATCTTCATCAGTTATTCAAAGCAAATTACCCTGAAGTCAAATGTAGTTTTTCCAAATTCGCATCTTTGAGGCCAAAACATTGCGTGCTAGCCGGTGCAAGTGGTACTCATTCAATCTGTGTTTGTGTTATCCATGAAAATGTAAAATTATTAATCGAAGGTTCGAATATTAAAAACCTGACATCGGATACACCAATGCAAACTTATGATGACTGTTTGTGCCGTATGATTTGCGTTGAAGCATCAACAAATTGTTATTTTGGAACGTGCTCTGAGTGTCCCGGTGCAACAGATTTGATCGACGAATTAAAAAACATTTTTGAGGATAATTACATTGACGAAATTACTTACAGACAATGAACTAACGTTGATAGGACCACTTTACAAGTTGTGATATCCCGAATATTTACAAAAAAGACCGGTTTAGAAAAATTACTTCTGCACTCATACCTTGTTAAAAAACAAAACGATTTTATGAAGAGTAAAAAAAAACAGTTGAGTTGACAGAAAACGAGTGCATTGTAATCTGTGATTTTTCTGAGAACTAAACTTTTGTTGTTCAAAATGCCGTACAAGGAATTCACTGGAATAATAACCAGGCAACAGTGCACCCATTTGCAATCTACTGCAGGCACGCTGACGGCGAAACTCGAATGAAAAGTTTCGTAATTATATCCGAATGTTTGCCCCATGATACAATTGCGTTTCAAAAGCATTTAGTAGATTTTATAAAGAAAAACTTTATGAAAATTGAAAAAAAAACATATTTTTCTGATGGGCAAGTGCGCAGTACAAAAACAGAAAAAAATTGTTAATCTCACTCATCACCTAAAAGATATTGGTTTAGCTGCAGAGTACTTTTTTCCAACTTAGGCAAAGGTGCGTGCAATGGCCTGGGTGGGACTTTGAAAAGGTTAGCTGTTAGAACTAGTCTTCAAAGAATAACCAATCCAATCCAGACGCCGAAAGAATTATTCGAATGAGCAACTGAGTCACTCCCTAACATTTCATTGAAATTTGTAAGAGGATAAAGAATATAATGAAGAAGAACAAATATTTGAGGCAAGATTCAAAATGGCTCTAACCGTGAAAGGGACGTTAACATTCCATTGCATGATACCGATTACAGAAAAAAAGCAGAAGGAAAACATTTTTCTTCGCAGGAACATTCAACGGAAGTTAAAATCATGAAATAATTACTTTCTTTGTAACATATCGTTGAAGATTAAATAGTATTTTGTATATCGAAAATAAATTATTATAATAATTATTATACTTTGACTCACTACTGAACTGCCCACCCCCACCAGAGAGATTCCAACACGAATACAGAGAACCCACAACACCACCAGGGAAACCACCCTGAAATCAGAAGACACATCCAACGGCTAAAGAACAACAGAACCTCAGGTGAAGATGGCATAGTCGCAGAACTATTGAAAAACTTAGGCAAAAACGCACTCCAAGAACTCACAGAAATTATCCACGAAATCTGGAACACAGAAAAAGTACCCGAAGACTGGAGATGCGCTCACATTCATCCGCTCTTCAAGAAGGGACACCGGACAGATGTGAACAACTACAGAGGGATCTTCCTTCTTCAAGTAACATACAAATTTTCTCAGCATGCTTACAAGAACGAGTTCAGACACAACTTGAAGGCAAAATAGGCGAGTACCAAGCGGGCTTCAGGCCTCACAGCTCTTGCATAGAACAAATATTCAATCTCAAAAGCTGCCTAAGAATTAGAACACTCAGCAACAAACCCACGGTCTGCACATTTGTTGACTTCAAAAAGGCGTACGACTCAGTAGACCGGACATCACTCTTCAACACGCTAAACTAACTCGGACTGGACACAAAAACACTGAACCTAGTAAAGGCAACAGTCACAGATACATACTCCAAAGTGAAATTCATGGTAGAAATTTCAAGACCTTTCAAAATTGAAACAGGAGTCAGACAAGGTGACGGCCTCTCCCCACTCCTGTTCAACCTCATTTTGGACAAAGTAATTAGAGAACTATTGGAACACAACACCCACCACTTTAGGCAGAAGCGGTATCACCTTTAAATGCCTAGCATTCGCAGATGACCTTGCAGTTCTAGCAGACACTGAGGAACAAGCGATCCAACAGGTAGAAGCCCTCAAAAAGTGCGCTGAAAAAGTTGGACTACAAATATCGTTCTAGAAAACTGAGAAAATGTCAACAAACAAAAAAAGACACAAGAATTACAGACGAAATACGGAACAATAAACAGAGTTACAAAATTCAAATACCTAGGAGAAATCATACAACATACAGGAATTGAGAAAGAAAGTCAAAAGACAAGGATAGAGAAAGTAAGAAAAGGCTACGGCATGACTGCAAACATCTACAACAGCGTTTCTCAAAGTGGGCGATATCGCCCCCCAGTGGGCGATGACATCGTTTTGGGGGTCGATAGGTAGCCAGGGGGCGATATAGGGGGCAGTAGCTAGCCAGGGGGCGGTAGGTATCACGAGCAATACAATGTATTTTTGTTAACTTAAAACAAACCAATACATTCAACAAAATTGTTCCGTGTTTAGTATTATACAACCGGCCTAGCTGCTATTTGCTGCTGGTCGAGTATCGATAATCGCACGCGCACACACACAGCCAGCGTTACTAACTCTACCAACTTTTCCGTAGATCTACCACCTTTTAGTGTCTTGCCCAAATTTACTACCTTGAAAAAAAATCTGCCTACTAAAATCTAACTACTTAGGAAGTTGTTAGTAGATAAGCTATGAGATTTCTACGCCAAAATCCTATAAGAATTTACATAGGGGTCTGAAATTACTTTTTGTAACCAGATTTCACATTTTGTAACCAGATTACACTTTTTGTAACCAGATGGAAAGATCCTATGTTCTGGCCCCACCTCCCCGCCTCCCGCCAAACAATTGAAAGCTGTTTAATGCTGATTGAAAGCTGTTTAAAGCTGATTGAAAGCTGTTTAAAGCTGTTTGGCAGAAGGCGGGAGGCGGGGAGATGGGGCCAGAACATAGGACCTTTCCATCTGGTTACAAAAAGTGTAATCTGGTTACAAAATGTGAAATCTGGTTACAAAAAGTAATTTCAGAACCCTATGTAAATTCTTATGGGATTTCGGCCTAGAACTCTCAAAGCTTATCTACTGTTGTTGTTCCCCAATCCTACAAGACAACCTGTCGCTGAGGTGGTCGCAGTGGACGATACAAAAATATACAAGATCTTACACTTTGTAGAATCACTGTCCTTCAGGATCAAATCGATTTTCAGGAACAAATATGATTAAAATTTAGTTTTAGTCTGCAATCAATTTTGTGATTGGCCAGTCTGGAAGACAATCTTTGACCGTTCTGACCAACGTACACCAGCTCACACTCAGCACACGGTATACGATAGACTACATTTGATTGCATTAGTGTGGTCGCAAGGGAACTAAAGGTCCACCACATCAGAGCCCCGCTTGATAGTGGTAAGGCTGGATACCCTCTGAGGTCGCCAGGTATCAGAGGTGCTCCGTAAGCGATGGCCGGTTGCCTTTGGCCATCAACCAGTTTAAGTTTAAGGGTTTGGAATTTCTTGGTTGTTCGCCCTCCGCCGAACGCCCCGACCGGAGTTGTTCCAGTCGTGACGTTCAACGGTATGTTGCGAAACTAAGCCCTCACACCGCGACAAAATGACTTCCACGTGAGGGATTATTAGGGGTTACTAAACTGTTGCTAGATGTTATTCTATTCTATTTCTAAGGAAAACGGATATATCAGGGTTATTTTATTTTGTTTCTAGATATAAATGGATTTATCAGGGTTACTAATATTTAAATAGCTAAGTAAAAAAAAATATAATTAATATGCTTATCCTGCTAATTGGTTTAGTTGGATTAAGCGATGTGAACACTAGAATAGCAAAGACATACTACTAATATTTTATTTTTAGTTATTTTATAAGATTTTAGGTTAGAAAGATTTAAGATTTTGTAACCGGACCTGCGCTCAGGCATTAAATTGTCTATGTAGGATTACCTTGTAATTAACTGGTTGAAAAATTAAATTTTATCGTCTCTTGATCTATCTTAATATTCAAATTTTTTTCTTTAAAGAAATAGAATTTATTTATCATATCATTATGTTATCATATCATTATATTATAGCCATACCATATTCAGTAAAATAATGAGGTCACTTTTTATTTGTTATCTTTCTGAATAATGTATATTCTATTCATTTGACGTGACGACGTATTAGCAAAAAATGAGCGCCAATGTGATCAGGAATCCGTTGGAACTATATCCGCGCGCTTAAAATTATTTAATATCTTCTGATTGAATAGAGACCCCGCCTTTTTGAAACATGCGTTTTTTGGATTAGGACCTAGCAAATGTATGGAATTTTTTTCAATTTCATGCGGCTTGGGGATGTACATGAAAACATCGTTTGAACAATTCAATTACTTTGTACTGTATATTTTGAATCAGTTATGTGTGCCAATTTAACTTACTAGTTTTCTTGCATTTTTCAATGTATATTTGATAGTATTATTATTTTTGTTATCAATGCTTCTAATTAATTTTATTTCGTTTATGCTTTTTTTTAATTGGATATTTTAGTTCCATGTGCAGCTTTGAATTCCTTAGCAAACGGTAACTTTCCAGCGGTATATTTTATTCAGCCCGAACTTCACGAGGAAATGAGGAAAATCAAGAAGCAAAACGACCAAATTACTCTCTTACCCCAAGTAATTAAAAAGCTATACGAAAAGGTAATGAGTTTTACGAAAATGAATTTGCGAAATTAGTTTTTGTTTGTTTGCAGATTTTAATACAGAATACCACCATACAGTCACAATCTATCCTACTCCAAAAACATGAAAATAAGTTGCTGGAACAATCCACTAAATTACAAAAACAAGAGTCGGCGTTAAATGATTTAAAGAAAAACATTGATAAGTGGGATAAAAAGTTTTCAAATTATGACATAGAAACTATCCGTTCCAGGGAAACATTTCACTCAAAGCCCACTTTAAAACCGTCATCTAATGATAAAGCCTCAAATTCAAGAGGAACTGTCCGTTCCAAGAAAAACATAAATAAAGCCACACTCCTCTCAATGCCGCCCACTCTAGAAACGTTATCTAATGATCAAGCCCCAAATGCCATAGAAACTATCCGTTCCAGGAAAACTATGAATAAAGCCGTACTCCACTCAATTCCCACTTTAAAGTCATCTAAAGTCTCAAATGCCATAGAAACTATGCGTTACAGAGAAACCATCAATAAAGCCGTACTCCCCCTAATGCCCGCTTTAAAACTGCCATCTAATGTTCAAGTCGCAAATGCTATAGAAACTATCCGTTACAGGGAAACCATGAATAAAGCCATGCTCCTCTCAATGCCCGCTTTAAAACTACCATCTAATGATCAAGCCCCAAATGCCATAGAAACTTTCCGTTCCAGGAAAACTACGAATAAAGCTATGCACTCAATGCCCTGTTTAAAACTATCATCTGATGTTCGAGCCCCAGGCATGGATTTGATGGAGTTGGAAAACAAAAGAAAGTCTAGTTTGGAATACGAAATCCCACAAAATCTAAAGAAATCAAAACTAAGAATCGTAGCTAAAGATGAATCCTTTCAAACGCTACAGTCCAAAGATCAGATTAATAATAAGATTGATGAAAATATATCAAAAAATGATGCGATTGATAACAATCAAAAATTTGTGAATAAGACGGGAGAGTCTTCGAAGTTTATAATTTCATCCCTTGAGGCTTTACTGAAATGTCCTATTGGTAGTATCAAATCTTGGGGATCTAATGAACTACTAGAGTTAAATAGCTTAGAAGATTAAAATCCACAACAAATAGAATGCGAGATGATTTATAAATAATTTAAATTTAAAAAAAAAACGATCAAAATCAAGCAAAAAAAATGTTTTTTTATAGTTATTTGAATAATACCGATGAAGAATTTAAAAATGTTATTACTATAATAGTTGATATTTTATGATAAGCAAATTTTTTGAATGTTGAAACTGTTTGCGTGTATAGCAAACTGGAATATTTATAGTCTGATTTGTTAACAGTTTTCTTTTATAAATGTAGGTACGTTATATTATTCATGTTTTAAGTATTTTGTTAATTAGATATTTTCATGAAAACGCATGTTTACTGTGTTACTTCAATACTGTGTTAACTTATCTGCTTTCATTTAATTATATTAAAATGTGGTTAAATATTATTTTTCTGTGGACAGACGAGACTAGACAGTCTAGACAAGACTATATAGAAATAAAAACGTATGCGGTCAGGGACCCCCGTCAGGAACGAAGTTCCTCGCGCACTGAAGAATCGAACAACTTTTCTTTTTGAACTATTATTAAAATAAGTGCACGCAAATGCGTTGATTGAATGTTCTAGAAAATTTGAGCAAACTGGGGCAAGATAAGATGAAAGCCGCACCCGAAACAAAACCGTCTATTTGATGAATGAAAAAAATTGTCGGTTTTGCTTTGGGCCGCAAGACAAGTTCTAATGCGGCCCAAAACAAAACGACAATTTTTTTCATTCATTTATTTTAGACATCAAATTGTGAGTATAAGTTTGCAAATTCCGTAACACAAGCAGTTTGTAGATATAGACTAAAATCCACCAATTATTTAGTGTATAGTGTTGCGAACTGGTAATTTGGTATGGTGCTGCTCCAGGATCAGGACAATGAATGAATTAATTACACGCAAATATGTTCTTTATATGTAATTAAACACTACTTATCTACTAATATCTTACAATATGTACAACTAATCGCTAACTTATTACAATAATTACTAACTAACAACAATACACTTAATTCTACGATACTTGTGGTCGAAACCCGGAATTTACTTCGACGAAAATACGGAGGTTCGTTTTCAAAACTCAAATTACTCTCTTGCTAGCTCAATTCTGACCGTTTCTTTTTAACTTCCCCTCTACCTCATCACCTCGGTCTTGGTGTGAGTCCTCCCCCAATCTTTATGGAAAATTTCCAGAACTCATAAAACAAAATCCTCTCGGCGTCTCGGCACGATCCCTAAGTTCGAGCGTCTGCCCGCATGATTTAGATAAACCAGACTAATGGTCCTAAATAAACAAAAACTAATCGGGCGTCCACTTAGTTTTCTTTGCCGACTCGTGAGAAACTCAAATTCTTTGAAACCAAAATCGCGAGATCACAACACTCTCTCACTTAATAAATAGTTGGCGCTACTCAAAGTGACAAATTTTTCATATTTTGCCACCGCGTTGTCGTTGTCGTACGAATAATGTCTAGTCGCCGGTTCCTCTCCTGATGAATATGATTCCTTCCAATTTTGCATCTTACGATTAGTAACGGCCGGTCGACGATTCAACGATGTTTTATAATATTCACAGACCTCGGAAACCTCTCTTGTTTCCGCTAAAAAGTACGTCTCACACATTTCACTATTTGTATCAGAAATATTAGTCAATTTTATTTACAAACATATTGTCACATATTACACTTAACAAAAAACAACAAGATGGAAACATGTATACCTTTGTGTAACGATAACAACAAAATATTTCGCGACAGGCTCTGTAATTATGAACTTATTCGCAGGTAGGCTCTTGAATAATGGAGATCCAAACTCAAGATTGTAAACATCTAAACTAACAATAAGAGAAACTAAACTCGAGATTCCGCGATATTAACATGGCATTTTTTAATTCTATTTTTATGTACCTTGACGTATTTTCCTTTTATTTTAAGCGTACAATTGACATCTGAATCTATAGAAACTATCTTAAATGGTCCTAAATATCTTGAATGTAATTTTTTGCTTTTGTTCGTTTTGGTACTTTCATCGAATATCCAAACCGAATCTCCTACTTCATATTCTATATATGAACTACTCCTATCATATAAAACTTTCGACCTTTCCTTCCTTCTGATTAGGTTGTCTCTAGCTTCTTGTCTAGTCACGCGTAATTTGTGTTTCAAGTCCGTCAGATAATCGTAATTGTATGAAAATTCTGGTGGAGCTGTAATTGACGTTGGTAAAATAGGTTGTTTGCCGTACACTAATTCGAATGGCATAAACGTGGTGGTTGAATGTGGTGTAGTATTATATGAAAACAAAAAGTAAGGGACATGGCTACACCAATCAGTTTTATTTTTATTAACAAAATTCCTCAAGTATTCGCCCAACGTTCGATGAGATCTTTCGACCGAATTTGATTCGGGGTGGTAACTAGTGCAATTTAATTTCTTTATTTTCAAAACATCTTTGAATAGCTCCGACATGAAATTACTTCCCTGATCTGTGACGATTTCGCTCATTATACCGAATTTACAAATAACTTCATTTACAAAACATGTGGCTATCGTAGCTGATTCTATATTGGGAACCGGGATTGCTATTAAATATTTACTCAAGGCATCCTGACACGTTAGTAAAAATCTGTTGCCATGTTCGGATATAGGTAACGGTCCTACGCAGTCAAGGTAACACTTTTCAAACACTAATTCGGGAGTATCTGTAATATTTAAGAGTGCCCTATGAGTCTTATTTTGAACCTTATTTTGTTGGTACTGCCTACATTTTTTAACAAATTCTCTTACATCTGATTTTAAATTATCCCAATTATATTTGCGCCTAATTCTTTTGTACATTCGGCCTATACCTGGGTGTCCTCCGGTGGGCAGGTCATGATATTCCGTTAAAATTGTATGTTTTTCATTTTCACTAAAGTTTTCTTTCCGGACCTTATTATTGCAAACACAAATTTTGATTCCCGAATTTTTAAATATATATCTTAACATTAGCCTAACCTTACACCACTTCAAATTGTTACCAAAATTACTCCCTGCATAAAAATTTGTTATGTTATGTTCAATAAGTTTTTCTTTTAATTTTATCAAAATATATTCTCATATGAAACCTTCAAAAGAGAATTGACTGAGGGTACGAGACAAATAAGTTTCCTATTATTAGTGATATTCATTAAATAAACGTTTCCCCGTTGTATGTCAAGTTTGTCAAGGTCGTCTTGAAATTGTAATTTATTTACGACGTCAACATAGGGTTCTAATGGTCTCGCATTTTCGTCGAATTCTAAACAAAATTTGCGTTAGCAGGCAAATCATCTAGAAGTGAATCTTGGCATTCTTGAATACCGTCGTCGGGTATAATCACATTACCTTCTAAATACTTGCAAAAAATTTCGTAATCGTTAATTACTTCATTTGTCAAGTTAATACTACGACTGGGTTCTCTGATAATTGTTTGATCCCAATCTATTCTACTTAAAGCGTCCGCGTTTTTATTGAATTTGCCGGGCTTGTAACTAACTTCGAAATCGAATTTTTCCAATTTGAGTCTCATTCGAGTTAAACGGGAATTTGGGGACTTAATATTTTTTAGGTAAACTAATGCCTTATTGTCACTGTGAACGAAAAATTTGTTGCCAAACAAATACGGTCTAAAATAATTGCAAGACCAAACAATTGACAATAATTCCTTTTTGCATGTGCTGTAATTTCTTTCGGCCTTATTGAGCCATCTTGATGCGTAAGCGACGGACAGATCCTGACCTATCTTACCCTGCGACAAAACACTACCGATAGCATAATCTGAAGCATCGGTCGTTAATATGAACGGTTTTGAAAAATCGGGATAAATCAAAATGGCGAATTAGTTAATAAATGTTTTAATTCATCAAATGCAATTTGGCAACGTTGCGACCATTGAAAATGCACATCCTTTTTTAACAAGTTATTTATCGGGGAAACAACCTTTGAAAAATCCTTAATAAATCGTCTATAGTACGAAGCCAAACCTAAAAACGACTACTTGTTTCTGACATGTTGGTACAGGAAATTTTTTTACCGCTAAGATTTTATCTTCGTCAGGCAAAATTCCTTCATCAGTAATTTTGTGACCTAGGTATACAATCTCTTTATTTACAAATTCGCATTTTTCCGGACTTAATTTTAGGTTAAAAGTTTCACAATGAGTACGCAAATTATTTGAAAATACTATAATATCACCCAGGTAAACAAATGCGCGAATTCCCTGTATTCCCGACAACACGCTATTCATAAGCCGTTGAAATGATGCTCCAGCTGATTTTAGACCGAAAGGCATTCTTTTAAATTCATAGTGAGCAAATTGATGTGAAAATGCCGTTTTATGCCTGTCATCCGGATGCATTTCTATCTGATGGTACGCGTTCGATAGATCTAACTTTGAATAATACTTGGAATTCCCTAGTTTGTCTAAAATGTCGCTGATATTGGGAATTGGGTACGAAAATCCTACTGTAGACTCGTTTAGCCTCCTAAAATCTACAACAACGCGCCAATTAACTTTACCGTCCGCACCTGCTTTCTTGGGCACGACTAATAATGGGGCGTTATAAGCGCTGTCGCTCTCTACAATGATATTATCATCCAACATTTTATCAATCTGCCTCTGTACCTCACTCTTTTGACTTTCTGGTAACCTATACTGCCTAATATGAATGGGAGGTGAATCACCGATTAATGGAATTTTATGCTTAACTGCATCGGTGCAAGTCAGCTTTTCTCCATCGAGATGGAAAATATCAGAATATCGGTAAATCAATTCACCGATAGCCTTCTGTTCCTCTACATTCAAATGATCGAGTTTTATCGATTCCCTTAATAATTCGCTTCTATTTCGAAACTGATCGAATCCTACGTTATTACAATTATAAATAACTGAATCGAAACTATCTGACTCAATATGATACTAAATCTATTGGCTCGAGACTGACATTGACCGAATCTTCTGACGTATTCAGAATTCCCACGAAACATTTATTTTCCCTAACATACGAAATTGAGTTAGTAATAAAAATATTGTCGCTGATTTGGCGACCTTCACAAATATAGACGAATGAATCAGGGTTGTCTACCCTGCACTAAACTTGAAATATATTTTCACTCCGAGGAGGTATGTTTAATACGTTTCCTTCTAAATTATCTAAACCGACCTCAGTTTTAACAATGCTACCTTGATGCGGAGACGTTAAGTAATTAGTGTCCCTTATATCTAAACAAACATTTTATTAAATTTAAATTTCTTAATGAAACAAATTCAACATTTAATATTGTTTTTTATTGTTTTTTTTTTAGTTACCTATTCAAGCTAATTGAATTGACAAACAGCCATTTGTCGCACTAAAAAACGGGCGCCAAAATAGTACTTATCCCGCATGAGTAATAAAAATTTATTTAGGAAATATAACACAAACTTAGTCATAATACATCATACTCACAATTTAAAATGGATGTATAGGGTCAAGAATGGATGTATTTCGCAAATATATAAACTGCAATATTTATTTTTTATTGAATAAATCTCTTCAAAAACTTTGGCCATTGGTACATGAGTTTTTCCACATTTTATAGCCGCATTTCCAAGAAATTTTGAATCAATAATTCTTTTTCCAAACTCTTTGGGATCTTTATTTCCATACGTCTCCAAAATTTGATGCAGTAACTCTTAATTGTCTCTCTTCATTCCATAAAAGATTTCCATCTTGTTTAATTGTTTATTTTTTAAATTTCTTCAATTTGCTCTTAAAAAGAACTTGGACTTACTTTTCTCAACATGTTCTAAGGGAATTTCGTTATCATCACTCACAACTCCATAATCCTTATCGTGACTCTTATTACGTGTTCTTTTGAGGGAAAATATTGATGGGAAGAGTATTTTTCGTGATTTTTTTTTTAATTTTTCCATAAATGATTGTGTTTTCCGGGACTTTTGTTTGTAATATTTTTATGAATTATCCGGTAATGTTACTCGTTTATATTATAAGATATGCTTGCAGCTTTACATCTAACTTCGTAACCACCAACATTAATTCTTTTTCTTCCTACAAATTTTTAAATTATAGAATTATATGCCTCCGCTGCATTATTATTCATTTTCAAAAGTAAACTGTAGGCATTTTTAAATATTCTAGTAATCTGTTGCAACATGTTGAAAAATGTTTAAATAATCCACACCCTTTCAACTGAGGTACAAAATTAACTTTGTTTGTTTTTGAGCCACTGCAAAAGTATTTATCACATTCATACACAAGTGATCAGCAAAAACATGTTTTGACAGATTCTCATCTGTGGACGCGTTTCGAGATTTATCTCTCATCAGCACAGCTTTGCTTCCATTAACAAAACTGTTTGTAAACCACTCAATTGAAAACCCATGTGGTGTTTAGGGTTAGATGTTTATAATTTTGACATTTTGTGAGAGAGACATGAACTTAGCAGGTTATTGATTCAACTGATAAGTCGGAATTGTTGAAACCATCCTACATTATAGATAATCATACAAACTTAACAAACGGAACACAGCCTGAGAGAGAGAATATATTTATTGTATACTTTATACAAAGGGCTATCGACCAACAAGTTCCTTCTGCCCGGAACTACAAATTAATTTAAAATGGAAGAAACGTATGTACATATTAATGATAACAATAGTGTAATGGGAATGAAATTAGATGAGATGATGAGTTTAGTCATCGTAGATTAATTCGTAAAGCCTCTTAGTTCGGTGTCTGCGTGAAGTGGTTTTTATGTCTCGTTTTATGCATGGTTGGTCTACTATGTTCCAGTGGTTTTTGTTGACTTTGAAATTGTCCGTAGTTGTTGATGTCTGTCTAGGAGTTTTGGAACTTGGGAGAGTCTGTATAGAAGATCGTTGGGGGGATTATGAAGGAAGTTGTTTGGGTGTCTTAACTTGGAGATAAGTCGTAATGAAGTTCGTTCTACCACTCGCAATATATGTAGTGTTCTGTCGTTAGCGTTTGAAAATAATATCTGTCCATAGTCAAGCAGGGGGCAGCAGATGGCTTTATAGATTCTAGCGGTCGTTTTGATGAAAATGCCTTTACTTCCATGCGTTAGGCTACGTAAATATTTGCTTCTTGTTATAGTCCTTGTCTTTCGTTGTTTCGCGTCATTGGTGAATTTCATTTTGTTATGGAAGATCACGTCTAAGTATTTGATTTGGGGAGTGGGTGTTAGGTCGATGGTGCCTAAGTGTTTGTGGGGAGAGCTGGGGGAGATTTTGTGGTTCGGAATGAGGGGTTGGCATTTAGATGGATTGGTGGAGAGTCTCGAGCGATTGAGCCATAATATCGTTTTGTCAGTAAGGGCTTGTAGCTCGAGGTTTTTGTTATGGGAGATGAGAGCGGTGTCGTCGGCATTGAGAGGTTGATTTGGAGTTTGTCGTCGGTGTGATAATTATATATGTCGTGGCAGTATAGGTTATAAAGTAGTTAGGAGAGAGAGGAACCTTGGGGAAGATCTTGGTGTGGGGTAAATTGAGGAGAAAGATGGTTGTTTATTTTGATTTGGAGGGATCTCTCTTCAAGGAAATCTTTAATTAGGTAGAGGAGGTTAGGGGGGACATTGAGTAGTTTCATTTTGTAAAGGAGTCCGGCGTGCCACACACTGTCGAAGGCTTTGTTGATATCAAGAAATAGTGCAGCTGAGTGTTGTTGTTGGAGGTATAAAGCCTGTAGGTTATTGCACAGGATGAATAAAGGGTGGATAGTAGAGTGGTAGGACCAAATTAATATTTAGGAATGGTGTTTACTATGACGCTATAGAGTCTAGTTTTAACGATATGTTCTAGGATTTTGACAATAATTGGTAGTAGAGTGTCTGAAAAGAGAAATGGATAAATGTAAGGTGAACATAATGGCAGTGAAGTGAGGTGGACAGGTAGTGGTAAAATAGTGCCAGGTAATTACACAATGGTTTAGTCAGGTGGAAAAAGTCATGAACGTGGAGTAGCAATAGTGATGGGAAATCAATTAGTGCAAAGTGTGACTAAAATGGTGTTTCATAGTGATCGTCTAATGTTTGTGAAAATAAGTGCAGAACCAGTGGCCATTCTGATAATTCAAGTGTACATGCCAACATCAGATCATGATGACGAAGAAGTGGAGAAAATATACGATGAAATAGAGGACATTTCCACTCTGAAGGCAGAGGAAAAATAAACACCATAATAATGGGTGACTGGAATAGTGTGGTAGGACAAGGTAGTGAAGCAAACATCGTGGGACAATATGGGTTAGGTAAAAGAAATGATAGAGGAGGGATGCTAGTGGAATTCTGTCAGCGTAACAATTTGGTTTAAGAAAAGGAAGAATAAATTATACACATGGAAGAGCCCAGGTGACGTTAGTAGATATCAGATAGATTTCATACTTGTAAAGCAGAGGTTTAGGGGCAGTGTGAAAGACACCAAGACTATGCCACCTACCGATATAGATTCGGATCACAACCTTCTGGTTGCAGACATCAGTACAAGGTTGAAGAGGATCAGACAGTGTGAGAGGAGAAAGCAGAGATGGGACTTGGAAAAGCTAAGAGAGAAGAATAAGGCAGTAAGAGAATCCTTAGAGAATGTCTTTAGTGAATTGAGAGAGGAAAATGTAAGTGCAAGTGGAGAAGAACAGTGGAGAAATATTAAACTGGCCTTGTTGAATACTTTAGTGATCAAAGTCGGGAGGGAAGCAAAAAGAGCGAGGAAACTCTGGATCACCAATGAGATCCTGGAGGAGATGGAGGAAAGGAGGAAATGTAAAAATGTGAACGAAGCGGAATACAGAAGACTTAACAATGCACTCAGGAGAGAAACAGACAAAGCGAAGGAAAAATACCTAGAAGAAATGTGTGAAGAAATAGAGGAACTACAAAGGAGAGGAAGGTACGACCTGATGTATCAGAAAACGAAGGAGTTGGGAGGGAGTGAGAATAAAGGAGTAAGGAACTTCGGAATTGAAAACTCTAAAGGACAAATGGAGACAGAACAAGGAGAAATGCTGAAAATATGGGAGGAATACGTAAAAGAAATCTACGAGAAGAAACACCGCCCGCCAGTAATTGAAATAGAAACAGAGGAGGCGGTTGATGAAGACGAAAAAGGGCCCAGCATATTGAAAACAGAAGTAGAGAAGGCAATTAAGGACATGAAGAGAAGGAAAGCTACAGGAGAAGACGACATACCAGTGGATTTGCTGAAGGAAATCGGAGATGGAGGTTTGAAAGCGTTGACACAACTCATCAACAAAATTCACGAAACTGGAGAATGGCCTAAAGACTTTTTAGATGTCACAATGGTTGGTCTAGAAAAGAAACAGCAAGCCAAGAAATGTAGTGATTACAGAACAATTAGTGTGATCTCACACGTGGCGAAGATCATTGCAAAAATACTCAATGGACGGATAGAACATAAAATCGAAGAAGTAATCGAAGATGATTAGTTTAGATTTAGGAAAAGAAAAGGAATCAGGGACGCCATAGGCATGATGAGGATAATGTCGGAGAGATTTTTAACTGTTAAAGAAGAAATCTGCGTGTGTTTTGTAGATTGGCAGAAGGCCTTCGATAGAGTTAACTGGACAAAATTGATGAATATTCTTAAGGAGATTAGTGTCAACTGGAGAGACCGGAGACTAATTTGCAATCTGTACATCAGACAAAGAGTAAAAGTACAATTGAACTACGGAGAAACAAACAGCGTAGAAATAGGAAGAGGAATCAGACAAGAATGTTGTCTATCGCAGAGTCTCTTCAATTTGTATGGTGAATGGCTGGCGAGAGAAGCTTTGAAAGGATGTGGAAATTTCAAGATAGGGGGACGCCTCATCAATACCATCAAATATGCAGATCAGGTCATCTGTAGTACTCGCCAAGAACTAAAGGCAACTACAACACATGATGAACCGGCTGGTGGAAACTGGAAAGAAATATGGCATGGAAATTAACAAGGAAAAATGTAAAGTGATGAGGGTATCAAAAAAGGAAAAACCTTTGAAGATAACAGTCGACAATCAAGAACTGGAGAATGTAAAACAGTGCAAGTACTTGGGAAGTGACAAAGCTGACAAAGGATGCATACTGCACAAATGATATTCGAGCAAGAATCGCCATAGCCAAAGCTGCATTCAACAAGAAGAGGACTCTACTGACCAGCAAGTTGAGCTTGGAACTAAGGAAGAAACTGGTGAAGTGCTACACCTGGAGCATTGCACTGTACGGAGCAGAGACGTGGACCATGAGGAAAAGGGCGAAAAAATACCTCGAAAGTTTTGAAATGTGGTGTTGGAGGAGAATAGAAAAGATCAAGTGGACAGATAGGGTGACAAACGAGGAGGTACTAAGAAGTGTAGGAGAAAAGGAGAAAAGAGGAAGGCCAACTGGATCGGACATATAATTAGACATGAGGGGCTCATACATGACGTCATTGAAGGAAAGTTTAAAGGTCGAGGAAGAAGAAGAATACAACATCTGGATGACATGAAAGAAAGGAAGAGATATAGCAGGCTAAAAGAAGAAGCTGAGGACAGGGAACATTGAAGGCAGAAATTTTCCGTACAAAGACAAGGACCTGCCACTAGGCAGAATACTATACATTAGAGTGATGGGTCGGTAGCCATTTGAAAGGGAATGATTTTGTCCAGGTTTGGGGATGGTGATAATTATTCCTTTTTTTCACCATTTTGGGAACGATCTCTTGTGGTGGCAGATGTTGAACAATTTAACAATATATTGGTGGATTTCATCAGGCAGGTCGGCGCTAGGGGAACTATTTTTTCCATGAAGAAAGGCGGTTAGGTATTCGTCGTATGTTATTTCATCAAAGTCCGTACTGTCGCAGCTGAAAAAGTTGTCAGTCCAGGTATTTACTCTGTTGAGGTTGTTATTGTCATAGTGGGGGGAGTTTGATGGTGCAAATGAGTTTTCAAAATGTTCGGAGAATAGGAGAGGTTTTTCGGAGTCGGTTATTGAGGGAGATGTCGTGGATATGGAAAGATGGGCGGTATTTGGAAAGTTTTTTTATTTTGTGCCAGAATATTCTACCTTCGTCGATTTCAATTTCTTGACAAACGGAGAGCCATTCATTTGTCGGAAACTGAGAGATTAGTATATGTCTGTTATTGAGTCTGTTAATTTCCGTTTTCGTTGCTCTGTCTTCTGTACACTTGTAGGTCCTGTAAAGTTTGCGTTTTTTTTTTTAAATAAAATTAGTATGTAGGGAGGTAACTTTGGCTTGTAAAAGTTATATCTGGCTTTGGGGGAATGTTTATAAATTAAGTCTGTCAGGTTGGTCTGAAATTCGTCTATGCTGTTGAGAGTGAGGTTAGCGTGGTCGGTAGTTTTTATATAGGTTAGGATACTAGTGCTGACTTTAGGAACATTGGTGAGGTTAAGGTTGATTTTAGTGGTATATTGGAAGGGGGGAAGGGGGCAGTTGAGAAGGATAGCAAATGAGATTTCCAGATGATCGGAGCCAAGGTTTGGGGAAAGAGAAACGTCAGTAATGGAATTGGTTAGGATGGAGCAAAATGTCGGGAGTAGTGTCCTTGTTATGTGGCATTATGAATGTGGGGCTGGTGTGTTGGCGGGTGAAGGAGGAGTTATTTATAAAGAACTAGATCTGGCTTTTGTTTTGTTAAGATTGAAATCACCTATTATAACAGAGTATTCAAACAATGATGTCAATGGTCAGAACAATGGTCAGTATATTCGCTTCAATCCCTGAGTGGGGATAGATGTAGACAAGGAAAATGTGAATTTTGTTTTTGTGAAATGGAATGGTGAAATGGAGACAGTCATTAAGAGGGTTGTTTAGGGAAAGAGGGTCACAGCCAAAAAACCTTTCCGGAGCACTATAATAAAAAAAAAATTGTTAATGGAAGTAAAGCTGTGCTGATGAGAGATAAATCTCGAAACGCGTCCATAGATGACATCTTAAGGTATCCGAAAGACATGATCTTAAAAACAATGTTATTTTTATGGTTTTTGTTGAGTGCTACGAAGCTGGACTGAAAGCTGTAAATTAACTTACAAATTTCATGTGAGATTTGTTTTGGTATTCCTAAAAAGACTCAGTAATTGTTATAGAGCTCCGCAAAGGCTGAATATATTCATATATTCAGGCTGTGTTCCCTTTGTTTTGTATGATTATCTATATGATTATCTATTTTGTATGATTATAAGTTTGTATGATTATCTATAACGTAGGATGGTTTCACCAATTCTATCTTAACAAGATAATTAAAATTAAATTAATACAATTATTGTGTTGTCTATTTTTTTTTTAGTTTTTTAGTAAAACATAATCAAAAATCGTTCAAAAACTATTTAGACTTGTTTTTTACATAATTTATATCTTATTTATATTAAAATTGAAATACGACCCGTATTTCCTGATTATAACACATTTAAAATTTTAATTTAACTGGTAATATATATATTATATATTTCCTGAAAACACCGTGTTAGTGAAACCTTATCGTTTTTAACCCCTTATCAGTTATTATTTTATTTTTCTTTGTAAAAAAAATGAAAACTTATATTTTTCTTTAGTTTTGTATAAGTCTCTAACTTTGTAACAGTAAAAGTATCAGTAAGCCTTCCGTTACAGATAATCATAAAAAGAAGATTAATACTAATAAGTTACAGTTAATCATAAAAAGACAATTAATACTAATAGGTTGCTATTAATTATAAGAAGAAGACTCAAAAACCTGTTTTAAAATATAATAATTTTAGTGTGTTAATTTTACCAATTCCATTCTTAAAAAAATGGATGTTGAATCTGATCAAATAATGTTACAATGGCACGATTATATAATATTTGCCGGAATGTTAGTTTTTAGTACAGCAATTGGCTTGTATTTCGGCTATTATGGTAGAAATACCTCGATAGACGAGTATTTACTTGGCGGAAAAAATATGAAAATTCTCCCAATTGGATTTTCACTCACAGCTAGGTAAGTAAAATAAGTCAAGTAACATTTAGAAAAATTTATGTTTTTTTTATAGCATAATATCTGGTACAGCAATGATAATAATTCCTGCAGACGTTTACCACCATGGCACTTATTCTACAATAATACTTTTAATTATTCCATTGACTCTAATATTTGTTTACCATGCAATAATTCCAATTTTTTATAATCTGCAAATGACTAGTATCTACGAATATATCGGCTTGAGATTTAACAAGCACATACAGTTAGTGCTGTCCATTTTATTTTTACTCACCATGTTGCTTGCCTGTCCGATTTATATATACTTACCAGCATTATCACTTGCACAAGGTAAAGTATCCATTGTTAATTAGTTAAAATTTAAAACGCAATTTATATTAGAATATTTTAATTAAAATATTGCGTAAAATATTATAAATGTTGCGTAATCCGGGTGTTTATAAACAATATTCAAGCTCCAATATCATGGGGGTCTCAACACCAAAATACACCTCGACATTTTTTTTGGATGGCCCCTGTATCCCAACCTTGTAAAAGGGGCCCATATACTATCAACCTAGTCAACAACCTTGTCGTCAACTTGCTATGTAGACGACAAGGTTTAGTAGTGTATGGGTTGATTAAAGACAACATTTCAGGTTGAGTGCAAAGTTGAATAAAATCAAAGTAACTTAGATGTTTGGTGGGCGGAGTCAGATGTTTAGAAAACTACCTGAAATATCGCGAAAATTTTCAAATAAAACTTGTAGATAATTTAATAGTCTACAAACAAGCTGAGAAATATTTCGGAAATTTTCTTCAGTTTAAGCTTGATGTTGGCTTGCTTGATGAGGTCGAAGACATGGTTATAAACATCAGTTGTGAACTTGTGAAGGTTTTGGAATTCTTGTTTGTGCAAGTGACTTGTGTTTGCGATTTTAATTTTAACAGTTTTTTGTAATTTTTAATTGTCCGTCTTAATAGTTATGGCTAATATACCAAATATTCTTGTATGGGTGAAATTTTTTTAAACGTTCCGAGAGCTGCCTGAGTTGTGGAAATTAAAGTCTGAAGTTAAATAATAATAATAAAGATCGTAACAAGAAAAATTGTTACTCCTACGTTTGGCATGAGTTTCTCGATACCTGCTAGTGCTCTCGTTCCATTTTCTGCTGCTTCGGTTATGCGCGCTATGTAATATATAGCAAACAGGTAGTTTGCTAAATATTAGGCAGCAAATTCAACAAATAATTTAGTTTCCACGAGTTCTACCTCATCAACTTTTTGCTAATTTCCGGCAGAATTAAACCAAATTTGCAAAATGTTTCGCACGTTTATAAGAGAATGCGAAATTATCTGCAACTTTTGTCTGCAGATTTGTGCGAAATCTTAGCTAATTTGCTAAATATTAGACAAACAAACTCACCAAATGTTTAAATAGACAAATAAGTTTCGGGGGGTTTCGGTTTGCCAATTCAACCCAATTTCAGCTGAAACTGAAGAAAATCGCTAAAATATTTCGCAGGTTTCTTGTAGACTATTAAAATATCAGACAGACAAGTTCAAGAAATAATTTAGTTTTCAGGCGTTCTACCTCGTCAACTTTTTGCCAATTTCAGGCAGAATTGAACAAAATTTGCAAAATATTTCGCGGGTTTATAAGATAATGCGAAAAGATCTGCAACTTTTGTCTAAAATTTTTTGCGTAATCTTAGCTAGTTTGCTAAATATTAGACAGAAAAACTCACCTAATGTTAAAATAGACAAATAAGTTTCGCAGCGTTTCGTCTTGCCAATTCAAGCCAATTTCAGCTGAAACTGAAGAAAATCACTAAAATATTTCGCAGATTTCTTATAGACTATTAAATTATGTACAAGTTTTGTTTGAAAATTTTCTCGATATTTCAGCTAGTTTGCTAAATATTAGTAAGACAAGTTCCACAAAGAATTTAGTTTCCGAGCGTTCTACATCATCAACTTTTTGCTAATTTCAGGCAGAATGAAACCAAATTTGCAAAATATTTCCTATGTTTATAAAAGAATGCGAAATTATCCGCAACTTTTCTCTGAAAATTTTTGCGAAATCTTAACTAGTTAGCTAAATATTAGACAAACTCAACAAATGCCAAATAGACGAATTAGTTTTAGAGCGTTTCGGCTTGCTGATTTAAGCCAATTTCAGCTCAAACTGAAGAAAATTTCCGAAACATTTCTCAGCTTTTTTGTAGTCTATTAAATTATCTACAAGTTTTGTTTGAAAATTTTCGCTAAAAATTGCTAAATATTAGACAGACAAGTTCAAGAAACAATTTAGTTTTCACGCATTCTACCTCGTCAACTTTTTCCTAATTTAAGGCAGAATTGAATAAAATTTGCAAAATATTTCGCAAGTTTCTGAGAGAATGCGAAATTATCTGCAACTTTTATTTGAAAATTTTTGCGAGATCTTAGCTAGTTTGCTAAATATTAGACAGACAAACTCACCAAATGCTCAAATAGACAAATTAGTTTCGAAGCGTTTCGACTTGCCAATTTCGGCTGAAACTGAAGAAAATTCCCAAAAGATTTGGCAGGTTTCTCGTAGACTATTAAATTACCTACAAGTTTTGTTTGAAAATTTTCGCGATATTTCAGGTAGTTTGCTAAATATTAGACAGACAAGTTCAGCAAAGGATTTAGTTTCCACGCGTTCTACATCATCAACTTTTTGCTAATTTCAGGCAGAATTAAACCAAATTTGCAAAATATTTCGCGAGTTTATAAGAGAATGCGAAATTATCTGCAATTTTTGTCTGAAAATTTTTGCGCAATCTTAGCTAGTTTGCTAAATATTAGACAGAGAAACTTAACAAATTCCCGAATAGGCGAATTTGTTTTGGAGCATTTTGGCATGCCGATTCAAACCAATTTTAGCTTAAACTGAAGAAAATTTTCAAAATATTTCTCAGCTTTCTTGTAGACTATTAAATTATTTACAAGTTTTGTTTGAAAATTTTCGCGATATTTCAAGTAGTTTGCTAAATATTAGACAGACAAATTCAACAAACAATTTAGTTTTTATGCGTTTTACCTCGTAAACTTTTTGCTAATTTCAGGCAGAATTGAACAAAATTTGCAAAATATTTCGCAAGTTTCTGATAGATTACGAAATTATCTGCAAGTTTGATTTGAAATTTTTTACGAAATCTTAGCTAGTTTGCAAAATATTAGTCAGACAAACTCGACAATTAGCAAATAAGCTTCGGAGCGTTTCGGCTTACTAATTCAAGGAAATTTCAGCTGAAACTGGAGAAAATCGGTGAAATATTTCCAGGATTCTTGTAGACTATTAAATTATCTACAAGTTTTGTTTGAAAATTTTTGCGATATTTCAGGTATTTTGCTAAATATTAGACAAACACATTCAACAAACAATTTAGTTTCCACGCGTTCTATCTACATCATCAACTTTTTGCTAATTTCAAGCAGAATTAAACCAAATTTGCAAAATATTTCCCATATTTATAAAAGAATGCGAAATTATCTTCAACTTTTGTCTGAAAATTTTTGCGAAATTTTAGCTAGTTTGCTAAATATTTGACAGACAAACTCCACAAATTCCCAAATAGACGAATTAGTTTTGAAGCGTTTCTGCTTGCCGATTCAAGCCAATTTCAGCTCAAACTGTAGAAAATTTCCGAAATATTTTTCAGCTTTTTTGTAGGCTATTAAATTATGTACAAGTTTTGTTTAAAAATTTTCGCAATATTTCAGGTAGTTTGCTAAATATTAGACAGACAAATTCAAGAAATAATTTAGTTTTCACGCGTTCTACCTCGTCAACTTTTTCCTAATTTAAGGCAGAATTGAACAAAATTTGCAAAATATTTCACAAGTTTCTGAGAGAATGCGAAATTATCTGCAACTTTTATTTAAATTTTTTTGCGAGATCTTAGCTAGTTTGCTAAATATTAGACAGACAAACTCAACAAATGCCCAAATAGACGAATTAGTTTT
Source organism: Phosphuga atrata (assembly GCA_944588485.1). Lineage (NCBI taxonomy): Eukaryota > Metazoa > Arthropoda > Insecta > Coleoptera > Silphidae > Phosphuga > Phosphuga atrata. Next base: position 53,388,184 of record OX155904.1, read on the forward strand.
GGAGCGTTTCGGCTTGCCGATTCAAGCCAATTTCAGCTAAAACTGAAGAAAATTGCCAACATATTTTGCAGGTTTCTTGTAGACTATTAAATGATCTACAAGTTTTGTTTGAAAATATTCGCGATATTTCAGGTAGTTTGCTAAATATTAGACAGACAAGTTCAAGAAATAATTTAGTTTTCACGCGTTCTAAATCGTCAAATTTTTGCTAATTTCAGGCAGAATTAAACCAAATTTGCAAAATATTTTGCAAGTTCATAAGAGAGTGCGAAATTATCTGCAATTTTTGTCTGAAAGTTTTTGAGAAATCTTAGCTAGTTTGCTAAATATTAGACAGACAAACTCAACAAATGCCCAAATAGACGAATTACTTTCGGAACGTTTTGGCTTGCTGATTTAAGCCAATTTCAGCTGATACTGAAGAAAATTGCCAAAATATTTCGCAGGTTTCTTGTAGACTATTGAATTATCTTTTGTTGTTTGAAAGTTTTGTTTGAAAATTTTCGAGATATTTCAGGTAGTTTGCTAAATATTATTTGATTTTCTTTCAATATTATTATTGCCTCTTCTACTTTAAATGTTACAGGGCTAAGTTCCGTTAGGACTGTGAGGAGGACCGCTTCAGTTTTTTCTAGAGGTAAACTCAGGTTCTGCGATTTCATCTACGAGCTGACCATTTCTGTTGTTTGATTTGTCGTTCGCATCAACCTTTATTCTGTTCTTGCTGTTACAACTAGTGCGATATCCTCTGCGAAGCCATTTACGGTGGCCCCCATAGGCAGTCTTATTATAAGTTCTCCGTCTATAGCACGTCCTACAGGATGGGGCCTAGAATCGAAACCTGTGGGGATTACACTTTTCTCTTCTTCAAATGACCCATATCGTCCTTACACGATCGCGAAAATTTTCAAACAAAACTTGTAGATAATTTAAGAGTCTACAAGAAACCTGCGAAATATTTTGGCAATTTTCTTCAGTTTCAGCTGAAATTAGCTTAATTCAGCAAGCCAACACGTTCCGAAACTAATTCGTCTATTTCGGCATTTGTAGAGTTTGTCTGACTAATATTTAGCAAACTAGCTAAGATTTAGCAAAAAATTTTAGACAAAAGTTGCAGATAATTTCGGATTCTTTTATAAACATGGGAAATAGTATGTAAATTTGATTTAATTCTGCCTGAAATTAGCAAAAAGTTTACGAGGTAAAACGCATGAAAACTAAATTGTTTATTGAATTTGTCTGTCTAATATTTAGCAAACTACCTAAAATATCGCAAAAATTTTCACACAAAACTTGAAGATAATTTAATAGCCTACAAGAAACCTGCCAAATATTTTGGCAATTTTCTTCAGTTTCAGCCGAAATTGGCAAGTCGAAACGCTTCGAAACTAATTTGTCTATTTGAGCATTTGGTGAGTTTGTCTGTCTAATATTTAGCAACCTTGCTAAGCTATCGCAAATTTTTTTAAATAAAAGTTGCAGATAATTTCGCATTCTCTCAGAAACTTTCTCTCTCAGAAACATTTTGCAAATTTTGTTCAATTCTGCCTTAAATTAGGAAAAAGTTGACGAGGTAGAACGCGTGAAAACTAAATTATTTCTTGAACTTGTCTGTCTAATATTTAGCAAACTACCTGAAATATCGCGAAAATTTTCCAATAAAATTTGTAGATAATTTAATAGTCTACAAAAGGCTGAGAAATATTTCGGAAATTTTCTTCAGTTTGAGCTGAAATTGGCTTGAATCGGGAAGCCAAAACGCTCCAAAACTAATTCGTCTATTTGGGCATTTGTTGAGTTTGTCTGTCTAATGTATGGCAAACTAGCTAAGATTTCGGATTTTCGGAAAAATTTTCGGACAAAAGTTGCAGATAATTTCGCATTCTCTTAGAATCGAGCGAAATATTTTGCAAATTTGGTTTAATTCTGCCTAAAATTAGCAAAAAGTTGACGAGGTAGAACGCGTGGAAACTAAATTGTTTGTTGAATTTTCTGTCTAATATTTAGCAAACTACCTGTTTGCTATATATTACATAGCGCGCATAACCGAAGCAGCATGAAATTGAACGAGAACCCTGGCAGGTATCCAGCAACTCATGCCAAACGTAGGAGTAACAATTTTTCCATTGCAAGCTTTTTCTTGTTACGATCTTTATAAACTTTAATTTCCACAACTCAGGCAGCCCTCGGAATGTTTAAAAAATTCCAGCCATACAAGAATATTTGGTATATTAGCCATAACTATTAAGACGGACAATTAAAATTTACAAAAAACTGTAAAAATTAAAATCGCAAACACAAGTCACCTGCACAAACAAGAATTCTAAAACCTTCACAAGTTCACAACTGATGTTTATAACCATGTCTTCGACCTCCCCACACACTCCTCAACATAATTGCCAACATCAGACTCCGCGCACCAAAAATCCAAGTTACTTTGATTTTATTCAACTTTGTACTCAACTTGAAATGTTGTCTTCAATCAACCCATACACTATTAAACCTTGTCTTCAGCATAGCAAGTTGACGAAAAGGTTGTTGACTAGGTTGCTAGTGTATGGTGCCCTTAAGATACATCCCCTCGGATGAGTAATAAAAAATATTGTTTGTAACACGGGCGAAATTGTCAATTTGCCTCTCGAGCGAATGTGTGCACTCACTTCGTTCGTGTGCACAATATCGTTCACGCGAGAAATTGACAACCTTTCGCTCTAGTTACAAAATATACTATTTTTTGCATTCTTATATGGTATGTAACAACTGTGCGACTTCTCATGTCTTGAGCTTGCGCGCGACTACTGTAAGGTTAATAACTTCATCCATAATATTATTCATTTGAGTTGGTACGTGAGTTATAAGGTTTTCTTGATAGAACGTACAGTGACCATTTTATAGTTTATTGGTATTATTACACTTTCAACTTGTTTTTTTTTCCACTCATTTCATTTAAAAAAAAATGTGTTAGCCTCAGCTTTGACCCACCATAGTTTGGACCATCAGTAGTTAATCATATCAAATTGCTTTAATTAATTTTTTTGTATCACATCTTCTTTTACGCTCTTTTAAACTCTGTATGGATAATAATCCTTTTATCCTAAGGATATAAAAATCCTTAAAAAATAATATAATTTTCAATAACGCCAGGAAGTTATAGTATATAAAAGTTGGACTGTATCGCTTATATCAGTACTCTGGTTCAAATCAATATGCATATAAAAAGCAATGAATGTTTTGGAATTGTTTGTAAATATCCTCAATGTCTTCTATTTTTCGCTACCGGCTCAATCGTAGCTATGTCTCTTCGGAATCGCACCATGTGTGTGATATTTCATATTAAAGTTTCCTCCCAAATTAAAGATATTCGTGAAAATTTGAGAAATTATCTTCATTGTATTTACAGGGACAGGATTAAATGTACACTATATAATATTAACAGTTTGTATAGTATGCGTATTTTATACAACAATCGGTGGTCTAAAAGCTGTGGTATGGACAGACACCCTTCAATTCACCATACTCATCCTCACTTTCGTGCTTTTAACAGTAATATCAACTGTACAAATTGGAGGATTTTGGAAAGTTATAGAAACGTCTTACGCAGGAGATAGACTTAATATAGAGTAAAATTTTGTTCTATATTGAATAGTGTCTCCTTATCTTCTTTATTAATTTTTAGTTTTGATTTTGATTTGACCAAACGGGATACCTTTTGGGCGTTATTTTTTGGATACGGATTCTTCTGGTTGCATAACATTGGAGTAAATCAGGCATGCATCCAGAAATCTTTGGCTCTAGCTTCCATGGCACGTATAAAAAAGTATATACAGTGAAATGTTCAAAAAGCTTATAACACTTCAATTTTGTTTGTAGGTCCTTTGTGGTATTCGGTACAACTGGGATCATTTCGTACGGATTGACGGTTTATATGGGACATATAATTTATGCGGTATTTAAAGACTGCGATCCTTTAACTTCGAAAAAAATTAAGGTTTTTGACCAAATCGTACCTTATTATATTTTACAAACTACGAGAAATACACCAGGATTTGCAGGATTATATATAGCAGGACTATTTAGTGGGGGCATAAGGTACAAAGTATTGAACAGGCATTGAAGATTAAATAAGATAACAATACACAAAGCAAGGCAATTCCAAAGAATTCAACTCAAGGCTATTATACGTTTAAATTCACCATTTAGAGAATAAATAACATAACAACTTTGTTATTTGCTTATCTACTATTATATATCTATTAATAGAATTGTAATTTGCTCATTCTGTGGCAGTTTGTTCAACATATAGATAAGAACTACATATTATCATTATTTGAATAACATATAGACAAGAACAAATAAAACTATCCAACACCTAAATTAGAGATGATGCGAAAACATGAAAGTCGGTTATGGAAATCTAATATTATGTTTTAATAATGTTTTCAGTTCCTTGTCATCTGCGTTAAATGCTTTTGCCTGTACAATGTATAACGATATATTGAAATACTTCTTACCTGAGGAATTTCTGGAGAGAAGATCCCGAGTAATTTTGAATTTGACAACTTTAGCGGCTGGTATTTTGACAACACTTTTGATATTTGTGATTGAGAAGATGGGAAGTGTTTTCACCGTGATTTTCACAGTGATTCCATTAACCAGTGCACCTCTTCTAGGCATTTATATCTTGGGAATGTTTAGTACAACAGCAAATTCAAAGGTGGGTAAAACATGGAATATGATAGAATTTTGATTGATAAAATTGTCTCTTGCAGGGAGTTATTGTAGGAGTTATTGCTTCTTTCGTTATTCTCTCTGGTATATTATATGGAAGACTGTATTATACAGCTCGAGGTTTCTTCAAAAGTTCTGGTCTGCCAGTTTCAACAGAAGGTTGTAATATATTTAATGTTACGAATGCTCGAAATTTTAATGTTACTAATCATATTATGTAAGTCGATATTATAAAAATATCTAGCAGACTTATAACTGCTAAATCAATTTATTTTCAGATTGGAAAATGATGAATGGAAACCTTTTTTCCTTTTCGGAATATCTGAATATTATTTCATCGTTGTCGGAGTGATTATATTTTTGTTAGTTGGATGGACTGTTAGTTGGTTGACTAAGGATAAAAATCATGCGGTTAAGAAAGATTTGATTAGTCCAATAATGCATAGGTTTTTGCCTTCAGTAGTAAATTTGGAATATACTACAGTTACAACAGAAATTGAAAACTAAATATTAAGAAAATCTTTTTCGAAATATAAGCAAATGACAATCAAATGAAAACAACGAAGAAATGAAAAAAAAATTATTTATTACTTATACAAGGTTCATGAGGTGTCGGGAATAAGTTATTAAAAATTCATTCAACTAATATTATTTCTAAAAACCTCATTTTCCGTTTTTTTTTTTTTTTTTTTTTTTAATAATCTTCTGGTGCCGACAAGATTTTTGATTTTGCAAAACCAAACAATTTTGATATCATTGGTGCCGTCAGTTTTGCCAAACGATTATTTTTTGCCACCGGTGCCGACAAGTTAACAAAACGTAACATTTTAGTTGCCACTGGTGCCAACAGTTTTGCAACACGAAACATTTTAGTTACACCGGTACCAACAATTTTGCAAAACGAAGACCTTTTATGCTACTGGCGTTGAAAGTTTTGCAAAACAAAATATTTTTCTAACGAAATATTCTAGTGCCGTACTGTCATCCCGTTCCATAACGTCCTGCAACGTACCATACCGTCCCGTGTAGTGTCGTTTCATCCCGTGCAGTACGTTACATTTAGGATGTCACGGGTGCCGATAGTTTCTATTTGTATTATTATGGATGCCTAGGAGAAACTAGAAAGTAATATAGTAAATTTTGTAACTAGGGCGAAAAGTTGTGAAAATGAGTCGAGAGCAAGAAAATCGATTTTGTCAAAATCGTTATTTTTTTAGTCACAGCAAAATTTAAAAACGTTTCTGAAAGCATTTTTGCTGCTGATTACAGATATGCAAATTATATTTCGCTACCTCTTTTCGCCTGCAAAATTCGCCTGTTCATTTTCGCCTGCAAAAATTTAAGAAATTTTTATGAAACTTCGGCGCTCGAGTGGAAATTTCGAAAAGGCGTGAATTACCCGCGGAAAATCTTAGTGTATCAATAGGAAAATGACCTTCTAAAAACGATGCCGCAATCCGTTTTTGATTATCCGCAACCGCTTCCGAGATATCTACTTAGCAAATCGAGAATCGGGTAAATTTCAGTTTGAAATTTATCGACGAATTATTGAATATTTCCGGACAATTTACACATCGACTTGTTCGTCTTGTCGTGTAGTTTCTGTGTGCACAAAATAATTTCGCTGCTCTTTACCGTTTTCGAAAAATTCGAAAAAAAACGAAAAAGTATGTATTTTTCGAACGAAATGATGGAAAATTTTTGTCGAAAACTTGTTTGTAATTTTTTTTCGTGATTTTTTTCTGGTTTCACGAAGGAAATGGAAGTACTGAAAAAGGTTTTCCAGTTCATTTCGCTCTAAAGCAGCGGTTCTCAAAACTTTTTGAGCGGCGGAGCCCTCCAAAGGCATACAAATTTCCACGGAACCCCACTGGTTCAATAAGCATATGTATGTGCATATATATATATATATATATATATATATATATATATATATATATATATATATATATATACTCAACATTTTGTACTCCTTAAGCTGTGAATGTGTCTGGCCTTTTCTGAACTATGAATGGGTTTCTAATCCATGTATAATTTTTGCGCTTTTCATTCTCTTCATCTGGAAAATATTGTTTGACCGAGTTTAGAATATCTATCCGAGTTTAGAGTTTAGAATATTTGCATCAATGTCTCCATTAATTTCATGACAGAAATCTTTAAGTATTGGGAAGCTATCTAGCTGACGAGAGCGAATGCAAGTGATCCAAAATTCCAATTTCTTTTTGAAAGCTTGAATTTTATCATTGGCTGTGAACACTGTTATTTGTTTTCCTTGAAGTGACATATTCACATTGTTTATCTTTGAAAAAATGTCGGCGAGGTATCCAAGTCGAAATAACCATAGTTTATCTGTCAACCTTTCTTGTAAATCCATAATGTTTTTCATGAAAAAGGTGCCCAATTCGGAACGCAGCTCGAATAGTAAAGCTTTATGAACGCTGCCCATATCTTCGCATAGAATTTTGAAAAGCCGTGTTTGTAATGGTCGCGATTTTATGAAATTTATTATCTTTACAGACTCGTCAAGGACCTATTTAAGTGACAATGGCACTTTTTTTACTGCAAGTGCTTGGCGGTGAAGTATGCAGTGGCTATTTGTGCAGTTTGGTGCCATGTTCTTGATTTTTGCGACAGCGCCAGCAGTTTTTCCTACCATTGCCTTTGCACCATCAGTGCAGATATCAACACATTTTTTACAATCTAAACCATGAGCATTAAAAAAGTTATCCACGATAATGTTTTTTTAATTTTCTTAAAAACTATTACTCAAAACCAATTTTAAGCAACATCATGTGAAACTAGACTAAATTATCTACAATTTGATATGCGACACAACTAAATTACTCAACAATTAATGCCAATTTTAAGCAAATTTTGATAATTTTAATAATTGTTTTTTTTTTGTTTTTTCAAATTTTCTCAAAAACTGTTATACAGAACCAATTTTACGCAACATCATGAGAAACTAGACTAAATTATCTACAATTTGATACAAGACACAACTAAATTACTCAAGAATTAATGTCAATTTTAAGCAAATTTTGATAATTTTAAAAATCGATTTTTTTGGTTTTTTCAAATTTTCTCAAATACTATTACTCAAAACCAATTTTACGCAACATCATGTAAAACTAAACTAAATTATCTACAATTTGATACAAGACACAACTAAATTACTTAACAATTAATGCCAATTTTAAGCAAATTTTGATAATTTTAAAAATAGATTTTTTTGTTTTTTTCAAATTTTCTCAAAAACTATTACTCAAAACCAATTTTATTAAAAAAAATGATTTCGCTGCTCTTTACCGTTTTCGAAAAAAACGAAAAAAACCGAAAAAGCATGTATTTTTCGGGCGAAATGATGGAAAATTTTTGTCGAAAATTTTGTTGCAAATTTTTTTCGTGATTTTTTTTTGGTTACACGAATGAAATTGAAGTGCCCAAAACGGTTTTCCGGTCTATTTCGCTCTAAAGTTACAAATAAACATATTTTATATTTTTCTTCGCTGTACACAATCACAGATTTCCTACTGATCTGACGCTGTCATAACTTTTGAACCGCTCACTACAGAGACTTCTAGTCTTCACCAATCGATTCAGCGTCCCAAAATTAGTCCTATAACGTATATAATATTCCCCGTGAAGCTTTCAGTTATGAAATACCATCGTCTCGGGAAGTCTAAACCGCGGAAACGACGAAATGCGAGAAAATCGATTTTTTCAAAATCGTTATTTTTCTAGTCAGAGCAAAATTTAAAAACGTTTCTGAAAGCATTTTTGCTGCTGATTACAGATATGCAAATTATATTTCGCTAGCTCTTTCGGTTCACTTTCGCCTGCAAAAATTGAAGAAATTTTTATGAAATTTCGGCGCTCAAGTGGAGATCTCGGAAAGTCGTGATTTTCTGGCGGACAATCTTGGTGCATTCGTGGGAAAATGACCTTCTGAAAACGATGAAGCAATCCGCTTTTAATTATATGCAACCGTTTCCGAGATATCTACTTCGCAATTCGAGAATCGGGTAAATTTCAGTTTGAAATTTATCGACGAATTAATGAATATTTCCGGACAATTTACACATCGACTTGTTCGTCTTGTCGTGTAGTTTCTGTGTGCCAAAAATGATTTCGCTGCTCTTTACCGTTTTCGAAAAAAACAAAAAAAAAGAAAAAGCATGTATTTTTCGAGCGAAATGATGGAAAATTTTTGTCGAAAATTTTGTTGCAAATTTTTTTCGTGATTTTTTTTTGGTTACTCGAATGAAATCGAAGTGCCCAAAACGGTTTTCCGATCTATTTCGCTCTAAAGTTACAAATAAACATATTTTATATTTTTCTTCGCTGTACACAATCAAAGATTTCCTACTGATCTGACGCTGTCATAACTTTTGAACCGCTCACTACAGAGACTTCTAGTCTTCACCAATCGATTCAGCGTCCCAAAGTTAGTCCTAAAACGTATATAATATTCCCCGGGAAGCTTTCAGTTAAGAAATACCATCGACTCGGGAAGACTAGACCGCGGAAGCGACGAAATGCGAGAAAATCGATTTTTTCCAAATCGTTATTTTTCTAGTCACAGCAAAATTTAAAAACGTTTCTGAAAGCATTTTTGCTGCTGATTACAGATATGCCAATTATATTTCGCTAGCTCTTTCGGTTCACTTTCGCATGCAAAAATTGAAGAAATTTTTATGAAATTTCGGCGCTCTAGTGGAGATCACGGAAAGTCGGGAATTCCCCGCTGACAATCTTAGTGTACCTATAGGAAAATTACCTTCTGAAAACGATGCCGCAATCCGTTTTTAACTATCTGCAACCGTTTCCGAGATATCTATTTAGCAATTCGAGAATCGGGTAAATTTCAGTTTGAAATTACTCGAGGAATTATTCAATATTTCCGGACAATTTACACATCGACTTGTTCGTCTTGTCGTGTAGTTTCTGTGTGCCAAAAATGATTTCGCTACTCTTTACCGTTTTCGAAAAAATCGAGAAAAACCGAAAAAGCATATATTTTTCGAACGAAATGATGAAAAATTTTTGTCGAAATTTTTTTTGCAAATTTTTCTCGTGATTTTTTCTTGGTTGCACGAAGGAAATCGAAGTGCTGAAAACGGTTTTCCAGTATATTTCACTCTAAAGTTACAAATAAACAAATTTGATATTTTTTTCGCTGTACACAATCGCACATTTCTTACTGATTTGACGATGTCATAACTTTTGAACCGCTCACCACAGAGACTTCTAGTCTTCACCATTCGATTCACCGTCCCAAAATTAGTCCGAAAACTTATATAATATTCCCTGGGAAGCTTTCTGTTAAGAAATACCATCGACTCGGTAAGTCTAGACCGCGGAAACGACGAAATGCGAGAAAATCGAATTTTTCAAAATCGTTATTTTTTGAGTCACAGCGAAATTTAAAAACGTTTCTGAAAGCATTTTTTCTGCTGATTACAGATATGCAAATTAGAATTCGCTAGCTCTTTTGGTTCACTTTCGCCTGCAAAAATTATAGAAATTTTTATGAAATTTCGGCGCTCTAGTGAAGATCACGGAAAGTCGGGAATTCCCCGCGGACAATCTTAGTGCACCTATAGGAAAATTACCTTCTGAAAACGATGCCGCAATCCGTTTTTAACTATCTGCAACCGTTTCCGAGATATCTACTTAGCTATTCGAGAATCGGGTAAATTTCAGTTTGAAATTACTCGAGGAATTATTGAATATTTCCGGACAATTTACACATCGACTTGTTCGTCTTGTCGTGTAGTTTCTGTGTGCCAAAAATGATTTCGCTGCTCTTTACCGTTTTCAAAAAAAACGAAAAAAAACGAAAAAGCATGTATTTTTCGAGCGAAATGATGGAAAATTTTTGTCGAAAATTTGGTTGCAAATTTTTTTGGTGATTATTTTTGGTTATACGAATGAAATCGAAGTGCCCAAAACGGTTTTCCGGTCTATTTCGCTCTAAAGTTACAAATAAACAAATTTTATATTTTTCTTCGCTGTACACAATCACAGATTTCCAACTGATCTGACGCTGTCATAACTTTTGAACCGCTCACTACAGAGACTTCTAGTCTTCACCAATCGATTCAGCGTCCCAAAATTAGTCCTAAAACGTATATAATACTCCCCGGGAAGCTTTCAGTTAAGAAATACCATCGACTCGGGAAGTCTAGACCGCGGAAGCGACGAAATGCGAGAAAATCGATTTTTTTAAAATCGTTATTTTTCTAGTCACAGCAAAATTTAAAAACGTTTCTGAAAGCATTTTTGCTGCTGATTACAGATATGCAAATTATATTTCGCTAGCTCTTTCGGTTCACTTTCGCCTGCAAAAATTGAAGATATTTTTATGAAATTTCAGCGCTCTAGTGGAGATCTCGGAAAGTCGTGATTTTCCGGCAGACATTCTTAGTGCATTCGTGGGAAAATGACCTTCTGAAAACGATGCCGCAATCCATTTTTAATTATATGCAACCGTTTCCGAGATATCTACTTCACAATTCGAGAATCGGGTAAATTTCAGTTTGAAATTTATCGACGAATTAATGAATATTTCCGGACAATTTACACTACGACTTGTTTGTCTTGTCGTGTAGTTTCTGTGTGCCAAAAATGATTTCGCTGCTCTTTACCGTTTTCGAAAAAAACGAAAAAAACCGAAAAAGCATGTATTTTTCGAGCGAAATGATGGAAAATTTTTGTCGAAAATTTTGTTGCAAATTTTTTTCGTGATTTTTTTTGGTAACACGAATGAAATCGAAGTGCTCAAAACGGTTTTCCGGTCTATTTCGCTCTAAAGTTACAAATAAACATATTTTATATTTTTCTTCGCTGTACACAATCACAGATTTCCTACTGATCTGACGCTGTCATAACTTTTGAACGGCTCACTACAGAGACTTTTAGAATTCACCAATCGATTCAGCGTCCCAAAATTAGTCGTAAAACGTATATAATATTCCCCGGGAAGCTTTCAGTTAAGAAATACCATCGACTCGGGAAGTCTAGACCGCGGAAGCGACGAAATGCGAGAAAATCGAATTTTCAAAATCGTTATTTTTCTAGTCACAGCAAAATTTAAAAACGTTTCTGAAAGCACTTTTGCTGCTGATTACAGATATGCAAATTATATTTCGCTAGCTCTTTCGGTTCACTTTCGCCTGCAAAAATTGAAGAAATTTTTATGAAATTTCGGCGCTCTAGTGGTGATCTCGGAAAGTCGTGATTTTCCGGCGAACAATCTTGGTGCATTCGTGGGAAAATGACATTCTGAAAACGATGCCGCAATCCGTTTTTAATTATATGCAACCGTTTCCGAGATATCTACTTCGCAATTCGAGAATCGGGTAAATTTCAGTTTGAAATTTATCGACGAATTAAGGAATATTTCCGGACAATTTACACATCGACTTGTTCGCCTTTTCGTGTAGTTTCTGTGTGCCAAAAATGATTTCGCTGCTCTTTACCGTTTTCAAAAGAAAACGACAAAAACCGAAAAAGCATGTATTTTTCGAGCAAAATGATGGAAAATTTTTGTCGAAAATTTTGTTGCAAATTTTTTTGGTGATTTTTTGTGGTTACACGAATGAAATCGAAGTGCCCAAAACGGTTTAACGGTCTATTCCGCTCTAAAGTTACAAATAAACATATTTTATATTTTTCTTCGCTGTACACAATCACAGATTTAATACTGATCTAACGCTGTCATAACTTTTGAACCGCCCACTACAGAGACTTCTAGTCTTCACCAATCGATTCAGCGTCCCAAAATTAGTCCTAAAACGTATATAATATTCCCCGGGAAGCTTTCAGTTAAGAAATATCATCGACTCGGGAAGTCTAGACCGCGGAAGCGACGAAATGCGAGAAAATCGATTTTTTCAAAATCGATATTTTTCTAGTCACAGCAAAATTTAAAACCGTTTCTGAAAGCATTTTTGCTGCTGATTACAGATATGCAAATTATATTTCGCTAGCTCTTTCGGTTCACTTTCGCCTGCAAAAATTGAAGAAATTTTTATGAAATTTCGGCGCTCTAGTGGTGATCTCGGAAAGTCGTGATTTTCCGGCGGACAATCTTGGTGCATTCGTGGGAAAATGACCTTCTGAAAACGATGCCGCAATTCGTTTTTAATTATATGCAACCGTTTCCGAGATATCTACTTCGCAATTCGAGAATCGGGTAAATTTCAGTTTGAAATTTATCGACGAATTAATGAATATTTCCGGACAATTTACACATCGACTTGTTCGTCTTGTCGTGTAGTTTCTGTGTGTCAAAAATGATTTCGCTGCTCTTCAGCGTTTTCGAAAAAAACGAAAAAAAACGAAAAAGCATGTATTTTTCGAGCGAAATGATGGAAAATTTTTGTCGAAAATTTTGTTGCAAATTTTGTTCGTTATTTCTTTTTGGTTACACGAATGAAATCGAAGTGCCCAAAACGGTTTAACGGTCTATTCCGCTCTAAAGTTACAAATAAACATATTTTATATTTTTCTTCACTGTACACAATCACAGATTTCCTACTGATCTGACGCTGTCATAACTTTTGAACTGCTCACTACAGAGACTTCTAGTCTTCACCAATCGATTCAGCGTCCCAAAATTAGTCCTAAAACGTATATAATATTCCCCGGGAAGCTTTCAGTTAAGAAATACCATCGACTCGGGAAGTCTAGACCGCGGAAGCGACGAAATGCGAGAAAATCGATTTTTTCAAAATCGTTATTTTTCTAGTCACAGCAAAATTTAAAAACGTTTCTGAAAGCATATTTGCTGCTGATTACAGATATGCAAATTATATTTCGCTAGCTCTAAAATTGGTTTTGAGTAATAGTTTTTGAGAAAATTTGAAAAAACAATAAAAATCGATTTTTTTAATTATTATAATTTGTTTAAAATTGGCATTAATTGTTAAGTAATTTAGTTGTATCTTATATCAAATTGCAGATAATTTAGTCTAGTTTCACATGATGTCGCCTAAAATTGGTTTTGAGTAATAGTTTTTGAGAAAATTTGAAAAAACTATAAAAATCGATTTTTTTAATTATCATAATTTGTTTAAAATTGGCATTAATTGTTGAGTAATTTAGTTGTATCTTATATCAAATTGTATATAATTTAGTCTAGTTTCACATGATTTTGCTTAAAATTGGTTTTGAGTAATAGTTTTTGTGAAAATTGAAGACAATTTTTTTTTTATTATGAGCGTCGGCACGTTCTCCTGCGTGAATTGTTTCACTGTCCGAGGCGAACACGTCCGTACTCCAAGTATCCGGGATAATCGAGATAATTTTGTCTCCCTGCAACAACTTCTTGATCTCAAACTTGCAGAACTTCGATCGTCGATTTCCGAACGGATCTGTTTGCTTATCGGTTGCGGCTGCTGAGGGTAAGGCTGCCTCGCTTCCACCAACGGACGATTATCTTCGTTCTCTGTCACCTGAGAACTCGGCGTGTCACGACCTAAACAATTTCAAACTACAATTTCCAATACAAAAGCATTGTTCCTAAAGTAGTCAGCAAACCGGAAATTTGCATTCGTATTGTAAAATGCTTTTATCGCTTTCTTACCGGAAATATTGGGTGATCCCCGGCCGTAAACGTTATGGTGTTGAAAATGTGATGGTATAAACATTTTTGGACAAAAAAAAATTAATAATGGAATAACGTCTTAAGATAGAGACGAGCTTTTTATTACCTTTTCTGTTTCAAATGATGTGTTTTTTTCGTCGGGCTGTTGTTATTTTGAGCAGCGCAGACGGTAAGCGCTTGATTTTCTGTGGGCAGTTTGTTCAGCAGGACAATCAAATTCAGCAGGTCGTTGGGCAGTGAGGTCGCATTATCTCCGTTATTACTGCAGTAATCCGTCGACGTCTCCTGACCGATGGTCTGATCTTGTTGGATCGAATTCTAAGCCTTTTTGAAAAATATTATCTAAAAAGAAAATCTATGGTTTATTAAAGAATTTGTAAATTGGTGTTTTAGAAAAATGTTGAATTTAAGATCATTTTTAGAATTGTAAATTTTCAGGTCAGTAATACAATCAATATATCATTTGCTTCCACAATAAATCCTTTACAGAAAAAAAAAATTAGTAAAACCTTCATTTCATCAGTCAAATCCACAAAAAATTCTCAAATTCGGAAAAACGGTAAGGAGAATACAGACTTTATGTAACGTTATTTCCGATTGAAAAAAGATCTTACTGAGACTCCGAAGTCGCGCCCCTAAGAAAGTTTTACTTTAACAAAAAAAGAATTCTTTAATTACTTTGACAGATATTTTGGAAAAACAAAAAGACCACAATTATAATTTCAAATAAGTTATCAGTTTAATCATTAATGGAAGAATAATTTAAGTTAGTTTAGGCTTACAGAATTAAAAGAATGAAAGGTTTCTTTATGAAAATTAAAAATTACCAAATTGTATAGTTCCTGCTCCGTGAAGAGTGCGATGTTTCTTTGAACGCCTGGAACGTTTTCCATCAAAATTTCTCCGTTTTCTTGTTGGACGTTGTTGAGGAGAACGTCGAGAATATTGGAAATGCAATCGTCTTCGAAGAGTTTATACAAATCCATGAGTCTCTGGTCGGGAGTTTCGAATTTCAGGAGGGCGAGTATTTGAAAAATTCTGCCGACCTGGATCAAAATGTGGCGGGGGCAATTTCCGAGATGGGGCGTCGCAGATGCCGTAGGGCGCCGGTTGGATGGCGTTGGCGTTGATTTCTTTCGAGTTGGGCTGGACGATTTCGAAATCACGATTTGCCGGATTAGACAGGCCAGGATTGAAGGGAAACAGTAGACGTTGTAAAGCACTATTTTAACTAATGAGTTAAAATAGTACTTGAATTTTTCTATATTTTCAATGATCCTAATAGTTGTTAAAATTCATTATTTTTATTCATAATAACATAACAAATTTAAAAATTGGACTTCGTTATTTTTGAATTATAAGGTGACATAAAGATCTGGCAACATCAGTCTTCGAAAGTCGACTATGTAAAAAGCTGGTGTGTATTCTATCAAATAGATCCACAGACGTACAAAAGTTCAAAATGTTTCCATGTGTTTCTTTCCTCTCACAATCAGCTGTTATCGAGACGTTACCAAACCATCTGTCATGTGAATTACTGTCGATAAACAAGATTCATAACAAACAAAAAATAACTAATTATTTAAATAATTACATCGGGAACATCACATTGCTTTAATGTAATCCTGTTTTAATATTATCTAAGTTTATTGTATATAGTTTTTTATTCCTTAAAGTTGGGAAATTAATATCGAAAAAAATAAATAAAGACGTAACGGAAGCTTGTCGGCCATAGGAACCTGTGTACAAAATTCGAAAAAACATCAATTTTGATTTTTTTTTCGGATCAACTAAACGGAGGATCACTTTCAAATTTTGAAAGGACATAAATAAAGTATTGATCTTCATGTATGAAAAGTTTCAAAGCTTAAACTTGAAAAAAATATTTAACATGGGATTCTCTCGAATCTCCTTAGTTCCATGAAGAGTTCACAGTTGGCGAAAACTTTTGTTGGATCCCTCTTTACATATTTGTCTCTGGTGTGTGTCGCATCTCTGTGTCGCATCTGTCTTTATATATTTGCCTCTGATATGGATCAAGTAGTTTCAAGATCAGTCATCAGATCAGTCAATTAGTTTCAGTAGTAGCTTCAAGATCAAGTTTTTTAATTTATTCAAAAGATGAGGAATACGAAATTTTTCTTATGTATCAAAAAACGAGGTATTACTCCGAACCAATTACCCCCATCAAAGAACAATGGAGGAAATATTTAAGAGCGCACGTTGAGCCATCAAATTGTTGGCAACTAATTTGAGAAATACCAAGTTTAACTTGCGAAGAGCGAGTTAAGGAAGCTGCCCAAGGCCAACACCAAGTCTGCACCTGCAAAAGTGCTGAAACTAACATTTCAGCTTATCTTTTATATATAAAGATATGCGGAGAGGAAAGACAAGCATTCATTCATATTATAGCATTCATATTATATTATAATTGTAATCACTAGTTAAGTCAAAACTATTATATTTTAATTTTCATTTTATTTTGTTAGCATTAAGTGAGTTGTTCCTGAATAAATTTTTGAAGTCTTTTTTTAAAAACTTATTCGAGTGTTGCGAACCCAAAACTGGCGCAGTCGGTAGGATCTAGGCGAAACTCTGTATCAAACAATTGTTTTTGGGTATCAACCCTTAAGCCTAGCCGAAACAAGAAGATCCTGAAGATACGAAAACTTCCATCGAGGAAAAGTTGCAAGATCCAAAGGAAATTCCGGATTCCACAACAACACTCAACACAAAGGAACATCCTGAAGAAAGTCCAACTTCGACTCTATTCTGGGACTCGTTAGATTAGGAAGACCTGGGAAAAGGACAACTTCTCCAGATCCTATAGGCATTAGATTAAGAACAACCAAGAAAGAAAAAACATGAAACTCATCGTAGTAATTTTAATGTAAGTGTTCATTCCTTTTTTAAAAAATAATTTCCTAAACACTTTTTGAATTTCTCTAAGACAATTTATTCAAAATAATCAATCAAAAAATTAATCAAAATCAATTGATTCGTTTATAAGAATTAGTTTAGTTAATAATCCACAAAAATAAATCAAAATGGCACTAAATGTACCACTATTACGTTACCAAGCCGATAACATCCCTCACTTTGACGGCAACCCAAGACAGTTGCACAGATTTTTAAATTCATGCGAACATTTCCTACAAACTTTCCAAAATGTTCAAAACGCAAACGACCCATTAAACATTTGCTTGCTTGATACGGTCCTATGTAAATTAAGAGATCGTGCTGCCGATTTAATTAGCACCAGGACAGAACTAAATAGCTGGCATTTAATAAAAAATGCATTAAATCAGACCTTTTCAGATCAGAGAGGTACAGACTGTCTAATACAAGACCTAATATCCATGAAACCTCTAAGAAACGAAACCCCTATCCAATTTGGCATGAGGATACAGGACTCACGAAGTTTATTATTTTCTAAATTAAATTCTACAATTGAAGACGAAGACGAGAGACAAATTAAAATTAACCATTACGACGACTTTGCTCTAAAAACTTTCATTCACGGCTTACCATATCAAACACAATTAGTAATCAGATTAAGAAACCCCAATTCGATTGAACAAGCTTTAGCCTTTGTAACAGAAGAGGAAAATTTTAAATATGTAACTATTTAACACTGGACATAATCCGAATTTACAGCAATCTACTTACAGACCGCAACCACTATTTAACCCCAATTATTCGAAACACAATTATCCAATACAAAATGTCCCAATGAAAAATGTCAACCAAAATTATCCTCCAAAACCTCAACCAAATTTTCAACCTAACTTTCAACAAAGATATCAACCAAATTTCCAATCCAATTACCAACAAAGATACCAACCAAACTCTCAACCCAATTACCAACAAAGATACCAACCAAATTCTCAACCCAATTACCAACAAAGATACCAACCAAATTATCAACCAAGATACACTAACATTCCTATTTCAAAACCGAACTTTCCACAACATCAACAATTTAATAATCAACCAAAACCATCTCCATTCAACCCAAGATCCAGTCACATGACTAAGAATTTTTCACCGATTAACTATAGACCTGAACCGATGGACACTAGCTCTGGAAACACCTCTAGACCTAGACAAACCTTTGCAATAGAAAATTTATATACACAAGAAATAAATCAAGACTACCAAGACTATCAAGACTCTTATGACCAACAAAACTATCAAAACTACCAAGACAATCAAGACTCTTATGGCCAACAAAACCATCAAAACTACCAATATTAACAAGACTCTTATGACCAACAAGATTATCTAAACTCATATAATGCTAACGCAGAATATGATAACAATCATAATCTAAACTATCAACCAGAAGAAACCCCCCAACAGCCAAATTTTCACATGACTTACCCATATCCCGACCAAACATAATTCGGAAAAAATTTCAAAACTGTTCAATTTCAATACCACCACGTACTCAAAAAATTGTAAAATTACCCGTTAAATTGAATAAAGGATTAGGAATAATAAATTACACAGCTCTCTCGAATAATACAGAAATGCCTGAAGCCCTAGTAAACGTAGACAACAATTTTGCAATTACTACCATAATAAATTCAAGCGAAAAATTAGCAAAAATAGATATAACTTCACCTTTTGAAATTAAAGAAATCGACCCTTGCACCGTAAATTTTGTTAATAAAATGGAAACAGAAGAGAATTCTTCTTTTACTTCATATGACAATACCTTAAAATCAAATTTAAAAAATTTAAGACTAGAACACTGTAATTCAGAAGAACGAGAATCAATTAGAAAATTATGTTTAGAATTTCGTGATATATTTTATTGCGATCAAATTCCATTGACATTCACAAACAAAATTCAACATAAGATCAATTTAAAAAATGAATCACCCATTTATACCAAGAGTTATAGATATCCTGAAATACATAGATCCGAAGTTAAAGAACAGATTTCTAAAATGCTAAACCAAGGGATTATTCAAAATTCCACCTCCCCGTGGTCCAGTCCAATTTGGATCGTACCAAAAAAATTAGACGCTTCTAATAAACGTAAATGGCGCTTAGTAATCGACTACCGCAAATTAAACGAACAAACAATAGACGACAAATACCCCCTTCCAAATATTACTGACATTCTTGATAAATTAGGCAAAAGTCAATATTTCACCACCAGATTTGGCCAACGGATTTCATCAAATTGAAATGCACCCAGACGATATACCCAAAACTGGTTTTTCTACAGAAAACGGACATTATGAATTTCGTAGAATGCCATTCGGTTTAAAAAATGCACCTAGTACTTTCCAACGCGTAATGGACAACATATTACGTGGACTTCAAAACGAAACTTGCTTAGTATACCTTGACGATATAGTAATTTTTAGTACATCATTACAAGAACATATTTCACGATTAAGAGACATTTTCATTAGACTTAGAGAATCAAATTTCAAAATACAAATGGACAAATCTGAATTTTTACGCAAAGAAGTGCAATATTTAGGACACGTGGTTACCCCTCAAGGAGTTAAACCTAACCCCGATAAAATTTTAGCTATCAAAAACTTCCCCTTACCAACAACACCAGTAGAAATTAAATCATTTTTAGGACTCGTAGGTTACTATAGACGTTTCATACCAAATTTCGCTAAAATTACTAAACCAATGACAACGTGTTTAAAAAAGGATTCTAAAGTTAAGAATACACCAGAATTTATTCAGTCATTTGAACATTGTAAACAACTATTAATTAATCCACCCATTTTACAATATCCCGACTTTGAAAAAGACTTTGTATTAACCACAGACGCTAGCAATTATGCTATAGGTGCCGTATTGTCACAAGGCAATATTCCAAATGACAAACCAATTGCATATGCCTCACGAACTTTGAACGAAAGCGAATCTCGATATTCCACAATTGAAAAAGAACTGTTAGCAATTGTGTGGGCATGTAAATATTTTCGTCCCTACCTTTTCGGTAGAAAATTCAAAATTTATACAGACCATAGACCACTGACTTGGCTTTTTAACTTAAAAGAACCAAATAGTAAATTGATTAGATGGAGACTTAGACTTGAAGAATTCGATTATGACATAATATTCAAAAAAGGAAAACAAAATACAAACGCTGACGCACTATCACGAATAAATTTAAATGCAATAGAAACCGAAAGCACCTTTAACAATCCAGGTGAAATTAACCAAGACATTTTAGATTATTTACGACATCTTTCTGAAAACCCTATCGAAAATACACAACCTTCAACCAGCGGTACGCAAGAAAACATAACAACTTTCCCTAAAATCAAAATTCTACAAGACATCCAAATTAAACCCCCACAAATCCAAAATGAATCATTCCATTCAACTGCACATTCCAATAGTAATAGTAATAATATAAATAACGGAATACCCATTCTAGACGATATAATCAATAATAAATCAAATCAAATCATTATTTCAAAAAACCCTTATAACAAATTAGAAATAAAAACTGAAGACTTTGGCTATCATAAAATCCTTCTCGTTAAAATCCCCATTTCAAATAAAAATTTAATCCTTGAACTCTTAAAAAACTACACCTCCGAAAAAAGACATTTTATTTATATTTTCATACAGACTCGATGTATTTAGATTTTAATGAAGTATATTTAGATCACTTCTATGAAAAAGGACTTAAATTAGTAAAATGTACAAAGATGGTAAATTCAATTTTAGACGAAGAAGAAAGAATTATGCTAATAAAACATCAACATGAAGGTAAATGTAATCATCGCGGAATAAACGAAACACTTGAGAAATTGAAAAGAAATTATTACTGGCCCTCTATGAAAACTGACGTAACAAACTATATAAATAATTGTAACGTATGCCAAAAATCTAAGTACTTAAGAAAACCACCTTATGTCCCTATAGTATTAACCGAAACTGTAGGTAAACCCTTCCAATTTTTACATATCGATGTTTTAAGTTTGACAACCAAAATTTCTTAACGATAATAGACGCTTTTTCTAAATTAGGACAAGCTATACCAATTCAAAGTAAGACAGCTATCGAAATTTGTAACGCATTGATTAATTACTTTTCTTATTACGGCCTTCCAGAAAAAATTACAATGGACAATGGTACTGAATTTAAAAACGAAATAGTTAAAGAACTTTTAAAACTACATAAAATTGAAATCCACTTTACCACCCCACTCCATCATGAATCCAATGCACCTGTAGAAAGATTTCATTCTACCTTAATTGAACATCTAAGAATATTAAGACAAACTAATACCACAAATAATGTTGTAATACTAATGAAATATGCTATAATTGCATACAACAACTCTATACATTCTTCTACAAATTTTACGCCATTAGAATTAACTCTCGGACATACAAATACACGTGACCCTTCTTGTTTAGTTGACTCTTCATTCTATTCTGACTATATAATGAATCACAAAGAAAAAATCAATCATGTTTATAAAAAAGTTAACGAACGACTCGAAACTAATAAAGAAAAAGTACTAGACAAACGTAATCTCAAAGGACCAGAACAATACCAATTTCAAATCGGACAAACTATTTATAAAATGAATAATAGACGTAATAAAAAAGAAAATAAATTTTTAGGCCCTTACATACTGACTGAAATACTAGAAAACAATAAAGCTAAAATAAAAAATAAATCAAATAATAAAATAGAAATTATCCATATGAAAGAATTAAAAAATCCCTCTATTACAGATCCTGTTCATGCTTCGCAACAGAAATAACACTACCCAAGCTTTATGACCTAAATGATAACCCTGGACTATTACCACTAAAATTAGGAACTACACAAAACATTATCGACTATTGGTCATTTATACAGATCCTTGACTTGACAAGCATAACCAATGAATTTTACGTTTTGCAAAGACAAATTCGAAAATTTAGAACTACAGTCAAAAATTTAACAATGTATAAAGAAGAATACCATAACTCATACAATGTTATTTCTAATATAGAAAATACAATAACTAATCAAATTAGACAAGTAAATCCCTCAATAAATATAAGAACTAAAAGAGGTATAATTAATGGATTAGGCTCAATAATTAAAATATTAACTGGCAACCTTGACCAAACTGATGCTGAAAAATATGATAAAGCTATCTCTACCATCTTAAATAACCAAGGAAAATTTAAAACGATTATTAAAGAACAAATCACACTCCTGCAATTGGCTACTAATAAATTTAATAATGAAACTCAAAAATTGGCACACAATCAAATAATATTAGAAACCCGTATTACGCAAATAGAACAAGAACTAAAAACAAAACATTCAAGTTATACAGAAATGTACGAATTTATGTTATTACAGACAGTTCTCTTCCAAATTACAACATCACTACAACTAATTCAAGAAATATTTGAGAAATTGGAAACATCAATTTCTTTTTCAAAATCTAATGTGTTTCACAACTCATTAATTGAACCTTTAGAATTATTACAAGAACTAAAACTTGTTAACGATCAATTGAAAGAAAACAAATTGCCATTTGAACCTAAATTAGAAAATATATTATTATTCGAAAAAGTAATGAAAATCAAAAGTTTCATTAGAGAAAGTCAAATAGTATTCATAATCCAAATTCCAATTGTTGAACCCAATAGTTATAACCTTTACCGTCTATATCCATTGCCTACTCCAACAAATGGAAAATACAAAACCATTTTTCCACAAACAAAATACCTATCATTAAATGAACACTACTACATGCAGTTCAATGAAAAATGTAATGAAATTAACCCCGAAGAATTTATATGTCAAGAAATGGACCATCAAGAGATAACCAAAGAAGCTCCTTGTGAAATACAAATGCTAAAATTTGCTAAAAACATTTCAAGTTGTCACCAGATTTCCACAAAGATCCAAAACCCCAAAGTACAGAAAATTGAAAACAACAAATGGTTATTAATCATCCCTAAAGAAATAGTGGCAGTGCAACAGTGCGGAAAAATTAAAGATAGTTTCCCAATTAACGGAACATTCATGTTAGAACTGAACCCATATTGTGAAATTAATATTGGAAGTATAAAAGTCAAATCTTATCAAAATTCAAAACCAAATTTTCGAGTTATCGAAATTCCTAAATTAAACTTTGAAAATCAACTTAAAATAAATAATCAATTGCAAATAAAACCCATAGAACTTGAATCTATAAATTTCAATGAAATTAATAACTTCCAACATATTCTAGACTTGCAAAATAAAGAACTTGATAAAATCATGAATCAACCATTGTTTTCAGATAAACCAAGTGTGTGGACATTAATACTCTATATTATATGTGTCGCAATAACTTCTTATCTGTTATATAAATTCTGGAAAACAACTCGAGTCATCAAGAAAGAAAATTCCAAGACCATGGACATCATCGTCTAATCTCGCACCTGCTACGCTAGATGCTCAAACTTATCCCCGGAGGAGTTAAGGAAGCTGCCCAAGGCCAACACCAAGTCTGCACCTGCAAAAGTGCTGAAACTAACATTTCAGCTTATCTTTTATATATAAAGATATGCGGAGAGGAAAGACAAGCATTCATTCATATTATAGCATTCATATTATATTATAATTGTAATCACTAGTTAAGTCAAAACTATTATATTTTAATTTTCATTTTATTTTGTTAGCATTAAGTGAGTTGTTCCTGAATAAATTTTTGAAGTCTTTTTTTAAAAACTTATTCGAGTGTTGCGAACCCAAAACTAGCGCAAATTCCCGTTCCCCACAAAAGTCCTAGTCTACGTGGATGACATCGATTTCATCGATTTAACCGCAAGCATCAAAATCTTTGATGTACAAGATGACATTTTCCTTAATGAGAACCACATCGTTCCCCTGACACAAATCTGGCCTACATCTGGGCTGCATCTGGCTTCCATTTTTCCCTGGATATATTACAAGTTTTCCTTTTTTTATTATTTCGAAGCAAATCTGTTGATAATTAGAAAAAATAATAAACGTGGCAACATCTAGTTATTTGCGTTCGCGTCGACTATCTGTCACGGTGACAATGTTTACAACTATTTCAAGAAAAACACGAGTATTTATTGAACCAGGTAACTTAGAAGCTTCATTTTTACTTTCCGACCTTTGCGACCTTTCCGTTAACCCGTGCCAAGGACGATTAATAACAGTTACACCAGGTAAAAAGTCCATAACACTAAATTTCAATAGACCCGTAAATTTGATAAATTCCATTAGACCAAGATATATATGATTATATGGAAGATTTATACGAGGACATATCAGAACATATGGAACGTCTAGTTTCCGTAGCTGAGAAACTTCAAGCCAAAAGACAAAAACTGGAATTAGCTTTAATGGATAGTGATGTTGACTGTAAATACTGTTATGAAGCTAGAGTACAAACTATAATGGAAATTTATGTTAAAGTTATGTAGATTAAAAGTGAGTTTGAGCTATTGGAGAATCTTATTAGAAGAAATAAGCTGAAAGGGAAAAACCTACTATTATTACCAGTAAACGACAGTTTTGGTTGGTATATGATAAAGGAAACATGGAAGAATACATGCAAGAATAAGTGCAAAAATTGTACCCTCACAAAATTTTTAAAGCTGATCGTAATTTCACATGGGTATTAGAGTGCATTGCAGAGAAAGATTAGATAGCAATAGAATCTAAAGTGTGTATTGCTGTGATTCTAAACAAAGCAATACACACTTTAGATTCTATTGCTATCTTTGAAAGTGGAATCACTTTAAAGGGACTTTTTGATAAGGACGCTATGATTTTATCTTCAACAACTACAGAAATAGCGTTGGATTTTGTTGGAGGAAGTGTCCTATTTTGGAAAATTTAACGATCGATGCTGCTTGTTCACAATGTGGAATTTTGGTGAGAGCTGGAAAAACCACCTTAAAGAATTGTAAGTTGACGGGTGGTAACGAATCTTTGATTCAACAAGGAATTATTGTTTTGGGTGAGGCCGAATTACAGTTAATTGATTGTGATATTAGTGGGTTTCATACGGTATTAGTTGCATTTTGGTATTAGGATTTACGATGATTGTTTGCTGATAGCTGAAAATTCTGGTTTTCATGACTGTAAGGAATATGGAATTTTTTTGCAGACTGCAAATGCTCCGGATCGAATATCAAAAGTTGTTAAGTTTGAAAGTTTCGACAGGTATGAAATTTTTGTTTCAATTCAATAATTTTTAATAACGAATAAGCGATTATTATTTAGAATTGGTAAAACCATCCTACGCTATAATCATACAAACTTAAAACAAACGAAACACAGCCTGAATAAATAAATATATTCAGCCTTTCCGGAGCTCTATAATAATTATTGAGTCTTTTTACGACTAACAAAACAAATACAGTTTTCAGTCCACCTTCGTGTCACTGAACAAAAACCATAAAAATTACTTGGTTTTTAAGATCATGTCTTTCCGATACCTTAAGTGGATAGCCATCTGTGGACGCGTTTCGAGATTTATCTCTCATCAGCACAGCTTTGCTTCCATGAACAAAACTTTGTAAACCATTTTGTAAAATAACTTACAGATTTCATGTGAGATTTGTTTTGGTAGTCCTAAAAAGACTCAATAATTGTTATAGAGCTCCGGAAAGGCTGAATATTTTTATATATTCAAGCTGTGTTCTGTTTGTTTTAAGTTTGAATTATTATTTAGTTTTATAGATTGATACTAATACATGATATCTTTTTAGTGTCTTGGATATTTTTGTGAAAGATTTGTGTGCCGGATCTGTATTGGAATCGAAAGTTTGATCCCACAAGGAGGACCTTATCTCCAGATGTGGTGGAGAGTTCAGATGAGGAACCTTGTCCTTGATCAGATAACACAGTTATTGAGAATATGCAGGGAGATATCTGCGAAATTCCCGTAGATATCGCCCAGCTCGTTCTCAAGGATTATAATTGAAAATTGTTGGTTTATTTTATGCAAATATATATTTTATTATCAGCATTTCAATAAATTTCTAATGCCTAAAGTCTCGAATGATCACATTGATCTACAAAAAATAATAAAATTCGTAAATTACACTAAAATTTTGAAATTGTGAGCAGAAGGACCTTGTGGTCGATAGCCCTTTGTATAAAGTAAAAGGAAGAAAATCGAATTTGTCAAAATCCAAAATCACAGCAAAATTTAAAAACGTTTATGAAAGCTTTTTGCCGGTACTTATCTATATTTTTTCAATAGATACTTATCTATGTGTTTTGAAGTTATCTATATAAGTTGTTATACGGTGTGTTTTATCTAGATATTAGCGGAGGAAAGCTGTTCAAACACTCACCAATTATCTAGTCTATGTCTGGGTGATCTGTAACAAAAGAAAAACGCACAAATAAGTTAGGCTGCATAAATACATCTGGATTTTGTTTATAGAAACTGGGCTTATTGAGTTTCAGTGTTTAAGCGAAGATATCTAGATAACTAATATAGATACATAAAATACAGTTACATCAACGTCTTCAGAAAAGTATAATCTATATAGATAACTAGTTGGGTTTTACAGATAACTATCAGTTTGCGAAATATTTGCAAGTTTCTTACGTTTTACAAGTTTGAATTTTAAATTATAAAATAAAAATAATTGGTATTAGCCGTGACTAGAGGGTGTAGTCTGAATAGACATTTTTAGCTAGTTAAACTAGATCATTTAGACTAGACGCAGCTTTTCTGTTATTTGCGTTGGATGTGCAGTTTTGTTGTGGAAATGTTGATGGTTGAAGCAAGACGATAGCCTTATTGGTTCCGGAGATATCGAGGAAAAAGAGGAAAAAACCTTGCGAAATTGGAACAAACCAAAAAGTTTTTTTGCAATAACGTCGGAACCAATAAGGCTATCGTCCGCGTTTTTGTAATAAAACTTCGGCCAGAGAATTCCACATCTTCATACCTATCTAGTTTTAGTGGAGATGTATTTATACATGGATTAATTTGATTGAAACGCGCGAGCTAAGCCGCGGGTTATAGCTAGTCCAACTGCAAACATAAGATTTGGTCTAGAAACCAAGTCCAAGTTATTTCGATTTGTATGGGAAGGAGATCTACAAGGCTGGTGTATCTATGTAGATAAGATTCGAAAGAAAAGTTTGATAGCAGAGTTATCTATATAGACTTTGAGTGCAAGCGAAAAGAAAAGTTTGCCAAACTGTAAAATTTTCAATCGCTCCTGAAAATGGCAAAGCTAAAAGTTTTTGCAATTTGCAAAACGGCGCAAAATGTTAAACGAAGATAAATATTTGTTGCAAACTAAAAACAAAATTTGTAAGGAAACAGCAATACAATTGAATGTAAAGAATTTGTTTATTTTTTTTCAAAAATGTTTGCAAAAAAACAGGTAAATTAGTAAAGAAAAACACTCACCGAGAAGAAAATTCGCAGAACAATTCGCAAGTTTGTGTGAAAATTGCGATTGTAGTTTCCATTCAGAATTTGCACTAAACATTTGTCACAATTTGCACGAAGAAATTAACACGTAAGTCCTCAAGTAAAGGCGTGGTCCTCAACAATTTACACGAATTAATCACGTTAACTTGCAAATTAAATTCGCGACGACGATTTGCTTCGCCAATATTCACTTCTTACAATTGACGCCGTTCCAACAACAACATTTGCAACTAAATCACACAGTGTTTGCAATAAAACGACGCGATTTGTAAAATCTCGCCGCGAATAACTACTGCCATCATGCACAAACACGTACACAAAACAAACGAAATTCCTAGAAAAATCCAGCAAAAAAGTGAAAAAAGTTATTTAATGCAAGCAGGCTTTGGATTCTGTGCGTGTTTATGTTGTGGTCAGGTGGTGGCGGCGTCGGGCGCTGATTGGCGGTTGGACTCGTCACGCGGCGTTCTGATTGGACGCGACGAAATTTCGCTGTGGATTTCGTTACGGCCAGCAGCCAGCTCGCTCAGTTGAGTTGGCGCGGCGTCGGTGAATAAATGACGAGTGCGTGTTGAGAGAATATTCGCGAATTTTGTGGTATTTTTCGCAGTTTTTTTTTGCAACTTTCAACGAAACAAACTTTAAATTGGTGCAAACAACCGGAACGCTTGCGAATTTCCATGACTTTGTTAATTTCTTTGTGCAAATTGTGAAAAATGTAAGGTGCAAATGGTGAATGGAAACTACTATTGCGATTTTCACACAACTTGCGAATTTTCTTCTCGGTGAGTGTTTTTGTTTTAATGTACTAATTCACCTTTTTGCAAATATTTCATTTCTAACATTAAAAATCCAACTAATTTGTTGCTAAATTATCAAGTTTTTTCGCGAATTTCCTCGCAAATTTCAACATTTTCCTATAAAATATTCAATAAAGTTTCATATACAATTGGAGAAACCGCGAATTTTCTTCGCGAAATTGCAAATATTCAGTAAAACGTAAATCTACAAATTTGTTTACCTTTTAAATTGGCCAGTTTCCTTGGATTTTTATACAAATTTTCCAGTTTTTTTGCAAATTTACAACAAAGCTAACTTTAAATTTTTACAAGAAACCGAAAAATTTGCGAATTTTCACCTGGAAAACACCCATTTCTAACATTAAAAAAACCAACAAATTTATTGCTGAAATATCAAGTTTTTTCGCGAATTTCCCCGCAAATTTCAACATTTTCCAATATAACAAACATTAAACTTTCATAAACAACTGAAGAGTCCGCCAATTTTCCTCGCGAAATTACAAATATTTAGCAAAACATAAATCAAAAACTTGTTTACTTTTTAAACGCGCCAATTTCCTTGCATTTTTTTGCAAATTTTCCAGTTTCAAATCCCCCACAAAACAAACCTTAAATTTTTGTAAACAACCAGAAAATTTGCGAATTTCCGCTTGGAAAACACCCATTTCTAACATTAAAAAACCAACAAATTTATTGCTGAAGTAACAAGGTTTTTGGAAAATTTTCTGACAATTTTCAACATTTTCTAATAAAACAAACATTAAACTTTCATAAACAACTGAAGAATCCGCGAATTTTTCTCGCGAAATTACAAATATTTAGCAAAACATAAATAAGTAACTTTGTTTACTTTTTAATCTCGTCAATTTCCTTGCATTTTTCTGCAAATTTTCCAGTTTTTTGCAAATTCCCAATAAAACCAACTTTAAATTTTTACAAACAACCGGAAAATTTGGGAATTTCCGCCTGGAAAACTCCCATTTATAACATTAAAAACCCAACAAATTTATTGGTAAATTATCGTTTTTTCGCAAATTTCCTCACAAATTTCAACATTTTCCAATAAAATAAACATTAAATTTTTATAAACAATTGAAGAATCCGCGAATTTTCCTCGCGAAATTGCAAATATTTAGCAAAACATAAATCAACAACTTTGTTTATTTTTTCAACTCGTCAATTTACTTGGATTTTCCTGCAAATTTTCCAGTTTTTTACAAATTTACAATAAAACAAAATCCAAAATTTTGCAAACAACCGGCAATTTTGCAAATTTCCATCTGGAAAACATTCGTAACATTAAAAATCCAACAAATTCTTTGCTAAAATATCAGGTTTCTCACAAATTTTCTCACAATTTCTGACTGTTCTTACTCTTACTGAATCTTGACTGTTTAGTCTCTAGTCTTGTCGTTTTAGGCTTGTCCATCTAGTCTTGTCTGTTCAGTCTTGTTTGTCTAGTCTTGTCTGTCTAGTCCTGTCTGTCAAGTCTTGTATGTCTAGTCCTGTCTGCCTAATCTTGTCTGTCTAGTCCTGTCTGTCTAGTCCTGTCTGTTTAGTCCGGTTTGTCTGTGCAGAAACTTAAACTCCAAGCACAAACTCAACTGACGCCAATCAAAAACTTGACCTAACATTAACTTGAAGAAAGCAGCTCAGAGAAGCTGAGGAAAGCTTGCACGTGTTGCCACAACGCGGCACCAGCTATTGCTATCTATATTCGATAGATATGTCAAAGTTGATGGACAAAACATTTGAGTGGTGTCAAAACTGAGCTTTTTTATATCAAATGTGTGTAATATTCGAAAGATATATCACAGCTAAAACATTTAAAATGACTTTTATTGACGAATATATTTGACGGACGTTAAATATGCTAAGCGTTGTCAAAGCTTTCAGCGACAATTGTGTCTATTATTATACAGTATAATTTCGGTAATTCGGCCCTTGGTTAATCGGACGACACGGTCTGGAAACCGCTAGCGCTCTTCTCTCCCAACACTCTTTCTGATAATCCGGCGGTTGTTTGGTTTTATATGTGTCGGATTATCGAGATTATACTGTACTGACAGTTCTGTAAAACCTGACAGGTGTCAATCTAACAGTAAGAGGAACAGTCTAAGGTGACGGCTGTAAGTCAAGTCTTTAATTATTTAATTGTTTTTGATGGTTTTTGTTGGTAAAACAAAGGAATAACGGATTCGGGTATTAAATAAAAACAAAAGTGTATGATAAAACAAATGACTAATAAACGAATAAAAGCAATCCTAACTAAACTAGAATAGATTAAGTAGTCTAACTCCCACTGTTGAGTTTCTTGGACTAGTCTCACTAATTTCAAGATTATAGACGGCCGGACTAGACTAGTCTAGTCTAGTTTAAATAAATCAATTCCTGAAAGTCGACTAGACATATTAAATTTCTAACAAATTTGTTGGTTTTTTAATGTTAGAATTTGGAGTTTGCCAGAGGTAGAAATTCTCAAATTTTCAGGTTGTTTGCAAAAGTTTTTTTTGTTGGAAATTTGCAAAAAAAACCTGGAAAATTTGCAGAAAAAAAAAAGAAGGAAATTGGCGAGTTTAAAAGGTAAACAAAGTTGTTGATTTTCGTTTTGCTAAATATTTGTAATTTCGCCAGGAAAATTCCCGGATTCTTCAATAGTTTATGAAAGTTTAATATTTTTTTTATTGGAAAATATTGAAATTTGCGAAGAATTTCGCGAAAACAGCTGATATTTTAGCAACAAATTTGTTGGTTTTTCAATGTTAAAAATGGGAGTTTTCCAGGCGGAAATTCGCAAATTTTCCGGTTGTTCGCAAAAATTTAAAGTTTGTTTTATTAGGAATTTGCAAAAAAACAGGAAAATTTTAAGAAAAATGCAAGGAAATTGACGAGTTTAAAAGGTAAACAAAGTTATTAATTTACGTTTTGCTAAATATTTGTAATTTCGCGAAGAGAATTCGCGGATTTTTTAATAGCTTACGAAAGTTTAATGTTTGTTTTATTAGAAAATGTTAAAATTTGTGAAGAAATTCGCGAAAAAAGCTGATATTTTAGCAAGAAATCTGTTGGTTTTTCAATATTAAAAATGGGAGTTTTCCAGGCGGAAATTCGCAAATTTTCCGGTAGTTTGCAAAAATTTAAAGTTTGTTTTATTAGGAATTTGCAAAAAAACAGGAACATTTTAAGAAAAATGCAAGGAAATTGACGAGTTTAAAAGGTAAACAAAGTTATTAATTTACGTTTTGCTAAATATTTGTAATTTCGCGAAGAGAATTCGCGGATTTTTCAATAGCTTACGAAAGTTTAAAATACCCGAAAAAACTTGATAATTCAGCACTAAATTTGTAAAATTAGGTAAATTAAAACAAAAACACTCACCGAGAAGAAAATTCGCAGAACAATTCGCAAGCTGTGAAAAATTGCAATAATAAGTCCCACTCACAATTTGCACATCACACTTTTCATAATTTGCACAAAGAAATTAACAAAATCCTTACGAATTAATCACAAGTTGCAAATTAAATTCGCCACGATTTGCATTCTCGACAATATTCAGAGTTCAACTGACGCCGTCCGACCAACAAAATTTGCAACTAAATAACAATATTTGCAATCTCGCCATCTCGCACAAACACGAACACAAAACAAACGAAATTTCTAGAACATTCCAATAAAAACAAAAGTTATTTAATCCAAGTAGGTTTTGGATCTTGTACGTGTTTTGTTTTGATCAGCTGGTGGAGGCGACGAGCGTTGATTGGCCATTGAACTCGTCACGCAGCGTTCTGATCGGACGCGCCGAAATTTAGCTGTGGATTTCGTTACGGCCAGCGCAGTGGAGTTGGCGCAGCGTCGGTGAAGATGTGAGTTTGGGCGGGTGCGCGTCGAGATAATATTCGCGAATTTTGTGGGATTTTCTGTAAATTTTTTAGTTTTTTTTGCAAATCTCCAACAAAACAAACTTAAAATTATTGCAAACAACCAGAAAATTTGCGAATTTCTACTTGAAATACTCGTTTTGAACATTAAAAAACAAAGTAATTTGTAGGATAAATTTCAAGTTTTTTTCTCGTTTTTCCCTTGCAAAATTGGTTGTGTTTTTTGGCAAAATTTCTTGTTTTAATGCAAATTTTGTTGTTCTGACGGAGTCGATTGTAACAACTGAATATTGGCGTGAGTAAGTGCAAAGTAAATCGTGGAATTGCAAAATTAATTTGCAACCTGTAATTAGTTTGTGTAAATTCTCGAGGACTCGAGTTAATTTTTTTTTGCAAATTGTTAAAAATGTGATGTGCAAATTGTGAATGGAAACGACTATTGCAATTATCCACAACTTGCGAATTGTTCTGCGAATTTTCTTCTCGGTGAGTGGTTTTTATTTTAATTTACTAATTTATCAATTTTTTGCAAACATTTTGGGAAAAAAGCAAATCTCCAGTCGTCTTTGTTTCACATTTTGTGCATGTTTGTGAATTGCAAAAACATTTTCCTTTGCGGTTTTCAGGAACTATTTTCTCGCGAAAATTCCCAATCTTAACCGATAACAAGAAAATTTGGTACTTAGGTATTAACGCCACCACCGGTTATTTTTAAATCCTGTCAATTTTCACCTAAAATTTGTATGAAAAACCAAATAAAATATAACCTTTTAAGGTACTTACTTATTAACGCCACCACCGCTGTATATTGGATCGAAACTTCGCGCGTTTGTTAAGTTTCTTGATTTTCTGTCTGCTTCGCCACGGGTAAACTAATCTAGCCGGGGTTAAAAAATAAAGTATTTTGTGTGTTAAAAATGTTTTAATTTTAAATAGAATGTTTTATTTTATGATTTATCATCAAAATTTTAGGTGTAGATTGGCGGCATTTAGCGGTGGTGGCGTTAATACGTAAGTTTTGATTAAGGCATATTTTAGCCAATAATTATCGGAACAAAGGGCCGGGCCGATGCGTATGCAAAGTCGCCGTGTTCAAAGTGCTAGTGAATTTATTCTACAGTTGGACTAAGAAAGCAGGTAGAGTATTAAATTGCTTAGAAGATGATGAAGACTGGACCGGTCTATCTAGTCTGGTTTTAATACTGCAGTCTAACAAAGTTCAACAAGTTTGCTTTAAGCCTTTGGATTAATAAAATCTGCAAATATTACGCGAACTAACGGTTATCTATAAAAACCAATTAGTTATCCATACAGATTAGACTTTTCTGAAGACGTTGATGTATCTGTATTTTATGTATCTATATTAGTTTCCTAGATATCGTTTAAAATTCAACAAACTAACAAAAAAACTTGTAAAACGTAAGAAATATGCAAATATTTTGCAAACTAATAGTTATCTATAAAAACCGATTATTTATATATATATTGATTAGACTTTTCTAAAGACATTGATAGATCTATATTTTATGTATCTAGATTAGTTTGCTAGATATCGTTTAAAATTCAACAAACTATCAAAACGTAAAAAACTTGCAAATATTTCGCAAACTAATAGTTATCTATAAAATCCAGTTACTTACCTATATAGATTAGACTAATCTGAAGACATTGATGTATCTGTATTTTATGTATCTAGATTAGTTTGCCAGATATCATTTAAAATTCAACAACTAACAAAAAAACTTGTAAAACGTAAGAAATATGCGAATATTTTGCAGACTAATAGTTATCTATAAAAACCAATTAGTTATCTATATAGATTAGACTTTTCCGAAGACATTGTATTTTATGTATCTAGATTAGTTTGCTAGATATCGTTTGAATTCATAAAACTATCAAAACTTGTGAAACGTTGTGCTAATCGTAACGGTTAACTATTAATTATTGTAACTAGTTTATTTCGCTCTGAAGTTACAAATATACAGGTTTTATATATTTTTTCGCTGAAAACCATTTCGCATTTCCGACTGATTTCACGTTGTCATAACTTTTGAACGGCTCGCCACAGAGACTTCTAATCTTCACCAATCGATTCAGCGTCCCGAAATTAGTCGGAAACCGTATATAATATTTCCTACGAAGCTTTCAGTAAAGAAATATCATCAACACGGGGAGTCTAGACCGCGGAAACGACGAAATGCGAGAAAATCAATTTTATCAAAATCGTTATTTTTTGAGTTAGAGCAAAATTTAAAAATGTTTCTGAAAGCATTTTTGCTGCTGATTACAGATATGCAATTATATTTCGCTAGCTCTTTCGATTCACTTTCTCCCGCAAAAATTGAAGAAATTTTTATGAAATTTCGGCGCTCTAGTGGAGATCACGGAAAGTCGGGAATTCCCCGCGGACAATCTTAGTGTACCCATAGGAAAATTACCTTCTGAAAACGATGCCGCAATCCGTTTTTAATTATCTGCAACCGTTTCCGAGATATCTACATAGCAATTCGAGAATCGGGTAAATTTAAGTTTGAAATTACTCGAGGAATTATTGAATATTTCCGGACAATTTACACATCCACTTGTTCGTCTTGTCGTGTAGTTTCTGTGTGCCAAAAATGATTTCGCTGCTCTTTACCGTTTTCGAAAAAATCGAGAAAAACCGAAAAAGCATGTATTTTTCGAACGAAATGATGAAAAATTTTTGTCGAAATTTTTTTTGCAAATTTTTTTCGTGATTTTTTCTTGGTTGCACGAAGGAAATCGAAGTGCTGAAAACGGTTTTCCAGTCTATTTCACTCTAAAGTTACAAATAAACAAATTTGATATTTTTTTCGCTGTAAACAATCGCACATTTCTTACTGATTTGACGATGTCATAACTATTGAACCGCTCACCACAGAGACTTCTAGTCTTCACCATTCGATTCACCGTCCCAAAATTAGTCCGAAAACTTATATAATATTCCCTGGGAAGCTTTCTGTTAAGAAATACCATCGACTCGGTAAGTCTAGACCGCGGAAACGACGAAATGCGAGAAAATCGATTTTTTCAAAATCGTTATTTTTTGAGTCAGAGCGAAATTTAAAAACGTTTCTGAAAGCATTTTTGCTGCTAATTACAGATATGCAAATTATAATTCGCTATCTCTTTTGGTTCACTTTCGCCTGCAAAAATTGAAGAAATTTTTATGAAATTTCGGCGCTCTAGTGGAGATCACGGAAAGTCGGGAATTCCCCGCGGACAATCTTAGTGTACCTATAGGAAAATGACCTTCTGAAAACGATGCCGCAATTTGTTTTTAATTATCTGCAACCGTTTCCGAGATATCTACTTAGCAATTCGAGAATCGGGTAAATTTCAGTTTGAAATTACTCGAGGAATTATTGAATATTTCCGGACAATTTACACATCGACTTGTTCGTCTTGTCGTGTAGTTTCTGTGTGCCAAAAATGATTTCGCTGCTCTTTACCGTTTTCGAAAAAATCGAGAAAAACCGAAAAAGCATGTATTTTTCGAACGAAATGATGAAAAATTTTTGTCGAAATTTTTTTTGCAAATTTTTTTCGTGATTTTTTCTTGGTTGCACGAAGGAAATCGAGGTGCTGAAAACGGTTTTCCAGTCTATTTCACTCTAAAGTTACAAATAAACAAATTTGATATTTTTTTCGCTGTACACAATCGCACATTTCTTACTGATTTGACGATGTCATAACTTTTGAACCGCTCACCACAGAGACTTCTAGTCTTCACCATTCGATTCACCGTCCCAAAATTAGTCCGAAAACTTATATAACATTCCCTGGGAAGCTTTCTGTTAAGAAATACTATCGACTCGGTAAGTCTAGACCGCGGAAACGACGAAATGCGAGAAAATCGATTTTTTCAAAATCGTTATTTTTTGAGTCAGAGCGAAATTTAAAAACGTATCTGAAGCATTTTTGCTGCTAATTACAGATATGCAAATTATAATGCGCTAGCTCTTTTGGTTCACTTTCGCCTGCAAAAATTGAAGAAATTTTTATGAAATTTCGGCGCTCTAGTGGAGATCACGGAAAGTCGTAAATTCCCCGCGGACAATCTTAGTGTACCTATAGGAAAATGACCTTCTGAAAACGATGCCGCAATTTGTTTTTAATTATCTGCAACCGTTTCCGAGATATCTACTTAGCAATTCGAGAATCGGGTAAATTTCAGTTTGAAATTACTCGAGGAATTATTGAATATTTCCGGACAATTTACACATCGACTTGTTCGTCTTGTCGTGTAGTTTCTGTGTGCCAAAAATGATTTCGCTGCTCTTTACCGTTTTCGAAAAAATCGAGAAAAACCGAAAAAGCATGTATTTTTCGAACGAAATGATGAAAAATTTTTGTCGAAATTTTTTTTGCAAATTTTTTTCGTGATTTTTTCTTGGTTGCACGAAGGAAATCGAGGTGCTGAAAACGGTTTTCCAGTCTATTTCACTCTAAAGTTACAAATAAACAAATTTGATATTTTTTTCGCTGTACACAATCCCACATTTCTTACTGATTTGACGATGTCATAACTTTTGAACCGCTCACCACAGAGACTTCTAGTCTTCACCATTCGATTCACCGTCCCAAAATTAGTCCGAAAACTTATACAATATTCCCTGGGAAGCTTTCTGTTAAGAAATACCATCGACTCGGTAAGTCTAGACCGCGAAAACGACGAAATGCGAGAAAATCGAATTTTTCAAAATCGTTATTTTTTGAGTCACAGCGAAATTTAAAAACGTTTCTGAAAGCATTTTTGCTGCTGATTACAGATATGCAAATTAGAATTCGCTAGCTCTTTTGGTTCACTTTCGCCTGCAAAAATTATAGAAATTTTTATGAAATTTCGGCGCTCTAGTGGAGATCACGGAAAGTCGGGAATTCGCCGCGGACAATCTTAGTGTACCTATAGGAAAATTACCTTCTGAAAACGTTGCCGCAATCCGTTTTTAACTATCTGCAACCTTTTCCAAGATATCTACTTAGCAATTCGAGAATCGGGTAAATTTCAGTTTGAAATTACTCGAGGAATTATTGAATATTTCCGGACAATTTACACATCGACTTGTTCGTCTTGTCATGTAGTTTCTGTGTGCCAAAAATGATTTCGCTGCTCTTTACCGTTTTCGAAAAAATCGAGAAAAACCGAAAAAGCATGTATTTTTCGAACGAAATGATGAAAAATTTTTGTCGAAATTTTTTTTGCAATTTTTTTTCGTGAATTTTTCTTGGTTGCACGAAGGAAATCGAAGTGCGGAAAACGGTTTTCCAGTCTATTTCACTCTAAAGTTACAAATAAACAAATTTGATATTTTTTTCGCTGTACACAATCGCACATTTCTTACTGATTTGACGATGTCATAACTTTTGAACCGCTCACCACAGAGACTTCTAGTCTTCACCATTCGATTCACCGTCCCAAAATTAGTCCGAAAACTTATATAATATTCCCTGGGAAGCTTTCTGTTAAGAAATACCATCGACTCGGTAAGTCTAGACCGCGGAAACGACGAAATGCGAGAAAATCGATTTTTTCAAAATCGTTATTTTTTGATTCTCAGCGAAATTTAAAAACGTTTCTGAAAGCATTTTTGCTGCTGATTACAGATATGCAAATTATAATTCGCTAGCTCTTTTGGTTCACTTTCGCCTGCAAAAATTGAAGAAATTTTTATGAAATTTCGGCGCTCTAGTGGAGATCACGGAAAGTCGGGAATTCCCCGCGGACAATCTTAGTGTACCTATAGGAAAATGACCTTCTGAAAACGATGCCGCAATTTGTTTTTAATTAGCTGCAACCGTTTCCGAGATATCTACTTAGCAATTCGAGAATCGGGTAAATTTCAGTTTGAAATTACTCGAGGAATTATTGAATATTTCCGGACAATTTACACATCGACTTGTTCGTCTTGTCGTGTAGTTTCTGTGTGCCAAAAATGATTTCGCTACTCTTTACTGTTTTCGAAAAAATCGCGAAAAACCGAAAAAGCATATATTTTTCGAACGAAATGATGAAAAATTTTTGTCGAAATTTTTTTTGCAAATTTTTTTCGTGATTTTTTCTTGGTTGCACGAAGGAAATCGAAGTGCTGAAAACGGTTTTCCAGTCTATTTCACTCTAAAGTTACAAATAAACAAATTTGATATTTTTTTCGCTGTACACAATCGCACATTTCTTACTGATTTGACGATGTCATAACTTTTGAACCGCTCACCACAGAGACTTCTAGTCTTCACCATTCGATTCACCGTCCCAAAATTAGTCCGAAAACTTATATAATATTCCCTGGGAAGCTTTCTGTTAAGAAATACCATCGACTCGGTAAGTCTAGACCGCGGAAACGACGAAATGCGAGAAAATCGATTTTTTCAAAATCGTTATTTTTTGAGTCTCAACGAAATTTAAAAACGTTTCTGAAAGCATTTTTGCTGCTAATTACAGATATGCAAATTATAATTCGCTAGCTCTTTTGGTTCACTTTCGCCTGCAAAAATTGAAGAAATTTTTATGAAATTTCGGCGCTCTAGTGGAGATCACGGAAAGTCGGGAATTCCCCGCGGACAATCTTAGTGTACCTATAGGAAAATGACCTTCTGAAAACGATGCCGCAATCCGTGTTTAATTATCTGCAACCGTTTCCGAGATATCTACTTAGCAATTCGAGAATCGGGTAAATTTCAGTTTGAAATTACTCGAGGAATTATTGAATATTTCCGGACAATTTGCACATCGACTTGTTCGTCTTGTCGTGTAGTTTCTGTGTGCCAAAAATGATTTCGCTGCTCTTTACCGTTTTCGAAAAAATCGAGAAAAACCGAAAAAGCATGTATTTTTCGAACGAAATGATGAAAAATTTTTGTCGAAATTTTTTTTGCAAATTTTTTTCGTGATTTTTTCTTGGTTGCACGAAGGAAATCGAAGTGCTGAAAACGGTTTTCCAGTCTATTTCACTCTAAAGTTACAAATAAACAAATTTGATATTTTTTTCGCTGTACACAATCGCACATTTCTTACTGATTTGACGATGTCATAACTTTTGAACCGCTCACCACAGAGACTTCTCGTCTTCACCATTCGATTCACCGTCCCAAAATTAGTCCGAAAACTTATATAATATTCCCTGGGAAGCTTTCTGTTAAGAAATACCATCGACTCTGTAAGTCTAGACCGCGGAAACGACGAAATGCGAGAAAATCGATTTTTTCAAAATCGTTATTTTTTGAGTCAGAGCGAAATTTAAAAACGTTTCTGAAAGCATTTTTGCTGCTAATTACAGATATGCAAATTATAATGCGCTAGCTCTTTTGGTTCACTTTCGCCTGCAAAAATTGAAGAAATTTTTATGAAATTTCGGCGCTCTAGTGGAGATCACGGAAAGTCGGGAATTCGCCGCGGACAATCTTAGTGTACCTATAGGAAAATTACCTTTTGAAAACGATGCGGCAATCCGTTTTTAATTATCTGCAACCGTTTCCGAGATATCTACTTAGCAATTCGAGAATCGGGTAAATTTCAGTTTGAAATTACTCGAGGAATTATTGAATATTTCCGGACAATTTACACATCGACTTGTTCGTCTTGTCGTGTAGTTTCTGTGTGCCAAAAATGATTTTGCTGCTCTTTACCGTTTTCAAAAAAATCGAGAAAAACCGAAAAGGCATGTATTTTTCGAACGAAATGATGAAAAATTTTTGTCGAAATTTTGTTTGCAAATTTTTTTCGTGATTTTTTCTTGGTTGCACGAAGGAAATCGAAGTGCTGAAAACGGTTTTCCAGTCTATTTCACTCTAAAGTTACAAATAAACAAATTTGATATTTTTTTCGCTGTACACAATCGCACATTTCTTACTGATTTGACGATGTCATAACTTTTGAACCGCTCACCACAGAGACTTCTAGTCTTCACCATTCGATTCACCGTCCCAAAATTAGTCCGAAAACTTATATAATATTCCCTGGGAAGCTTTCTGTTAAGAAATACCATCGACTCGGTAAGTCTAGACCGCGGAAACGACGAAATGCGAGAAAATCGATTTTTTCAAAATCGTTATTTTTTGATTCTCAGCGAAATTTAAAAACGTTTCTGAAAGCATTTTTGCTGCTGATTACAGATATGCAAATTATAATTCGCTAGCTCTTTTGGTTCACTTTCGCCTGCAAAAATTGAAGAAATTTTTATGAAATTTCGGCGCTCTAGTGGAGATCACGGAAAGTCGGGAATTCCCCGCGGACAATCTTAGTGTACCTATAGGAAAATGACCTTCTGAAAACGATGCCGCAATTTGTTTTTAATTATCTGCAACCGTTTCCGAGATATCTACTTAGCAATTCGAGAATCGGGTAAATTTCAGTTTGAAATTACTCGAGGAATTATTGAATATTTCCGGACAATTTACACATCGACTTGTTCGTCTTGTCGTGTAGTTTCTGTGTGCCAAAAATGATTTCGCTACTCTTTACTGTTTTCGAAAAAATCGCGAAAAACCGAAAAAGCATGTATTTTTCGAACGAAATGATGAAAAATTTTTGTCGAAATTTTTTTTGCAAATTTTTTTCGTGATTTTTTCTTGGTTGCACGAAGGAAATCGAAGTGCTGAAAACGGTTTTCCAGTCTATTTCACTCTAAAGTTACAAATAAACAAATTTGATATTTTTTTCGCTGTACACAATCGCACATTTCTTACTGATTTGACGATGTCATAACTTTTGAACCGCTCACCACAGAGACTTCTAGTCTTCACCATTCGATTCACCGTCCCAAAATTAGTCCGAAAACTTATATAATATTCCCTGGGAAGCTTTCTGTTAAGAAATACCATCGACTCGGTAAGTCTAGACCGCGGAAACGACGAAATGCGAGAAAATCGATTTTTTTAAAATCGTTA
The DNA here is from genome assembly GCA_944588485.1 of Phosphuga atrata. Classification (NCBI taxonomy): domain Eukaryota; kingdom Metazoa; phylum Arthropoda; class Insecta; order Coleoptera; family Silphidae; genus Phosphuga; species Phosphuga atrata. Next base: position 53,429,539 of record OX155904.1, read on the forward strand.
TTTTTTGAGTCTCAACGAAATTTAAAAACGTTTCTGAAAGCATTTTTGCTGCTAATTACAGATATGCAAATTATAATTCGCTAGCTCTTTTGGTTCACTTTCGCCTGCAAAAATTGAAGAAATTTTTATGAAATTTCGGCGCTCTAGTGGAGATCACGGAAAGTCGGGAATTCCCCGCGGACAATCTTAGTGTACCTATAGGAAAATGACCTTCTGAAAACGATGCCGCAATCCGTTTTTAATTATCTGCAACCGTTTCCGAGATATCTACTTAGCAATTCGAGAATCGGGTAAATTTCAGTTTGAAATTACTCGAGGAATTATTGAATATTTCCGGACAATTTGCACATCGACTTGTTCGTCTTGTCGTGTAGTTTCTGTGTGCCAAAAATGATTTCGCTGCTCTTTACCGTTTTCGAAAAAATCGAGAAAAACCGAAAAAGCATGTATTTTCGAACGAAATGATGAAAAATTTTTGTCGAATTTTTTTTTGCAAATTTTTTTCGTGATTTTTTCTTGGTTGCACGAAGGAAATCGAAGTGTTGAAAACGGTTTTCCAGTCTATTTCACTCTAAAGTTACAAATAAACAAATTTGATATTTTTTTCGCTGTACACAATCGCACATTTCTTACTGATTTGACGATGTCATAACTTTTGAACCGCTCACCACAGAGACTTCTAGTCTTCACCATTCGATTCACCGTCCCAAAATTAGTCCGAAAACTTATATAATATTCCCTGGGAAGCTTTCTGTTAAGAAATACCATCGACTCGGTAAGTCTAGACCGCGGAAACGACGAAATGCGAGAAAATCGAATTTTTCAAAATCGTTATTTTTTGAGTCACAGCGAAATTTAAAAACGTTTCTGAAAGCATTTTTGCTGCTGATTACAGATATGCAAATTAGAATTCGCTAGCTCTTTTGGTTCACTTTCGCCTGCAAAAATTATAGAAATTTTTATGAAATTTCGGCGCTCTAGTGGAGATCACGGAAAGTCGGGAATTCGCCGCGGACAATCTTAGTGTACCTATAGGAAAATTACCTTTTGAAAACGATGCGGCAATCCGTTTTTAATTATCTGCAACCGTTTCCGAGATATCTACTTAGCAATTCGAGAATCGGGTAAATTTCAGTTTGAAATTACTCGAGGAATTATTGAATATTTCCGGACAATTTACACATCGACTTGTTCGTCTTGTCGTGTAGTTTCTGTGTGCCAAAAATGATTTTGCTGCTCTTTACCGTTTTCAAAAAAATCGAGAAAAACCGAAAAAGCATGTATTTTTCGAACGAAATGATGAAAAATTTTTGTCGAAATTTTGTTTGCAAATTTTTTTCGTGATTTTTTCTTGGTTGCACGAAGGAAATCGAAGTGCTGAAAACGGTTTTCCAGTCTATTTCACTCTAAAGTTACAAATAAACAAATTTGATATTTTTTTCGCTGTACACAATCGCACATTTCTTACTGATTTGACGATGTCATAACTTTTGAACCGCTCACCACAGAGACTTCTAGTCTTCACCATTCGATTCACCGTCCCAAAATTAGTCCGAAAACTTATATAATATTCCCTGGGAAGCTTTCTGTTAAGAAATACCATCGACTCGGTAAGTCTAGACCGCGGAAACGACGAAATGCGAGAAAATCGAATTTTTCAAAATCGTTATTTTTTGAGTCACAGCGAAATTTAAAAACGTTTCAGAAAGCATTTTTGCTGCTGATTACAGATATGCAAATTAGAATTCGCTAGCTCTTTTGGTTCATTTTCGCCTGCAAAAATTATAGAAATTTTTATGAAATTTCGGCGCTCTAGTGAAGATCACGGAAAGTCGGAAATTCCCCGCGGACAATCTTAGTGTACCTATAGGAAAATTACCTTCTAAAAACGATGCCGCAATCCGTTTTTAACTATCTGCAACCGTTTCCGAGATATCTACTTAGCAATTCGAGAATCGGGTAAATTTCAGTTTGAAATTACTCGAGGAATTATTGAATATTTCCGGACAATTTACACATCGACTTGTTCGTCTTGTCGTGTAGTTTCTGTGTGCCAAAAATGATTTCGCTGCTCTTTACCGTTTTCGAAAAAATCGAGAAAAACCGAAAAAGCATGTATTTTTCGAACGAAATGATGAAAAATTTTTGTCGAAATTTTTTTTGCAAATTTTTTTCGTGATTTTTTCTTGGTTGCACGAAGGAAATCGAGGTGCTGAAAACGGTTTTCCAGTCTATTTCACTCTAAAGTTACAAATAAACAAATTTGATATTTTTTTCGCTGTACACAATCCCATATTTCTTACTGATTTGACGATGTCATAACTTTTGAACCGCTCACCACAGAGACTTCTAGTCTTCACCATTCGATTCACCGTCCCAAAATTAGTCCGAAAACTTATACAATATTCCCTGGGAAGCTTTCTGTTAAGAAATACCATCGACTCGGTAAGTCTAGACCGCGAAAACGACGAAATGCGAGAAAATCGAATTTTTCAAAATCGTTATTTTTTGAGTCACAGCGAAATTTAAAAACGTTTCTGAAAGCATTTTTGCTGCTGATTACAGATATGCAAATTAGAATTCGCTAGCTCTTTTGGTTCACTTTCGCCTGCAAAAATTATAGAAATTTTTATGAAATTTCGGCGCTCTAGTGGAGATCACGGAAAGTCGGGAATTCGCCGCGGACAATCTTAGTGTACCTATAGGAAAATTACCTTCTGAAAACGTTGCCGCAATCCGTTTTTAATTATCTGCAACCGTTTCCGAGATATCTACTTAGCAATTCGAGAATCGGGTAAATTTCAGTTTGAAATTACTCGAGGAATTATTGAATATTTCCGGACAATTTGCACATCGACTTGTTCGTCTTGTCGTGTAGTTTCTGTGTGCCAAAAATGATTTCGCTGCTCTTTACCGTTTTCGAAAAAATCGAGAAAAACCGAAAAAGCATGTATTTTTCGAACGAAATGATGAAAAATTTTTGTCGAAATTTTTTTTGCAATTTTTTTTCGTGAATTTTTCTTGGTTGCACGAAGGAAATCGAAGTGCTGAAAACGGTTTTCCAGTCTATTTCACTCTAAAGTTACAAATAAACAAATTTGATATTTTTTTCGCTGTACACAATCGCACATTTCTTACTGATTTGACGATGTCATAACTTTTGAACCGCTCACCACAGAGACTTCTAGTCTTCACCATTCGATTCACCGTCCCAAAATTAGTCCGAAAACTTATATAATATTCCCTGGGAAGCTTTCTGTTAAGAAATACCATCGACTCGGTAAGTCTAGACCGCGGAAACGACGAAATGCGAGAAAATCGATTTTTTCAAAATCGTTATTTTTTGAGTCTCAACGAAATTTAAAAACGTTTCTGAAAGCATTTTTGCTGCTAATTACAGATATGCAAATTATAATTCGCTAGCTCTTTTGGTTCACTTTCGCCTGAAAAAATTGAAGAAATTTTTATGAAATTTCGGCGCTCTAGTGGAGATCACGGAAAGTCGGGAATTCCCCGCGGACAATCTTAGTGTACCTATAGGAAAATGACCTTCTGAAAACGATGCCGCAATCCGTTTTTAATTATCTGCAACCGTTTCCGAGATATCTACTTAGCAATTCGAGAATCGGGTAAATTTCAGTTTGAAATTACTCGAGGAATTATTGAATATTTCCGGACAATTTGCACATCGACTTGTTCGTCTTGTCGTGTAGTTTCTGTGTGCCAAAAATGATTTCGCTGCTCTTTACCGTTTTCGAAAAAATCGAGAAAAACCGAAAAAGCATGTATTTTTCGAACGAAATGATGAAAAATTTTTGTCGAAATTTTTTGTGCAAATTTTTTTCGTGATTTTTTCTTGGTTGCACGAAGGAAATCGAAGTGCTGAAAACGGTTTTCCAGTCTATTTCACTCTAAAGTTACAAATAAACAAATTTGATATTTTTTTCGCTGTACACAATCGCACATTTCTTACTGATTTGACGATGTCATAACTTTTGAACCGCTCACCACAGAGACTTCTCGTCTTCACCATTCAATTCACCGTCCCAAAATTAGTCCGAAAACTTATATAATATTCCCTGGGAAGCTTTCTGTTAAGAAATACCATCGACTCTGTAAGTCTAGACCGCGGAAACGACGAAATGCGAGAAAATCGATTTTTTCAAAATCGTTATTTTTTGAGTCAGAGCGAAATTTAAAAACGTTTCTGAAAGTATTTTTGCTGCTAATTACAGATATGCAAATTATAATGCGCTAGCTCTTTTGGTTCACTTTCGCCTGCAAAAATTGAAGAAATTTTTATGAAATTTCGGCGCTCTAGTGGAGATCACGGAAAGTCGGGAATTCCCCGCGGACAATCTTAGTGTACCTATAGGAAAATTACCTTTTGAAAACGATGCCGCAATCCGTTTTTAATTATCTGCAACCGTTTCCGAGATATCTACTTAGCAATTCGAGAATCGGGTAAATTTCAGTTTGAAATTACTCGAGGAATTATTGAATATTTCCGGACAATTTACACATCGACTTGTTCGTCTTGTCGTGTAGTTTCTGTGTGCCAAAAATGATTTTGCTGCTCTTTACCGTTTTCAAAAAAATCGAGAAAAACCGAAAAAGCATGTATTTTTCGAACGAAATGATGAAAAATTTTTGTCGAAATTTTTTTTGCAAATTTTTTTCGTGATTTTTTCTTGGTTGCACGAAGGAAATCGAAGTGCTGAAAACGGTTTTCCAGTCTATTTCACTCTAAAGTTACAAATAAACAAATTTGATATTTTTTTCGCTGTACACAATCGCACATTTCTTACTGATTTGACGATGTCATAACTTTTGAACCGCTCACCACAGAGACTTCTAGTCTTCACCATTCGATTCACCGTCCCAAAATTAGTCCGAAAACTTATATAATATTCCCTGGGAAGCTTTCTGTTAAGAAATACCATCGACTCGGTAAGTCTAGACCGCGGAAACGACGAAATGCGAGAAAATCGAATTTTTCAAAATCGTTATTTTTTGAGTCACAGCGAAATTTAAAAACGTTTCAGAAAGCATTTTTGCTGCTGATTACAGATATGCAAATTAGAATTCGCTAGCTCTTTTGGTTCATTTTCGCCTGCAAAAATTATAGAAATTTTTATGAAATTTCGGCGCTCTAGTGAAGATCACGGAAAGTCGGGAATTCCCCGCGGACAATCTTAGTGTACCTATAGGAAAATTACCTTCTGAAAACGATGCCGCAATCCGTTTTTAACTATCTGCAACCGTTTCCGAGTTATCTACTTAGCAATTCGAGAATCGGGTAAATTTCAGTTTGAAATTACTCGAGGAATTATTGAATATTTCCGGACAATTTACACATCGACTTGTTCGTCTTGTCATGTAGTTTCTGTGTGCCAAAAATGATTTCGCTGCTCTTTATCGTTTTCGAAAAAATCGAGAAAAACCGAAAAAGCATGTATTTTTCGAACGAAATGATGAAAAATTTTTGTCGAAATTTTTTTTGCAAATTTTTTTCGTGATTTTTTCTTGGTTGCACGAAGGAAATCGAAGTGCTGAAAACGGTTTTCCAGTCTATTTCACTCTAAAGTTACAAATAAACAAATTTGATATTTTTTTCGCTGTACACAATCGCACATTTCTTACAGATTTGACGATGTCATAACTTTTGAACCGCTCACCACAGAGACTTCTAGTCTTCACCATTCGATTCACCGTCCCAAAATTAGTCCGAAAACTTATATAATATTCCCTGGGAAGCTTTCTGTTAAGAAATACTATCGACTCGGTAAGTCTAGACCGCGGAAACGACGAAATGCGAGAAAATCGATTTTTTCAAAATCGTTATTTTTTGAGTCAGAGAGAAATTTAAACACGTTTCTGAAAGCATTTTTGCTGCTGATTACAGATATGCAAATTATAATTCGCTAGCTCTTTTGGTTCACTTTCGCCTGCAAAAATTGAAGAAATTTTTATGAAATTTCGGCGCTCTAGTGGAGATCACGGAAAGTCGGGATTTCCCCGCGGACAATCTTAGTGTACCTATAGGAAAATGACCTTCTGAAAACGATGCCGCAATCCGTTTTTAATTATCTGCAACCGTTTTCGAGATATCTACTTAGCAATTCGAGAATCGGGTAAATTTCAGTTTGAAATTACTCGAGGAATTATTCAATATTTCCGGACAATTTACACATCGACTTGTTCGTCTTGTCGTGTAGTTTCTGTGTGCCAAAAATGATTTTGCTACTCTTTACCGTTTTCGAAAAAATCGAGAAAAACCGAAAAAGCATGTATTTTTCGAACGAAATGATGAAAAATTTTTGTCGAAATTTTTTTTGCAAATTTTTTTCGTGATTTTTTCTTGGTTGCACGAAGGAAATCGAAGTGCTGAAAACGGTTTTCCAGTCTATTTCACTCTAAAGTTACAAATAAACAAATTTGATATTTTTTTCGCTGTACACAATCGCACATTTCTTACTGATTTGACGATGTCATAACTTTTGAACCGCTCACCACAGAGACTTCTAGTCTTCACCATTCGATTCACCGTCCCAAAATTAGTCCGAAAACTTATATAATATTCCCTGGGAAGCTTTCTGTTAAGAAATACCATCGACTCGGTAAGTCTAGACCGCGGAAACGACGAAATGCGAGAAAATCGATTTTTTCAAAATCGTTATTTTTTGAGTCAGAGCGAAATTTAAAAACGTTTCTGAAAGCATTTTTGCTGCTGATTACAGATATGCAAATTATAATTCGCTAGCTCTTTTGGTTCACTTTCGCCTGCAAAAATTGAAGAAATTTTTATGAAATTTCGGCGCTCTAGTGGAGATCACGGAAAGTCGGGAATTCCCCGCGGACAATCTTAGTGTACCTATAGGAAAATGACCTTCTGAAAACGATGCCGCAATCCGTTTTTAATTATCTGCAACCGTTTCCGAGATATCTACTTAGCAATTCGAGAATCGGGTAAATTTCAGTTTGAAATTACTCGAGGAATTATTCAATATTTCCGGACAATTTACACATCGACTTGTTCGTCTTGTCGTGTAGTTTCTGTGTGCCAAAAATGATTTCGCTGCTCTTTACCGTTTTCGAAAAAATCGAGAAAAACCGAAAAAGCATGTATTTTTCGAACGAAATGATGAAAAATTTTTGTCGAAATTTTTTTTGCAAATTTTTTTCGTGATTTTTTCTTGGTTGCACGAAGGAAATCGAAGTGCTGAAAACGGTTTTCCAGTCTATTTCACTCTAAAGTTACAAATAAACAAATTTGATATTTTTTTCGCTGTACACAATCGCACATTTCTTACTGATTTGACGATGTCATAACTTTTGAACCGCTCACCACAGAGACTTCTAGTCTTCACCATTCGATTCACCGTCCCAAAATTAGTCCGAAAACTTATATAATATTCCCTGGGAAGCTTTCTGTTAAGAAATACCATCGACTCGGTAAGTCTAGACCGCGGAAACGACGAAATGCGAGAAAATCGATTTTTTCAAAATCGTTATTTTTTGAGTCTCAACGAAATTTAAAAACGTTTCTGAAAGCATTTTTGCTGCTGATTACAGATATGCAAATTATAATTCGCTAGCTCTTTTGGTTCACTTTCGCCTGCAAAAATTGAAGAAATTTTTATGAAATTTCGGCGCTCTAGTGGAGATCACGGAAAGTCGGGAATTCCCCGCGGACAATCTTAGTTTACCTATAGGAAAATGACCTTTTGAAAACGATGCCGCAATCCGTTTTTAATTATCTGCAACCGTTTCCGAGATATCTACTTAGCAATTCGAGAATCGGGTAAATTTCAGTTTGAAATTACTCGAGGAATTATTCAATATTTCCGGACAATTTACACATCGACTTGTTCGTCTTGTCGTGTAGTTTCTGTGTGCCAAAAATGATTTCGCTGCTCTTTACCGTTTTCGAAAAAATCGAGAAAAACCGAAAAAGCATGTATTTTTCGAACGAAATGATGAAAAATTTTTGTCGAAATTTTTTTTGCAAATTTTTTTCGTGATTTTTTCTTGGTTGCACGAAGGAAATCGAAGTGCTGAAAACGGTTTTCCAGTCTATTTCACTCTAAAGTTACAAATAAACAAATTTGATATTTTTTTCGCTGTACACAATCGCACATTTCTTACTGATTTGACGATGTCATAACTTTTGAACCGCTCACCACAGAGACTTCTAGTCTTCACCATTCGATTCACCGTCCCAAAATTAGTCCGAAAACTTATATAATATTCCCTGGGAAGCTTTCTGTTAAGAAATACCATCGACTCGGTAAGTCTAGACCGCGGAAACGACGAAATGCGAGAAAATCGATTTTTTCAAAATCGTTATTTTTTGAGTCTCAACGAAATTTAAAAACGTTTCTGAAAGCATTTTTGCTGCTGATTACAGATATGCAAATTATAATTCGCTAGCTCTTTTGGTTCACTTTCGCCTGCAAAAATTGAAGAAATTTTTATGAAATTTCGGCGCTCTAGTGGAGATCACGGAAAGTCGGGAATTCCCCGCGGACAATCTTAGTTTACCTATAGGAAAATGACCTTTTGAAAACGATGCCGCAATCCGTTTTTAATTATCTGCAACCGTTTCCGAGATATCTACTTAGCAATTCGAGAATCGGGTAAATTTCAGTTTGAAATTACTCGAGGAATTATTGAATATTTCCGGACAATTTACACATCGACTTGTTCGTCTTGTCGTGTAGTTTCTGTGTGCCAAAAATGATTTCGCTGCTCTTTACCGTTTTCGAAAAAATCGAGAAAAACCGAAAAAGCATGTATTTTTCGAACGAAATGATGAAAAATTTTTGTCGAAATTTTTTTTGCAAATTTTTTTCGTGATTTTTTCTTGGTTGCACGAAGTAAATCGAAGTGCTGAAAACGGTTTTCCAGTCTATTTCACTCTAAAGTTACAAATAAACAAATTTGATATTTTTTTCGCTGTACACAATCGCACATTTCTTACTGATTTGACGATGTCATAACTTTTAAACCGCTCACCACAGAGACTTCTAGTCTTCACCATTCGATTCACCGTCCCAAAATGAGTCCGAAAACTTATATAATATTCCCTGGGAAGCTTTCTGTTAAGAAATACCATCGACTCGGTAAGTCTAGACCGCGGAAACGACGAAATGCGAGAAAATCGATTTTTTCAAAATCGTTATTTTTTGAGTCAGAGCGAAATTTAAAAACGTTTCTGAAAGCATTTTTGCTGCTGATTACAGATATGCAAATTATAATTCGCTAGCTCTTTTGGTTCACTTTCGCCTGCAAAAATTGAAGAAATTTTTATGAAATTTCGGCGCTCTAGTGGAGATCACGGAAAGTCGGGAATTCCCCGCGGACAATCTTAGTGTACCTATAGGAAAATGACGTTCTGAAAACGATGCCGCAATCCGTTTTTAATTATCTGCAACCGTTTCCGAGATATCTACTTAGCAATTCGAGAATCGGGTAAATTTCAGTTTGAAATTACTCGAGGAATTATTCAATATTTCCGGACAATTTACACATCGACTTGTTCGTCTTGTCGTGTAGTTTCTGTGTGCCAAAAATGATTTCGCTGCTCTTTACCGTTTTCGAAAAAATCGAGAAAAACCGAAAAAGCATGTATTTTTCGAACGAAATGATGAAAAATTTTTGTCGAAATTTTTTTTGCAAATTTTTTTCGTGATTTTTTCTTGGTTGCACGAAGGAAATCGAAGTGCTGAAAACGGTTTTCCAGTCTATTTCACTCTAAAGTTACAAATAAACAAATTTGATATTTTTTTCGCTGTACACAATCGCACATTTCTTACTGATTTGACGATGTCATAACTTTTGAACCGCTCACCACAGAGACTTCTAGTCTTCACCATTCGATTCACCGTCCCAAAATTAGTCCGAAAACTTATATAATATTCCCTGGGAAGCTTTCTGTTAAGAAATACCATCGACTCGGTAAGTCTAGACCGCGGAAACGACGAAATGCGAGAAAATCGATTTTTTCAAAATCGTTATTTTTTGAGTCTCAACGAAATTTAAAAACGTTTCTGAAAGCATTTTTGCTGCTGATTACAGATATGCAAATTATAATTCGCTAGCTCTTTTGGTTCACTTTCGCCCGCAAAAATTGAAGAAATTTTTATGAAATTTCGGCGCTCTAGTGGAGATCACGGAAAGTCGGGAATTCCCCGCGGACAATCTTAGTTTACCTATAGGAAAATGACCTTTTGAAAACGATGCCGCAATCCGTTTTTAATTATCTGCAACCGTTTCCGAGATATCTACTTAGCAATTCGAGAATCGGGTAAATTTCAGTTTGAAATTACTCGAGGAATTATTGAATATTTCCGGACAATTTACACATCGACTTGTTCGTCTTGTCGTGTAGTTTCTGTGTGCCAAAAATGATTTCGCTGCTCTTTACCGTTTTCGAAAAAATCGAGAAAAACCGAAAAAGCATGTATTTTTCGAACGAAATGATGAAAAATTTTTGTCGAAATTTTTTTTGCAAATTTTTTTCGTGATTTTTTCTTGGTTGCACGAAGGAAATCGAAGTGCTGAAAACGGTTTTCCAGTCTATTTCACTCTAAAGTTACAAATAAACAAATTTGATATTTTTTTCGCTGTACACAATCGCACATTTCTTACTGATTTGACGATGTCATAACTTTTGAACCGCTCACCACAGAGACTTCTAGTCTTCACCATTCGATTCACCGTCCCAAAATTAGTCCGAAAACTTATATAATATTCCCTGGGAAGCTTTCTGTTAAGAAATACCATCGACTCGGTAAGTCTAGACCGCGGAAACGACGAAATGCGAGAAAATAGATTTTTTCAAAATCGTTATTTTTTGAGTCTCAACGAAATTTAAAAACGTTTCTGAAAGCATTTTTGCTGCTGATTACAGATATGCAAATTATAATTCGCTAGCTCTTTTGGTTCACTTTCGCCTGCAAAAATTGAAGAAATTTTTATGAAATTTCGGCGCTCTAGTGGAGATCACGGAAAGTCGGGAATTCCCCGCGGACAATCTTAGTTTACCTATAGGAAAATGACCTTTTGAAAACGATGCCGCAATCCGTTTTTAATTATCTGCAACCGTTTCCGAGATATCTACTTAGCAATTCGAGAATCGGGTAAATTTCAGTTTGAAATTACTCGAGGAATTATTGAATATTTCCGGACAATTTACACATCGACTTGTTCGTCTTGTCGTGTAGTTTCTGTGTGCCAAAAATGATTTCGCTGCTCTTTACCGTTTTCGAAAAAATCGAGAAAAACCGAAAAAGCATGTATTTTTCGAACGAAATGATGAAAAATTTTTGTCGAAATTTTTTTTGCAAATTTTTTTCGTGATTTTTTCTTGGTTGCACGAAGGAAATCGAAGTGCTGAAAACGGTTTTCCAGTCTATTTCACTCTAAAGTTACAAATAAACAAATTTGATATTTTTTTCGCTGTACACAATCGCACATTTCTTACTGATTTGACGATGTCATAACTTTTGAACCGCTCACCACAGAGACTTCTAGTCTTCACCATTCGATTCACCGTCCCAAAATTAGTCCGAAAACTTATATAATATTCCCTGGGAAGCTTTCTGTTAAGAAATACCATCGACTCGGTAAGTCTAGACCGCGGAAACGACGAAATGCGAGAAAATCGATTTTTTCAAAATCGTTATTTTTTGAGTCAGAGCGAAATTTAAAAACGTTTCTGAAAGCATTTTTGCTGCTGATTACAGATATGCAAATTATAATTCGCTAGCTCTTTTGGTTCACTTTCGCCTGCAAAAATTGAAGAAATTTTTATGAAATTTCGGCGCTCTAGTGGAGATCACGGAAAGTCGGGAATTCCCCGCGGACAATCTTAGTGTACCTATAGGAAAATGACGTTATGAAAACGATGCCGCAATCCGTTTTTAATTATCTGGAACCGTTTCCGAGATATCTACTTAGCAATTCGAGAATCGGGTAAATTTCAGTTTGAAATTACTCGAGGAATTATTCAATATTTCCGGACAATTTACACATCGACTTGTTCGTCTTGTCGTGTAGTTTCTGTGTGCCAAAAATGATTTCGCTGCTCTTTACCGTTTTCGAAAAAATCGAGAAAAACCGAAAAAGCATGTATTTTTCGAACGAAATGATGAAAAATTTTTGTCGAAATTTTTTTTGCAAATTTTTTTCGTGATTTTTTCTTGGTTGCACGAAGGGAATCGAAGTGCTGAAAACGGTTTTCCAGTCTATTTCACTCTAAAGTTACAAATAAACAAATTTGATATTTTTTTCGCTGTACACAATCGCACATTTCTTACTGATTTGACGATGTCATAACTTTTGAACCGCTCACCACAGAGACTTCTAGTCTTCACCATTCGATTCACCGTTCCAAAATTAGTCCGAAAACTTATATAATATTCCCTGGGAAGCTTTCTGTTAAGAAATACCATCGACTCGGTAAGTCTAGACCGCGGAAACGACGAAATGCGAGAAAATCGATTTTTTCAAAATCGTTATTTTTTGAGTCACAGCGAAATTTAAAAACGTTTCTGAAAGCATTTTTGCTGCTGATTACAGATATGCAAATTATAATTCGCTAGCTCTTTTGGTTCACTTTCGCCTGCAAAAATTGAAGAAATTTTTATGAAATTTCGGCGCTCTAGTGGAGATCACGGAAAGTCGGGAATTCCCCGCGGACAATCTTAGTGTACCTATAGGAAAATGACGTTCTGAAAACGATGCCGCAATCCGTTTTTAATTATCTGCAACCGTTTCCGAGATATCTACTTAGCAATTCGAGAATCGGGTAAATTTCAGTTTGAAATTACTCGAGGAATTATTCAATATTTCCGGACAATTTACACATCGACTTGTTCGTCTTGTCGTGTAGTTTCTGTGTGCCAAAAATGATTTCGCTGCTCTTTACCGTTTTCGAAAAAATCGAGAAAAACCGAAAAAGCATGTATTTTTCGAACGAAATGATGAAAAATTTTTGTCGAAATTTTTTTTGCAAATTTTTTTCGTGATTTTTTCTTGGTTGCACGAAGGAAATCGAAGTGCTGAAAACGGTTTTCCAGTCTATTTCACTCTAAAGTTACAAATAAACAAATTTGATATTTTTTTCGCTGTACACAATCGCACATTTCTTACTGATTTGACGATGTCATAACTTTTGAACCGCTCACCACAGAGACTTCTAGTCTTCACCATTCGATTCACCGTCCCAAAATTAGTCCGAAAACTTATATAATATTCCCTGGGAAGCTTTCTGTTAAGAAATACCATCGACTCGGTAAGTCTAGACCGCGGAAACGACGAAATGCGAGAAAATCGATTTTTTTAAAATCGTTATTTTTTGAGTCTCAACGAAATTTAAAAACGTTTCTGAAAGCATTTTTGCTGCTGATTACAGATATGCAAATTATAATTCGCTAGCTCTTTTGGTTCACTTTCGCCTGCAAAAATTGAAGAAATTTTTATGAAATTTCGGCGCTCTAGTGGAGATCACGGAAAGTCGGGAATTCCCCGCGGACAATCTTAGTTTACCTATAGGAAAATGACCTTTTGAAAACGATGCCGCAATCCGTTTTTAATTATCTGCAACCGTTTCCGAGATATCTACTTAGCAATTCGAGAATCGGGTAAATTTCAGTTTGAAATTACTCGAGGAATTATTGAATATTTCCGGACAATTTACACATCGACTTGTTCGTCTTGTCGTGTAGTTTCTGTGTGCCAAAAATGATTTCGCTGCTCTTTACCGTTTTCGAAAAAATCGAGAAAAACCGAAAAAGCATGTATTTTTCGAACGAAATGATGAAAAATTTTTGTCGAAATTTTTTTTGCAAATTTTTTTCGTGATTTTTTCTTGGTTGCACGAAGGAAATCGAAGTGCTGAAAACGGTTTTCCAGTCTATTTCACTCTAAAGTTACAAATAAACAAATTTGATATTTTTTTCGCTGTACACAATCGCACATTTCTTACTGATTTGACGATGTCATAACTTTTGAACCGCTCACCACAGAGACTTCTAGTCTTCACCATTCGATTCACCGTCCCAAAATTAGTCCGAAAACTTATATAATATTCCCTGGGAAGCTTTCTGTTAAGAAATACCATCGACTCGGTAAGTCTAGACCGCGGAAACGACGAAATGCGAGAAAATCGATTTTTTCAAAATCGTTATTTTTTGAGTCAGAGCGAAATTTAAAAACGTTTCTGAAAGCATTTTTGCTGCTGATTACAGATATGCAAATTATAATTCGCTAGCTCTTTTGGTTCACTTTCGCCTGCAAAAATTGAAGAAATTTTTATGAAATTTCGGCGCTCTAGTGGAGATCACGGAAAGTCGGGAATTCCCCGCGGACAATCTTAGTGTACCTATAGGAAAATGACGTTATGAAAACGATGCCGCAATCCGTTTTTAATTATCTGGAACCGTTTCCGAGATATCTACTTAGCAATTCGAGAATCGGGTAAATTTCAGTTTGAAATTACTCGAGGAATTATTCAATATTTCCGGACAATTTACACATCGACTTGTTCGTCTTGTCGTGTAGTTTCTGTGTGCCAAAAATGATTTCGCTGCTCTTTACCGTTTTCGAAAAAATCGAGAAAAACCGAAAAAGCATGTATTTTTCGAACGAAATGATGAAACATTTTTGTCGAAATTTTTTTTGCAAATTTTTTTCGTGATTTTTTCTTGGTTGCACGAAGGGAATCGAAGTGCTGAAAACGGTTTTCCAGTCTATTTCACTCTAAAGTTACAAATAAACAAATTTGATATTTTTTTCGCTGTACACAATCGCACATTTCTTACTGATTTGACGATGTCATAACTTTTGAACCGCTCACCACAGAGACTTCTAGTCTTCACCATTCGATTCACCGTTCCAAAATTAGTCCGAAAACTTATATAATATTCCCTGGGAAGCTTTCTGTTAAGAAATACCATCGACTCGGTAAGTCTAGACCGCGGAAACGACGAAATGCGAGAAAATCGATTTTTTCAAAATCGTTATTTTTTGAGTCACAGCGAAATTTAAAAACGTTTCTGAAAGCATTTTTGCTGCTGATTACAGATATGCAAATTATAATTCGCTAGCTCTTTTGGTTCACTTTCGCCTGCAAAAATTGAAGAAATTTTTATGAAATTTCGGCGCTCTAGTGGAGATCACGGAAAGTTGGGAATTCCCCGCGGACAATCTTAGTGTACCTATAGGAAAATGACCTTCTGAAAACGATGCCGCAATCCGTTTTTAATTATCTGCAACCGTTTCCGAGATATCTACTTAGCAATTCGAGAATCGGGTAAATTTCAGTTTGAAATTACTCGAGGAATTATTGAATATTTCCGGACAATTTACACATCGACTTGTTCGTCTTGTCGTGTAGTTTCTGTGTGCCAAAAATGATTTTGCTACTCTTTACCGTTTTCGAAAAAATCGAGAAAAACCGAAAAAGCATGTATTTTTCGAACGAAATGATGAAAAATTTTTGTCGAAATTTTTTTTGCAAATTTTTTTCGTGATTTTTTCTTGGTTGCACGAAGGAAATCGAAGTGCTGAAAACGGTTTTCCAGTCTATTTCACTCTAAAGTTACAAATAAACAAATTTGATATTTTTTTCGCTGTACACAATCGCACATTTCTTACTGATTTGACGATGTCATAACTTTTGAACCGCTCACCACAGAGACTTCTAGTCTTCACCATTCGATTCACCGTCCCAAAATTAGTCCGAAAACTTATATAATATTCCCTGGGAAGCTTTCTGTTAAGAAATACCATCGACTCGGTAAGTCTAGACCGCGGAAACGACGAAATGCGAGAAAATCGATTTTTTCAAAATCGTTATTTTTTGAGTCAGAGCGAAATTTAAAAACGTTTCTGAAAGCATTTTTGCTGCTGATTACAGATATGCAAATTATAATTCGCTAGCTCTTTTGGTTCACTTTCGCCTGCAAAAATTGAAGAAATTTTTATGAAATTTCGGCGCTCTAGTGGAGATCACGGAAAGTCGGGAATTCCCCGCAGACAATCTTAGTGTACCTATAGGAAAATGACCTTCTGAAAACGATGCCGCAATCCGTTTTTAATTATCTGCAACCTTTTCCGAGATATCTACTTAGCAATTCGAGAATCGGGTAAATTTCAGTTTGAAATTACTCGAGGAATTATTGAATATTTCCGGACAATTTACACATCGACTTGTTCGTCTTGTCGTGTAGTTTCTGTGTGCCAAAAATGATTTTGCTACTCTTTACCGTTTTCGAAAAAATCGAGAAAAACCGAAAAAGCATGTATTTTTCGAACGAAATGATGAAAAATTTTTGTCGAAATTTTTTTTGCAAATTTTTTTCGTGATTTTTTCTTGGTTGCACGAAGGAAATCGAAGTGCTGAAAACGGTTTTCCAGTCTATTTCACTCTAAAGTTACAAATAAACAAATTTGATATTTTTTTCGCTGTACACAATCGCACATTTCTTACTGATTTGACGATGTCATAACTTTTAAACCGCTCACCACAGAGACTTCTAGTCTTCACCATTCGATTCACCGTCCCAAAATTAGTCCGAAAACTTATATAATATTCCCTGGGAAGCTTTCTGTTAAGAAATACCATCGACTCGGTAAGTCTAGACCGCGGAAACGACGAAATGCGAGAAAATCGATTTTTTCAAAATCGTTATTTTTTGAGTCAGAGCGAAATTTAAAAACGTTTCTGAAAGCATTTTTGCTGCTGATTACAGATATGCAAATTATAATTCGCTAGCTCTTTTGGTTCACTTTCGCCTGCAAAAATTGAAGAAATTTTTATGAAATTTCGGCGCTCTAGTGGAGATCACGGAAAGTCGGGAATTCCCCGCGGACAATCTTAGTGTACCTATAGGAAAATGACGTTCTGAAAACGATGCCGCAATCCGTTTTTAATTACCTGCAACCGTTTCCGAGATATCTACTTAGCAATTCGAGAATCGGGTAAATTTCAGTTTGAAATTACTCGAGGAATTATTCAATATTTCCGGACAATTTACACATCGACTTGTTCGTCTTGTCGTGTAGTTTCTGTGTGCCAAAAATGATTTCGCTGCTCTTTACCGTTTTCGAAAAAATCGAGAAAAACCGAAAAAGCATGTATTTTTCGAACGAAATGATGAAAAATTTTTGTCGAAATTTTTTTTGCAAATTTTTTTCGTGATTTTTTCTTGGTTGCACGAAGGAAATCGAAGTGCTGAAAACGGTTTTCCAGTCTATTTCACTCTAAAGTTACAAATAAACAAATTTGATATTTTTTTCGCTGTACACAATCGCACATTTCTTACTGATTTGACGATGTCATAACTTTTGAACCGCTCACCACAGAGACTTCTAGTCTTCACCACTCGATTCACCGTCCCAAAATTAGTCCGAAAACTTATATAATATTCCCTGGGAAGCTTTCTGTTAAGAAATACCATCGACTCGGTAAGTCTAGACCGCGGAAACGACGAAATGCGAGAAAATCGATTTTTTCAAAATCGTTATTTTTTGAGTCTCAACGAAATTTAAAAACGTTTCTGAAAGCATTTTTGCTGCTGATTACAGATATGCAAATTATAATTCGCTAGCTCTTTTGGTTCACTTTCGCCTGCAAAAATTGAAGAAATTTTTGTGAAATTTCGGCGCTCTAGTGGAGATCACGGAAAGTCGGGAATTCCCCGCGGACAATCTTAGTTTACCTATAGGAAAATGACCTTTTGAAAACGATGCCGCAATCCGTTTTTAATTATCTGCAACCGTTTCCGAGATATCTACTTAGCAATTCGAGAATCGGGTAAATTTCAGTTTGAAATTACTCGAGGAATTATTGAATATTTCCGGACAATTTACACATCGACTTGTTCGTCTTGTCGTGTAGTTTCTGTGTGCCAAAAATGATTTCGCTGCTCTTTACCGTTTTCGAAAAAATCGAGAAAAACCGAAAAAGCATGTATTTTTCGAACGAAATGATGAAAAATTTTTGTCGAAATTTTTTTTGCAAATTTTTTTCGTGATTTTTTCTTGGTTGCACGAAGGAAATCGAAGTGCTGAAAACGGTTTTCCAGTCTATTTCACTCTAAAGTTACAAATAAACAAATTTGATATTTTTTTCGCTGTACACAATCGCACATTTCTTACTGATTTGACGATGTCATAACTTTTGAACCGCTCACCACAGAGACTTCTAGTCTTCACCATTCGATTCACCGTCCCAAAATTAGTCCGAAAACTTATATAATATTCCCTGGGAAGCTTTCTGTTAAGAAATACCATCGACTCGGTAAGTCTAGACCGCGGAAACGACGAAATGCGAGAAAATCGATTTTTTCAAAATCGTTATTTTTTGAGTCAGAGCGAAATTTAAAAACGTTTCTGAAAGCATTTTTGCTGCTGATTACAGATATGCAAATTATAATTCGCTAGCTCTTTTGGTTCACTTTCGCCTGCAAAAATTGAAGAAATTTTTATGAAATTTCGGCGCTCTAGTGGAGATCACGGAAAGTCGGGAATTCCCCGCGGACAATCTTAAAGTACCTATAGGAAAATGACCTTCTGAAAACGATGCCGCAATCCGTTTTTAATTATCTGCAACCGTTTCCGAGATATCTACTTAGCAATTCGAGAATCGGGTAAATTTCAGTTTGAAATTACTCGAGGAATTATTGAATATTTCCGGACAATTTACACATCGACTTGTTCGTCTTGTCGTGTAGTTTCTGTGTGCCAAAAATGATTTCGCTGCTCTTTACCGTTTTCGAAAAAATCGAGAAAAACCGAAAAAGCATGTATTTTTCGAACGAAATGATGAAAAATTTTTGTCGAAATTTTTTTTGCAAATTTTTTTCGTGATTTTTTCTTGGTTGCACGAAGGAAATCGAAGTGCTGAAAACGGTTTTCCAGTCTATTTCACTCTAAAGTTACAAATAAACAAATTTGATATTTTTTTCGCTGTACACAATCGCACATTTCTTACTGATTTGACGATGTCATAACTTTTGAACCGCTCACCACAGAGACTTCTAGTCTTCACCATTCGATTCACCGTCCCAAAATTAGTCCGAAAACTTATATAATATTCCCTGGGAAGCTTTCTGTTAAGAAATACCATCGACTCGGTAAGTCTAGACCGCGGAAACGACGAAATGCGAGAAAATCGATTTTTTCAAAATCGTTATTTTTTGAGTCAGAGCGAAATTTAAAAACGTTTCTGAAAGCATTTTTGCTGCTGATTACAGATATGCAAATTATAATTCGCTAGCTCTTTTGGTTCACTTTCGCCTGCAAAAATTGAAGAAATTTTTATGAAATTTCGGCGCTCTAGTGGAGATCACGGAAAGTCGGGAATTCCCCGCGGACAATCTTAGTGTACCTATAGGAAAATGACCTTCTGAAAATGATGCCGCAATCTGTTTTTAATTATCTGCAACCGTTCCCGAGATATCTACTTAGCAATTCGAGAATCGGGTAAATTTCAGTTTGAAATTACTCGAGGATTTATTGAATATATCCGGACAATTTACACATCGACTTGTTCGTCTTGTCGTGTAGTTTCTGTGTGCCAAAAATGATTTCGCTGCTCTTTACCGTTTTCGAAAAAATCGAGAAAAACCGAAAAAGCATGTATTTTTCGAACGAAATGATGAAACATTTTTGTCGAAATTTTTTTTGCAAATTTTTTTCGTGATTTTTTCTTGGTTGCACGAAGGAAATCGAAGTGCTGAAAACGGTTTTCCAGTCTATTTCACTCTAAAGTTACAAATAAACAAATTTGATATTTTTTTCGCTGTACACAATCGCACATTTCTTACTGATTTGACGATGTCATAACTTTTGAACCGCTCACCACAGAGACTTCTAGTCTTCACCATTCGATTCACCGTCCCAAAATTAGTCCGAAAACTTATATAATATTCCCTGGGAAGCTTTCTGTTAAGAAATACCATCGACTCGGTAAGTCTAGACCGCGGAAACGACGAAATGCGAGAAAATCGATTTTTTCAAAATCGTTATTTTTTGAGTCAGAGCGAAATTTAAAAACGTTTCTGAAAGCATTTTTGCTGCTGATTACAGATATGCAAATTATAATTCGCTAGCTCTTTTGGTTCACTTTCGCCTGCAAAAATTGAAGAAATTTTTGTGAAATTTCGGCGCTCTAGTGGAGATCACGGAAAGTCGGGAATTCCCCGCGGACAATCTTAGTTTACCTATAGGAAAATGACCTTTTGAAAACGATGCCGCAATCCGTTTTTAATTATCTGCAACCGTTTCCGAGATATCTACTTAGCAATTCGAGAATCGGGTAAATTTCAGTTTGAAATTACTCGAGGAATTATTGAATATTTCCGGACAATTTACACATCGACTTGTTCGTCTTGTCGTGTAGTTTCTGTGTGCCAAAAATGATTTCGCTGCTCTTTACCGTTTTCGAAAAAATCGAGAAAAACCGAAAAAGCATGTATTTTTCGAACGAAATGATGAAAAATTTTTGTCGAAATTTTTTTTGCAAATTTTTTTCGTGATTTTTTCTTGGTTGCACGAAGGAAATCGAAGTGCTGAAAACGGTTTTCCAGTCTATTTCACTCTAAAGTTACAAATAAACAAATTTGATATTTTTTTCGCTGTACACAATCGCACATTTCTTACTGATTTGACGATGTCATAACTTTTGAACCGCTCACCACAGAGACTTCTAGTCTTCACCATTCGATTCACCGTCCCAAAATTAGTCCGAAAACTTATATAATATTCCCTGGGAAGCTTTCTGTTAAGAAATACCATCGACTCGGTAAGTCTAGACCGCGGAAACGACGAAATGCGAGAAAATCGATTTTTTCAAAATCGTTATTTTTTGAGTCAGAGCGAAATTTAAAAACGTTTCTGAAAGCATTTTTGCTGCTGATTACAGATATGCAAATTATAATTCGCTAGCTCTTTTGGTTCACTTTCGCCTGCAAAAATTGAAGAAATTTTTATGAAATTTCGGCGCTCTAGTGGAGATCACGGAAAGTCGGGAATTCCCCGCGGACAATCTTAAAGTACCTATAGGAAAATGACCTTCTGAAAACGATGCCGCAATCCGTTTTTAATTATCTGCAACCGTTTCCGAGATATCTACTTAGCAATTCGAGAATCGGGTAAATTTCAGTTTGAAATTACTCGAGGAATTATTGAATATTTCCGGACAATTTACACATCGACTTGTTCGTCTTGTCGTGTAGTTTCTGTGTGCCAAAAATGATTTCGCTGCTCTTTACCGTTTTCGAAAAAATCGAGAAAAACCGAAAAAGCATGTATTTTTCGAACGAAATGATGAAAAATTTTTGTCGAAATTTTTTTTGCAAATTTTTTTCGTGATTTTTTCTTGGTTGCACGAAGGAAATCGAAGTGCTGAAAACGGTTTTCCAGTCTATTTCACTCTAAAGTTACAAATAAACAAATTTGATATTTTTTTCGCTGTACACAATCGCACATTTCTTACTGATTTGACGATGTCATAACTTTTGAACCGCTCACCACAGAGACTTCTAGTCTTCACCATTCGATTCACCGTCCCAAAATTAGTCCGAAAACTTATATAATATTCCCTGGGAAGCTTTCTGTTAAGAAATACCATCGACTCGGTAAGTCTAGACCGCGGAAACGACGAAATGCGAGAAAATCGATTTTTTCAAAATCGTTATTTTTTGAGTCAGAGCGAAATTTAAAAACGTTTCTGAAAGCATTTTTGCTGCTGATTACAGATATGCAAATTATAATTCGCTAGCTCTTTTGGTTCACTTTCGCCTGCAAAAATTGAAGAAATTTTTATGAAATTTCGGCGCTCTAGTGGAGATCACGGAAAGTCGGGAATTCCCCGCGGACAATCTTAGTGTACCTATAGGAAAATGACCTTCTGAAAATGATGCCGCAATCTGTTTTTAATTATCTGCAACCGTTCCCGAGATATCTACTTAGCAATTCGAGAATCGGGTAAATTTCAGTTTGAAATTACTCGAGGATTTATTGAATATATCCGGACAATTTACACATCGACTTGTTCGTCTTGTCGTGTAGTTTCTGTGTGCCAAAAATGATTTCGCTGCTCTTTACCGTTTTCGAAAAAATCGAGAAAAACCGAAAAAGCATGTATTTTTCGAACGAAATGATGAAACATTTTTGTCGAAATTTTTTTTGCAAATTTTTTTCGTGATTTTTTCTTGGTTGCACGAAGGAAATCGAAGTGCTGAAAACGGTTTTCCAGTCTATTTCACTCTAAAGTTACAAATAAACAAATTTGATATTTTTTTCGCTGTACACAATCGCACATTTCTTACTGATTTGACGATGTCATAACTTTTGAACCGCTCACCACAGAGACTTCTAGTCTTCACCATTCGATTCACCGTCCCAAAATTAGTCCGAAAACTTATATAATATTCCCTGGGAAGCTTTCTGTTAAGAAATACCATCGACTCGGTAAGTCTAGACCGCGGAAACGACGAAATGCGAGAAAATCGATTTTTTCAAAATCGTTATTTTTTGAGTCAGAGCGAAATTTAAAAACGTTTCTGAAAGCATTTTTGCTGCTGATTACAGATATGCAAATTATATTTCGCTAGCTCTTTTGGTTCACTTTCGCTTGCAAAAATTGAAGAAATTTTTATGAAATTTCGGCGCTCTAGTGGTGATCTCGGAAAGTCGTGATTTTCCGGCGGACAATCTTGGTGCATTCGTGGGAAAATGACCTTCTGAAAACGATGCCGCAATCCGTTTTTAATTATCTGCAACCGTTTCCGAGATATCTACTTAGCAATTCGAGAATCGGGTAAATTTCAGTTTGAAATTACTCGAGGAATTATTGAATATTTCCGGACAATTTACACATCGACTTGTTCGTCTTGTCGTGTAGTTTCTGTGTGCCAAAAATGATTTCGCTGCTCTTTACCGTTTTCGAAAAAATCGAGAAAAACCGAAAAAGCATGTATTTTTCGAACGAAATGATGAAAAATTTTTGTCGAAATTTTTTTTGCAAATTTTTTTCGTGATTTTTTCTTGGTTGCACGAAGGAAATCGAAGTGCTGAAAACGGTTTTCCAGTCTATTTCACTCTAAAGTTACAAATAAACAAATTTGATATTTTTTTCGCTGTACACAATCGCACATTTCTTACTGATTTGACGATGTCATAACTTTTGAACCGCTCACCACAGAGACTTCTAGTCTTCACCATTCGATTCACCGTCCCAAAATTAGTCCGAAAACTTATATAATATTCCCTGGGAAGCTTTCTGTTAAGAAATACCATCGACTCGGTAAGTCTAGACCGCGGAAACGACGAAATGCGAGAAAATCGATTTTTTCAAAATCGTTATTTTTTGAGTCTCAACAAAATTTAAAAACGTTTCTGAAAGCATTTTTGCTGCTGATTACAGATATGCAAATTATAATTCGCTAGCTCTTTTGGTTCACTTTCGCCTGCAAAAATTGAAGAAATTTTTATGAAATTTCGGCGCTCTAGTGGAGATCACGGAAAGTCGGGAATTCCCCGCGGACAATCTTAGTGTACCTATAGGAAAATGACCTTCTGAAAACGATGCCGCAATCCGTTTTTAATTATCTGCAACCGTTTCCGAGATATCTACTTAGCAATTCGAGAATCGGGTAAATTTCAGTTTGAAATTACTCGAGGAATTATTCAATATTTCCGGACAATTTACACATCGACTTGTTCGTTTTGTCGTGTAGTTTCTGTGTGCCAAAAATGATTTCGCTGCTCTTTACCGTTTTCGAAAAAATCGAGAAAAACCGAAAAAGCATGTATTTTTCGAACGAAATGATGAAAAATTTTTGTCGAAATTTTTTTTGCAAATTTTTTTCGTGATTTTTTCTTGGTTGCACGAAGTAAATCGAAGTGCTGAAAACGGTTTTCCAGTCTATTTCACTCTAAAGTTACAAATAAACAAATTTGATATTTTTTTCGCTGTACACAATCGCACATTTCTTACTGATTT